>JACVVK020000156.1:1077500-1170000 GCA_018292915.2 Batillaria attramentaria | reverse complement strand
CTGTTACTACACCACCCGACCGGCTCTCTCTCTCCCTCTCCCTCTCTCTCTCTCTTATCTAACCTAACCTCAAACACATGACGTCATCACAATGGCGGTTCGGCACGAGTCCAATTGTGTACTGTAACTGTCCTGTCAGTATTGACAACATTCATTTCACAGACCCAGCCAACTTAGGGTGGCGTTACACCCATCACTGATGACCAGCCTTTACGGTTGACTGATACTGAGACTAACTTAAGGTGGTCCCGGGTCACTATGATCTGAGTCCAGTCAATCGTTACCGTACTAGTTTCCTGTGGATGTCGGCTTCACACACTGACTACATGGCAGAACTGATCCCCGTTCACTCATTCCTCACCATTCACTCATTCCTCACCATTCACTCCTTTACTTATTGATGTCCCGCTTTTAGTACTGATGTTGGTGGCAGTCAGTGATGGCCGGTAGTCAGTCAGTGGTGATGTTGGTGATGTTGTCACTGCTGTCAAGTTGCTGTTGTAAGAACGTGCACTGACATTCTCCGTGTGTTTTGTGTGTCACAGTGTACGTTAGTGAGCGTGTGTCACAGTGTACGTTAGTGAGCGTGTGTCACAGTGTACGTTAGTGAGCGTGTGTCACAGTGTACGTTAGTGAGCGTGTGTCACAGTGTACGTTAGTGAGCGTGTGTCACAGTGTACGTTAGTGGGCGCGTGTCACAGTGTACGTTAGTGAGCGCGTGTCACAGTGTACGTTAGTGAGCGCGTGTCACAGTGTACGTTAGTGAGCGCGTGTCACAGTGTACGTCAGTTAGTGAGCGCGTGTCACAGTGTACGTTAGTGAGCGTGTGTCACAGTGTACGTTAGTGAGCGCGTGTCACAGTGTACGTTAGTGAGCGCGTGTCACAGTGTACGTTAGTGAGCGTGTGTCACAGTGTACGTTAGTGAGCGTGTGTCACAGTGTACGTTAGTGAGCGCATGTCAAGACTTCTTGTAGAAAAATCAAAGAATAAAAACGAAGCCGGCAATTGATTACGGACTTTGAAGTGTCAGTTGCTGTTATAAAAGGTTAACTGATACGCACAAAAAAATTTTTAGTAAGAAATTAAAACACACACACACACACACACACACACACACACACACAAACAAAACAACAACAACAACAACAACAACAACAGCGTTTGTCATTAGACTGGTTTGACATACATTGTGCCGTCGTTGTGAAAGAAAATCAATTCTTTACGTAAATGTTTAACATCAGGATGACGCATATTCCATGAACGTCACGTATCAGTGTGCCATGTGTGTGTGTGTGTGTGTGGTGGTGGGGGGGGGCGGATAACGTTAAAACAAACGCTATTACTGCCGGAATGAGGACGACAAAGTCGGTGGACGACGACAACAACAACAACAGCTGACAACTTGAAAACTGGACCGTCCGCTCAGTGTAACAGCTGGGTATGCTTTATCGTGTTGTAGGAACTTGACATGGTCTGTCACTGAGGTACTGTAGTAGAAAGACAGATTGACTGCCACATGTAGCGATAACAGTCAAAGCGGCAGTCAGCTGACTGTCAGTGTAACTTGGTTCACTTTGTCAGCACTCATGGTGTCAGCGTCCACCCCGGCTCATCATGCGGGCGCTGCTCTCTCCCTCTCTCTCTCTCTCTGTGTCTCAGTCTCTCTGTCTCTCTCTGGTAACAGTCAGCCGAGTGGAAAGTCAGCCGTACTATTTAAAGACCCGATACGGTACTGACATGAGCCAGTTTGATCGTAAGGTGACAAAACATCACGTGACAAGCAATAGCAAAGTACCACTGATACACAAACACTGGACTTGAATCAGCATAATGATATTGAATAACATATACAATGAAATAGTTCATGACATTAGGGTTAGGGTTAGGGTTAGGGTCATGACATGCACTAGTGGAACAATGAATGCTTACCTGGCTTTCACAAAAACGTAAGTTGCGAAATGGACATAACCGTTCGATCATTATCATTATGTGAGGTAAAGTCGGCACGGACTGTGCCATTTCGCGGTTGAACAGGTAGTCGATGTTCTAACACTACACAGACGAATAAAATCAAATACATTTCTCCCTTTCTCTACCGCCTTTTCCCCCCACGTTCAATACATTTCTCCCTTTCTCTACCGCCTTTTCCCCCCACGTTCAAGTTCGCCACTGAGTACACCGGCCACCACACTGTATACATACCTGTCAACAGATTTCACTGTTCACACGATCAGTCACTGTGTCAGTCAGTGATTGTTACTGTGCCGACTAACTTTACTCAGTCACTGCAGTCAGGGTCGGGTCGTCAATTCTCACTTTTACCCGGCGCTTTCTTCTTCTAAGTTGTGTGGTGTGTGTGTGTGTGTGTGTGTGTGTGTGTGTGTGTGTGTGTGTTTGGGGGGTGGTTGTTGCCAGTTTGTTGTTTTGGTTTGTTTTTTTTGGGGGGGTCAACAATCAGTTGTTCTCGGGGTAGATGTTGATCCTATCCGAGTCAAAAGTTGTATCCATGTCGTATCAGTCTGTGATTCACACACACACACACACACTGACACACTCACACACACACACACACACACACACACACACACCCTTCTCTGCACACAACACAACACACAACAGGAGGCACACACGGACCACACTGTTCCCTCTCTCGGTCTCTGTCCTCTCCACGCCCAAAGGATAAGGTCACACACACAAACCTTCCCCCCCCCCATCCCCCCATCATACTCCCTCTATCCCCCTCCACCTTAAAGCGCAGTGTGTCACCCGAAAGGTCAGCCCCGCCCCTTCACCCCGCGCTGTCGACCTGGACCAATGGGTGAGTGAGTTTTTTGATTCCAGTCTCCGCCATTCACACTCCAACAGGTCGGCCAGCACGCTGGGTCATAACGAGGCCGCTTGTGCCCTGAGAGAAAAGTCACACAGCCGGAGAGAGTGAGCGAGTGAGAGAGAGAGAGAGGTAGCGTTGCACTGTCTAACTGTACACAGCGAGACTGAGAACACTAACTTGCTCTTCTTCTCGCCTTCTCACCTGTGCGTGACGACAGTGCAGTGTGACGGTTGAGTGGAGTGAGGCACGCAGTACTTTGACTGTAGACTGACTCTAGCAACGCTAGTTCCATGCTAACGTTTGATTCCTGAAACTCGCCAGCCTCAGCTCAACTCAAGGTGCATCGCTTGTTTCTTGACCTACTTTCAGCGCGGTGGACTTTTAATCGCTGACACGGAAAAGGCTCGATCAGCTTTTAGGGGAAAAGTTCCGTCAAGTGCTTTCTCTTCCTTGTGCATATATCGGTAAGTGAAAGTGAAAGTGTCTGTCATTATTTATCTCATGTTGTTTGTGTGTGTGTTTTTTAAAGTTCCGATGCCGCCAGTAGGGTAAGCGGTGTCTGTGTTCTACCAACACCGTGGCGTATTAATATTTTTACTGTATAATGGCTGAATGGTTTGTGAATGGCTGCAGCTCGGGGTAGGTGTCTTTACAACCGTCGATACCCGTACCCCGTGAGTGACAGGCTTTGCTATGTCTTGCAGGAGTATGGACCTGGAATTCTACCAACAAGATTACATGATGGACAACATCGAGTTCTTTGGCGACGTCAAGACGAAGAAGCAAAGATTCGCCGCCATGCGTCTGCCTAAGGTAAGTCGTTGGCCTCGTTTTCGCTGTTCCTCCGTTCATTCATAAACCTGGAGCCGTCAGATTTTGTGAATGGACGCCCTCGACAGAGCTGGGACTACCTGATCAGCACTAAACGTCTGTACACAAGCTAAACGTATGACATGGCTTGTATCGCGCTACACACACTGTCAGACGCGGTTTTCTAAAACAAGAGCGTAGTGTCAGTATTCGGGAGAGAAATTTCTGGAGGCGAGTGGGTCTATTTTTTCTCTCGGCACAACCCTGTCTGCGTGAAGCGTTTCATTGATGTCTTGTAGTACAGTGTACTAGCGGCAGCGGCGACTGGTGACTGAGGGTGTAGTGTAGGGTGGTGTGGGGCTACACGGTATGTGTGTGTTGGGGGGGGGGGATTGTGGGGTACACGTAGTGTGGGGTATTGTGGGGTACACCTAGTGTGGTGTGGGGGTTCACATAGTGTGTGTGTATTGGGGTATTGTGGGGGTACACGCAGTGTGGGGTACATGCACTCTGTGTGTATTTGGGTATTGTGGCATACAGGCAGTGTGTTGTAGGGGTACATGTAGTGTTGTGTGTGGGTACACATAGTGTTGTGTGTGGGGAGGGGTATTGTGGGGGTACATGCAGTGTGGGGTATTGTGGTGTACACCTAGTGTGTGGGGTACATGTGTGTGTGTGTGTATTGGGGGGGGGGGGTACACGCAGTATGGGGCATTGTGGGGGTACATGTAGTATGAGTTGGGGGGGGGGGTATTGTGGGGGGTACACATAGTGTGTGTATTGGGGATATTGGGGGGGGGGGGGGTTACACAGTGTTGGGTATTGTGGTGTACACATGGTGTGTGTGTATTGGGGTATTGTGGGGGTACACATAGTGTCTGTGTGTGTATTGGGGTATTGTGTACATCTAGCGTGTGTTGGGGTATTGTGGGGGTACACATAGTGTCTGTGTGTATTGGGGTATTGTGGGGCACACGGTGTGGGGTATTGTGGGGCACACGGTGTGGGGTATTGTGGTGTGCATGTAGTGTGTGTGTATTGGGGTATTGTGGTGTGCATGTAGTGTGTGTTTATATGGTATTGTAGGGTACACATCATGTGGGGGATATGATGGTGTATGTGTAGTGCGTGGGGTATTGTGTACACGTAGTGTGTGTGTATGGCGGTATTGTGGTGTGCACATAGTGTAGGGGTTAGTGGTACCGTTGTGTGGTGTGCACATAGTGTAGGGGTTAGTGGTACCGTTGTGTGGTGTGCACATAGTGTAGGGGTTAGTGGTACCGTTGTGTGGTGTGCACATAGTGTAGGGGTTAGTGGTACCGTTGTGTGGTGTGCACATAGTGTAGGGGTTAGTGGTACCGTTGTGTGGTGTGCACATAGTGTAGGGGTTAGTGGTACCGTTGTGTGGTGTGCACATAGTGTAGGCACTTTCCACACGAGGGGGTGCCGGTAATACTGAGAGGCGGCCGATACACAATACTAGCGTGAGTGTAGAGTGGGGTGGGGGGGGGGGGGGTACAGTGCAACAGCTGGTGAAAATGGTTCAACATTACAGCTGCCTTTCACTAAACTGTCACCTGATGTGTGTACTAACATGGCAGACTGGGAAACAGCGGAAGGTAGTCAGCAATTTGTCCGCGTCCACCTGACTCCCCCCTCCCTCCTCCTCCCTCCTTCTGTGTCTAGATGACCTTGTACTGCTTGTGGACCAGTGGAACCAGTGGGTGCTGTTGGTGATTTATAATAGTGTCCTATGATTATTACGTATTACATGCTGGGCTCAAACGCACAGGATCTTTACATCATGCACCATTTGAAAACTCAAACACGCAGCGACATGTGGGCATCAACAGATTTACAATTACAGTGTGGTTTTACAAAGACACAGCGACATGGGCATCAACAGATTTACAATTACAGTGTGGTTTTACAAAGACACAGCGACATGTGGGCATCAACAGATTTACAATTACAGTGTGGTTTTACAAAGACACAGAGACATGTGGGCATCAACAGATTTACAGTGTGGTTTTACAAAGCGGTATGACCTTTGGTTTTAATTTTTTAATTTGAAGTCAGTGGCTACACCAGTATTTGACATAACAAAGTACATTATGTGGTGCTCCATGTAGTATGTTTTATAGTGCTGGGTAGTTCAATGGCTACCGACAGTAATTGTAAAGAACATTATGTAGAGCTTCATGTAATAAAGTACATGACAACATGTCTACATGACAACAAGGTAGATGATATAGTGCTGCATGTAGTTCATCATAATTCATTATGTAGAGCTTCATGTAATAAAGTACATGACAACATGTCTACATGACAACAAGGCAGATGATATAGTGCATGCAGTCCATCATAGAGACAAGTCATATAGCGCTCAGAGTTTCTAGGGAAGAAGATAAAAGAAACACGGCAGGCAGGAATCTAGGTCAGCACTTTGTGTAATCGCTCCCCCACCCCCACCCCTACTTCTACCTCTACCCCCACCCCCGAAACCTTCTATACCCCACCTGTTTAGTGACATGACAGCTGTAGTGAAGACATAACGGTCCAGGTTTTGCTACATCAGGGAAAGTTTCTCTATAGTGAAATAGTCACACACCATGTTTTTACATTCACCTACAGATAGTACATGGGCTGATGAAACCGGTAGAGAGGGTGATGCCAGAAGTGTTGTAGCTATGGTTAACCCGTCGACAGAATTAACACGCTGCTGGACGATGTATTTTTGTGAACAATTGTCTTCACTGATGTCAGAATGTGATACTGAACTTTCCACATGTTGTCAGTGACAGGTTCCCTTTGTGGCCTCATTGATACAACCATTCTACCGGCCCGTGATATTTAAATTTAGCAGGCAGACGATGTAGATGGATCAATAAGTTAAACATCTAGCTCTGTGCTATCTAGCTTAACAGCGTGTAGATCTATACCTGCAGCCCACCACGGTTCCCTCACCACTCTCTGTTTCTGCCCCCCCCCCCCCTCTCTCTCTCTCTCTCTCTCACTCTCCTGCTGTATGTGTTCACAAAGTCTCTTCCCGAAAGTTTCCAGTGTTGAGAGTTGACGAGTGTTGTATCAGCGGAATCTGTCGGGTTTACCGTTTCCCTCATCATGGTGACGTCACGTTCAACTTGGAAAGAGGGAGAGTGCAGGGCAGATGACGTGCTGATAGCGTCGTGCAGTCTTCTACAACTTTTTCTCTACTGTCCACTGGGGGCTGTTTTGTCAAAGTTCTCTTACAAGTCGGGAACCCTTTATGCTGCCCACCCCCCTCTCCCCCTCCCATGAAAAGTAGTTCCTGGAAACCGACCTGTACTAATCAGTAATGTCTGCAGGTGTTTGAAAAGTTCAAGGTGACAGGTGTTAAGCGTCCCCTCCCTCCCTCCCCCAGCGCTCCAGTCTCGTACCCTCAAACCCTTCCTTCATTGTAAGACGACACATCACGTGGTGTTGTGAAAAGTGCCGGGTTCCAATATAGAGGTGTTGAAAAACCCGGCGCACTATAGATAGCCGCCCTGCATGCACTGCATGTTGATGAACCAGGTTATAGGAGCATAGCGTCACTTGATACGCGCTTTCTGCCGACACCAACCACAACCACCACCAAGGCGCGCTGTAATCATGCTTTCTGCCGACACCAACCACAACCACCACCAAGGCGCGCTGTAATGAATGTAACCTCGCGTCCACTTACTCCACGTATCCAATAGACCGTAACGGGCTTCAAATAGTTCAAAAGACCGAAAGAAAAAGGCCAGAGTGAGTAAAGTGTGACGTGTCAGTCGGCCTGTGGTTAGTGGGTCATGGCAAAAGGGAAGCTTGAGGGGAACGGGACCACCAAGACAAAGACAAAGGGCGGAGGGCGAGGTGGGGCCAGCCTCATGCTGACAGTTTGACTTGGGTCCCTGCCATCAGTCTCTGTTTAGCCGTGGCCCTGAAATAGGGGCCAGTGTGGGGACCAAAAAAACTTTGTCAACACACACGAGTTATGTGCCCAAAAGGACAGTTGTCTTTCCTTTCCTGGACATTTTTCTCACGTCCCGCTACCCCCCCCCCCCTCCCCTCCACAAAGCAGTGCTAGTACTGCTACAGCCTTGTCGTGCCGGGCGTTTTTGTTTGTGTTCAAGGTTTACTTGTCTTGTTAAAAAAAAAACCCAAAAAAACTGACAGGTGATTTTCTTGTTTACTGTATGAACTTACCATCCACTGATAGTGCGTTCAGTTCTCGCCGCCAACAGACGTCACGTGGTATCTGGGGGCGGTCGGTGGTCTAGTGGTTAAGAGACTTGTCACCAATGCGAGAGGTGGGGGGTTCGAGTCCCACTCGGGGCAAAGAATTTTCCCTTCTCGTATGTGGCACCGTTCGTTCGGGCCGATCGTCGGGGGTTCTCTCCGGGTACTCCGGCTTCCTCCCCCTCTGCTTTGGAAATGTTCAGCCCACCAAATATGAAAAATAAATGCAATTCTAAATTCCGAAATTTAAATAGCTGAGCTGACCCTTCGCACCACGTGATTGTAATGTGTTTATGTCCGGTGTGTGAGAGAATGTGTGTGGTTCACGTGAGCGTGCGTGTTGGGTTCAGTTCGCGGCGCTTTGAGCCGATTCATGAAATTGGGTAAAGCGCCTATACAATACTCATTATTATTATTATTATTATTATCTGGTGACCTGACGTCACACAAGGAAACGCTATAATAAACGAACAGTGAATCAATCAATAAATAAGTCATCAATTGCAGCAAGTGACTGTGCCAGACTAACAATAACGAAAAGGTCATCAAGATTTAAAAAAAAAAATTGCTCCATGTCGAAGAGAGGGGAGACGACTGTGAAACATACGAGTGATGCATGTGTAAAGTAGAGAAAGAAGAAAGTCATGTTAATGTGAGGCGAGATTGTCATGCATCTCACTGCCTGCATGAACTGCTTGTCTATTGGATAGTTTGTTGGGATTAAAACCAGAGTCGTATCGTGCAGTATTTGTCACTCAGCTGTTACTACATGTATTACTGCTGCTTGTCTATTGGATAGTTTGTTGGGAAACAAGAGTAGTATCGTGCAGTATTCACCACTCACTTGTTTCCAAAGATGCATTGTCTCAGGACTATCTGGGTTCAGAATGCTCAACATAGTCATAAGGATCTTAACTAAAGTAACCTACACTGGGATCTTAACTAAAGTCACTTTTTAACTCATTCATGGCGGGAAGCTCCGATCAAAGGTTCAGCCATGCAACGCCCGCAGCTATCAAAATTGAATTCTCCGTCCACTTCTCATTAATTGAATTGTCAGATGTGTCAGTGTGTCAGTGTGTCAGTGTGTCTTTAGTGAAGCTTGCAAGAGAGGTGTGTCCACATGTTGTCACTTTACTGCAGTGTCAGCGCGGCAGGATCAGGCATGGGTAGTGTTAAAGCGGCGGCAGCTTCAGTCACAACTGAGTTAACTGGGAGAGTAACTACGTCACTTTTTAACTGGGAGAGTAACTACGTCACTTTTTAACTGGGAGCCCAGAAACTGACAAACTCTTTAACTCAGTGGGAGAGTCAACTTTTGACTGGATTTAAAACTTGCATTGAATCTTCGGTGTGTCCTGTATTGTGCGCGTTGCGTTGGACAAATAATTTAAAAGTTTCCTAATGTGAACTGTATCGCGTTTCGAGCTCAACTTCGAGGTGACTTTACTGAAGTCATCAACTAGACAGGCGTTTAAGAGAGCGTTTCCTGTCTTGCGCATGTCGCCAATACCTTATAAGGAATCGGATCTTTGTAGCAGGGAGAGCACAATCCGGCCTAGTGACGTCACTAAGTGGTGTAAATGAATGCGCGAGCCGTGAAGAAGGAGCAACATTGCCTTGCTAATTGATCCATGCATTCTCCATCTGTGGGTCACTTTTTGTGCAGACCCCTGTGGGAGTTGTTTTAATGGCTGTAGTTAGCTAGCATCCTGTTTCTTGTCTCCAGCACTTTGCAGACAGTGTGAATTAGCATAACGGACAGCGCGTGACCCGCGCGTTACCGGTGACAATCAACAGACTTGGTTCTCTCATCACATAATGGTGATGATCAACAGAGTTTGTTCTTACCTACAGCCAGCACTCTCTCTGGGATTCAGTGTCTTGTGCTGCGAGTGTAAAGGTTGAGAGAAGAAAGAACAGGTTACAAAACGCCTAGTGACGTCTGTCAGATTACGTTAAACGCTTAGAAACTTTGCACGTGATAATTCTGTGTTAGGGCTGGAACTTTGCTGTATTGAAAATGGTGTGCAGACAATCGTTAACAGCGAGCATTTCCTCTCTAGTTACGTCTGCAATGTTGAGTCTAGTTTGGCTGCACTGCCTGTCCTGAGCTTAAAATCATATAATACGGTAATAACTAAATCTACTTCATAAAACGAAAAATTCCTATTGAGGTTATTCTTATTTATAGAAATTTGATCTTTTGGCAGCTGGCTCTTAGTGATGAGTTGTTGTTTTTTTCTTCTTCTTCAAGATATCTTCTTGCTCGGTACTAGTGCCATGTTGACCATTTCACCAGACATTCCAAGAGAACGCTGCTATTCCGTCATAACACTTATGACGTGCCACTGACGACATGTCCCATGGAAAACATTACGTCACGACCCCCCATAGATCGCCAGTGGCTGTGTACCATATATTTCCTCTTTTTTTTTTTTTTCTTTTCTTGTAGGCCGAACAGTCTACATGCTGACGGAGAAATAGTCATTGTGCTGGGTGATGTTAACGGTAAAATCAACTGGGGCTATACTTGTGTAAAGTTGGCGACTGTGGGCAAGGATAATGACACAAGGTGTGATAACGGATGATGTAGTATCTGATGTATGGTGTATACTGTGTGATGTATACCGGTTGGTGTGTAATGTATGACGGTGGTGTTGTGGTTACAGATAGTGTGTGAGCAGTCGTTTGACAGTGACGTCGTGAAGGAATCGAACCCCATTAACTTCCTCCTGCCATCGCCAGACGACCACGACGACCGCCGGGTCCCCAGCATGCACAAAGTGCCCTCCCTCTCCGACCTGTCAGAGGAAAGTCTGGGTAAGTACACCACCCGTCTGTCGATCGCGACCACCCGCCTGTAGTGGCCATACCCTCTCTCTCTCTCTCTCTCTCTCTCTCTCTCTCACACACACACACACACACACACACACACACACACACACACACACACACACACACACACACACACACAATCGTTCAATCGTTCGTTGGTTTGTTTTGTGTGTGTGTGTGTGTGTGTGTGTGTGTGTGTGTGTGTGTGTGTGTGTGTGTGTGTGTGTTTTAACAACTGTAAGAGTGAGCTACATGTGTGAGTTATGGAGTGGGGAAGAGCGTAACACGAGACATGTCTGTAGGACCCGAAGCCTCGTCTGCCATCAATGAATGACGTAAGAACCGCCATGTTGGGCCGATGCCAATCTGCGTGTAAAATGTCAGAATTTCCACTGTCTCTTTCTGCGTCTGTCAGTTACCCAGTAAACACCCGCTATCCAGGTTAGCTGCTGGGGAAAAACAAAGATAAGACATTATTATTATTATATAGGTTATATCGGAGTTAGACACTGTATCGGGTATATAGGTTATATCGGAGTTAGACACTGTATCGGGTATATAGGTTATATCGGAGTTAGACACTGTATCGGGTATATAGGCTATGCCGGTTTTAAACTAGGGTTCATGATTTAGTGTCAGTCGGCTTTTGTGAATTTTTATTTTTTATTTTTTGTTACAGTCTGCTGGCGTCATTGGTTGTGGTATTGTGCGCGTGTTCGTATATATATACTGTGCGTGTCAGAATCGGTGTATACATTGGTTGTGATATCGTGCGTGTGTTAGTGTATATACTGTGTACTAGAACTGTTCTCTGTTCTATACACTAAACTTAAAGAGAGTGACATTTGATAGGGTTTGTTAATCAGTGTGACTGTGACTAGGTATACAGTGTGCTGATCGCTCTCCCTGCTGTATCAGCCGTAATATGATACCTGTGTACACCACCCGGACCTGTCGGATTGGTCATTGGGGTTGGCGTCAGGTGGTGTGTGTGTGTGGGGGGGGGGATGTTGGAGGGGGAGGAGAGTAGGGGGAGATCGTCAATGGAGGCCGTGATAGCGACACAATGGGATTGTGAGAGGGTTCTAACTGTTCCCCATTTGACGCCACTCAACCGTGAAGAAAATGCCCGGCTGTGAATGGGGATGAAAAACTGCCGGTTTCATTCAGGTAGGCATTGTCGGGTTGGTGTTCATGACCTTCAGCTTAACTCTCGTGGTTAGCTGGCAAGAGTCTCACGCGATTCCCCCACCCTCCACCCCCCACCCCCTTACACAGCCAGTGTTGAATGGTGAGTTAGTCGGTCGTGAGTTCCAGTCCCGGCTGGGGCCAGATATTTGTGCTGGCCTTTTTCTCGTTGTCCCGTCTTTGACATCACCCTTAGGTGTTGGAAAAGGACGTTAAACTCCCAAACACCCACCCACCCCCGTATTGTACAGTACAGCTGACACTGCCATTAGTATCAACACTGTCATTTACCCACCGTCCAACACACAAGGTTCCAGCACCGACCAGTTTTTTTTTTGTTTTTGTTTTTTAAATTTAGTTTAATATTCAATGTTTGGAAATGTTCAGCCCACCAAATTTGAAAAATAAATGCAATTCTAAATCCCGAAATTTAAATAGCTGAGCTGACCCTTCGCACCACGTGATTGTAATGTGTTTATGTCCAGTGTGTGAGAGAATGCGTGTGATTCACGTGAGCGTGCGCGTTGGGTTCAGTTCGCGGCGCTTTGAGCCGATTCAGGAAATTGGGTAAAGCGCCTATACAATACTCATTATCATTATCATTATCATCATTCACACTTGGCGTGCTGTCTGAACTGATCAGCTGAGGTGAATCTCTCTCTCTCTCTCTCTGCTCATATTACACCGATGCCGCTTTACGGTTCAGAAATCTGGGGAGGTGAAGAGTTTAGGGAAATTGAGAAAGTTCATCTCTTTGCATGTAAACGTCTTCTTAATGTTAGCCTCCAAACGCCCAACGAGATGGTATACGGTGAACTTGGGAGATATCCCCTTTCCGATCAGTCCTCAGTGAGATGTGTTCCCATCGGCTTAGGCTGTGTAGTTTACCACATGACAGATTTTCCTGCATGACATACCATATGCTGAATGAAATGGACGACAGAGGTAAAGTTACATGGGCTACAGCATGTCAAAGATGGGTTTTGCTCAAGGTGTTGGCAATAAGATGCAGACGACGGTTGATTGATTGTACAAACTTTCACAAGCGATCGCTTTGCCGTCCGTACCGTAGTTTTAAAACATCTTTAGAACCAGAGTGTGTGTGTGTGGTTACCTCCGGTTTATATATCATTCCGTGTTGTTGTTCTTTCTGTTACGCCATTTCATTATTAGTAAAGACAACTCACTTCCATCGTAACAGACGTAAGCCCGAACAATAAAATGTCTGAGTCTGAGTGTCTCGTGTGAAAACTCGGTGCTCCTGAAGTGTGAAAAACGAGTGACTACAGACTACAGAGTCATAATTTGTACAGACTTGTCCTTGTGCCCCTCCCTGTAGAATTACATACGTTGCGGACAAAGGACGTTATAGCCGAAAAGTGCCGACTTGCCTCTGTATGTGCGTGTTCAAGTTATCAGATAGTGAAAGACTGGTCTAGTGACCTAGTGACGTAGTGTGGATGTGAACCCGCGCCACACTCTAACTGTAAGGTATACGTGTAACGTATATCGGGTGTCAGCATCATTTGTTGCTGAATCAGCTTTATTTCAGAACCCGCTGAACGTCGCGAGCTGCAAAGACAAAGAGCAGGTAATCAATGTGACGGTGGCAGGGTGTGGCAGTGTCTGTCAGGGTTGTCTGCCGCTGCTTGCCAGGCTGTGTGTGTATAGAGGGCGCAGTGTGCGGGAGGGGAGGGGAGGTGAGGTGTGTACACGATAAACAGCATGAGAAGGTTGTGTGTGGAGCGTCCCTCGTCTCCCGTGTGTTGTTTGTCTGACGCTGTCACCAGAAATACTGCTCGAGCTGTCCTACGTCCGCCTGCCGCTAGAGGGCGTGGACCCGCACAAGGTCACAAGCTCTGTAGGTAAAGCAAAAATAAACCTCGCCACCTTTTTCCAAACATGGCGGCCTACAAGGGGGGTTTACTCTGCCCGTCTTGTCTCCGCCAATCTCACGCTCTGTACACAAAATGGCGCGAGGTATTTCTCCTGTTCCAGTTCTCTCCCTTTGTTTCAAAACGGACACAGCGCTGGGCAATAATCACAGTGAAAATCAGCTCTAGTCAACGTTGCTCTGTTCTGCTGAGTAGGCTTCTCGGTTTCATGTGCAACACACGCACGTCACAGGACACGCACGCCGCGCACACACACACACACACACACACACACACACACACAGCTGTTCACATCCGTCGTATGTGTCTGGTTGATATCTAACTCAGTTGGTAAATATCCGCCATTCTCATCATCTTTCTTCTCATCAAATCGCTAAGCACACACGTTTTCTAATTGGTCGTATACGATTAACACAGATGCTGTGGATGCCGCGCTGGCAGACAAACTCTTTTACCCACCCCCTCCCAGCCTCCTTTCAAACACCTCATGCCTCCCCCTCCCCTAAACCACCCACCCCTCCCCCACCCACCCCTCCCCCTCCTCCTCCCCCTCCTCCTCCCACCTTCAGATCTTGTTTCCCGCACCACTGTTCACTCATGGCGCTGCTACAGCTACAGGTGAGAAAGCCAGGTGGGATCAGCTGCTGTGGGAACGTTACATCCCCCACTACTGTTTGGTCTGGGGCACATCCAACTTTCCCTCCAGCCCCACCCCTCCTCTCTCTCTCTCTCCCCCCTCCCTTTCTCTCTCTCTCTCTCCCCCACCCCTCCTCTCTCTCTCTCTCCCCCCTCCCTTTCTCTCTCTCTCTCTCCTCCCCCTCCCTTTCTCTCTCTCTCTCTCTATACTATGGGAGCCACATTCTCTCCTTGTCCTCTATCAGCAAGGCGCCAGTAAAGAAAGGCGGGGCGCATCTGTGTGTGCGTGCGTGTGTGTGTGTGTGTGTGTGTGTGGTGTGTGAAAGAGTTAGGTATAAAATTTTCTAGTGAGGACGATGTGTGACTTTGTGGCAATGAAACAATCATGAAGATGCCATTGTAATGTATAATCATGACAGAAGTAGGATTAAGAAGTTTCCAGCTGAAACGCCTGACGGACATGGCGTCATTGAGTGCGTAATGTTTCGTAGTACAGTAATTAGAACAAAGATCGGTTCTTGTACTGGCCAGGGTTTTTGTGAGTCATTTCTGCCCGGCGATTGTAAAGTTGAACCAAAGTGACACGCATCCTTCTCACTGCCATTCACGAGTGAAGTCCGCTTGGACATGCATGACCTTCATTAGGACCTCCATTGTAATGTCAGTGTTCCCAAAATACCACAGCACGAAACAGTTTATTAGTGAACTTTAACCCTGGTTGTCTTTTCTTATCCGATGATGTGTACCTGTCTGGCGTTGTAAATACATGCAGTTATACCCCCACCCCCACCCCACCCCACCCCACCCACCCCAACTTTTACATACCGGAGGAGTAAGCCACAATATTGAAAATGGGAGGTTGCTGGAGGGGGGGGGGGAGGGGGAGTGGTGGGGAAGAGCCTGGGACAGGATTGGAAGGTGAGAGTGAAGTGTAGAAGTATGGGGGTATGTAGAGGGTTTTTTTTGGGGGGGGTGGGGGGGGTGAGGATGAAACACATCGTGTTGCCCCACTTTTCCCCATTCATAAATTTCAGCTGGCAGCGCGCGCGCGCCGAGTAGATCCGCCATCACGCGCCACATCACTCTCACCAGGGGGCGCTACGACCGGAAGTGTGTGTGTGTGTGTGTGTGTGTGTGTGTGTGTGTGTGTGTGTGTGTGTGTGTGTGTTAATATAAAAAAATAACATGTATTTTGGGGATATTCACTCAGCATATTTTGCGACCAACTTTGTAGCTTGATTCAGGTGAAATAATGAAAAGTAAATTGATCAATGAGGGACAAAAACAAAACAAACAAAACACGTATAAATTCATACGAAGGCTGCTAGGTCCTTGCAGGTGATGGATCTCAGTGACGACCAGAAATGTATCATGGCGGAGAGACTGGTTTTGACTTTTCCCGAGCTCGACAGTTGTCTTCTTCATGCAGAATAAAGCCGTTGCGTTGGAATCTCCTGGTTGGTTCTTATTCAGCTCTTGTCCCGCTCTCCATACACACACTCACGCACAGAGAGAGAGAGAGAGAGAGAGAGAGAGAGAGAGCACCAGAGTAACCTCCCATCCCATGTCACACAGCGCCACCTACGTATCATGCTAGTCCAAGAGGAAGTAACTCTTGAACCACTTGCCTTTCAGCAGGCGAGGTTGCTAATTAGTGTCAGGAGTGGGTCACGTGACGTAGGGGTAAAGAGGTCACTTAACGACGCCATTCATACACAAACAGCGCCCTCTGAGATCAGAGTTTTCTTTTTTGTGTGTCGTAAGTGCGGCGTTGAATTTTACTACAAAATGATGTACAGTACACGGGGCGCGCGGCAGTGTTGGCAATGTGACCGTCACGTCCCTGTAGATCGTCATGTCGAGTACTACATGTAGTAGTAAGTTCACTCAGCGCTCTGGCTCAAGTTATATTGAAGTCTGTGACATGACACTAGGTGCTGTCACAAGATCATCACTGAAGATGTTGGGTTAAGCAATATGTATCGTTAATTTTATAACGGCTGTACGTGGCGTTACCAGTGAAGTGGTGAATATGTCGGTTTTTCTTTGACCGTAGTCGGTGCTTAGAGAGAGAGAGAGAGAGAGAGAGAGAGAGCAGCGCCCCCTATTGTTTTGCCTGACCTGTACACGGGTCTCGGGTTCACCCGCCTAAGGTCACAGGTCAAGTAACTGCCAATAGTGGCGGTAGCTGTGGGAGAGAGTTGACCAGAGCCTGGCCTGCATGTGACAGAGAGAGAGAGAGAGAGAGAGAGACTGACTGACTGACTGAAACGTGTATTTCAGGATAAAGACTTGTAGGCATGGTCTGCCTATCTTACAAGCTGTCCTGCTAATCTAGAAACACTAAAAGATAAAGGCTAACATGACAAAAAGTAAACCTGGCACAAAGGGAGTAAATCTAATAGTAAAAAGAAAGGAAAACAAAAATTAAACATGCAAAGACAGAAAGACACAAAGACAGAAAGACACAAAGACAGAAAGACACAAAGACAGAAAGACACAAAGACAGAAAGAAGCGCAAGAAATTCTAGGGAAACACATCGGAAAATAGGTGAAGAAGTAGACAGCATGGTGTTTGAAATTTAAGTATACGACATAACTTGTAAAAAGGTAACATATGTCATAGTGCCATCTGATAACGAGTAATTTAGCATGGTTCAGATATTGTTCGTGGACCGATGACTGACGTAGGTATCTGAGAAGTTGAGTTTTAAATGAATGAAGCTTGCGATGCATTTTAAATATGCTGGCAACTGGTTCCAAGAAAATGACCCAGAGAATGAGAGGCTTGTTTTAAAAATGCCCACTCTAGGTAATGGTAATTGGAACAGACCATTCCTTGCGTTGTGTCGCTGACTTGGTTGAAACAACGTGGTCAGATATGGAGGAGCCTTACAGTGGACTATCTTGTGCATGAAAACACACCGGATGAAATCAAGATGCTTGGTAAGGGGGAGGAGTTGGAGCGCACTGAGAGGTGTTTTGTCGTGCGGACTACAGTGGATGTAGACAGTGGCTGTCGACAGTGGCTGTAGACAGTGGCTGTAGACAGTGGATGTAGACAGTGGGTGTAGACAGTGGGTGTAGACAGTGGATGTAGACAGTGGGTGTAGACAGTGGATGTAGACAGTGGGTGTAGACAGTGGCGGTAGACAGTGGCGGTAGACAGTGGCTGTAGACAGTGGATGCAGACAGTGGATGTAGACAGTGGCGGTAGACAGTGGCGGTAGACAGTGGATGCAGACAGTGGATGCAGACAGTGGCGGTAGACAGTGGCGGTAGACAGTGGATGCAGACAGTGGGATGTAGACAGTGGCGGTAGACAGTGGGTGTAGACAGTGGGTGTAGGCAGTGGCTGTAGACAGTGGGTGTAGACAGTGGCTGTAGACAGTGGATGCAGACAGTGGGTGTAGACAGTGGATGCAGACAGTGGATGCAGACAGTGGGTGTAGACAGTGGGTGTAGACAGTGGATGCAGACAGTGGATGCAGACAGTGGATGTAGACAGTGGCGGTAGACAGTGGCTGTAGACAGTGGCGGTAGACAGTGGCTGTAGACAGTGGATGCAGACAGTGGATGTAGACAGTGGAGGTAGACAGTGGATGTAGACAGTGGATGCAGACAGTGGTCGTACACGTAACATACATGTGAGCTAGAATAATGCTGTAGTGGTCAGGGTGGTGGAGTGGGGGTGGGGGTGGCCACGAGATATCTATCAGCCGTGAGGTCAAGAGGCTGTTCAACTGATTTTACTCTCTCTCTCTCTCTCTCTCTCTCTCTCTCAGTCGTGAAACGTCCACTTGTGCTGATCATAACTCGTGTGTGGGTGGGGGGGGGGGGGGGGGGGGGGGGTACGGCTTTGCCTGCGAGAAGTTTGAGGAACGGGAGGGGTGCATGGTGGTTGTGGTAGGTGTGTGTGTGTGTGGGGGGGGGGGGTTACCGTAGCAGAACGTGTGGCTTGCAGACCAAGTGTGTCACTGAAACAATACAGTTAATCATACTAACAGTCACATCTCTTAGTGTCAAACATAAGCAGCTCAGTGTACATGTATATAGAAAAGAATATTTTATCATATTTAATTACTTGCATATTTATTTTGCCCGACATGGCGTATGTCGGTATGTAGCACGGGACTGGTAAACGAAGGGAGACTGATCACGTGACCAGAGACTGAGAAAACAAAGCAGCAGCAGCAGCATCGTGATCAGTAGAGTTATAGTGAACGACGCATCACGCGTGCTGATCATCGCTACAGTCATTGTATCATGCCTTCTCGCTTTTTTTCTTCCTTGAGGTGCCAAACGACAGTCGGGTGTGAACGGGGTAAGGGGTGTGGGGGTGGGGAGATTAAATGTCAGGTTAGGTCTACATAAACTGAACACGTAGCGAGCACAATGAAATAATATTTTACCCACTGGTCTTAGTGTAGGGCCGCCGGGGGGGGGGGGGGAGGAGGAGGAGGAGAGATATTACATCGGCAACAGGTAGATGCACCCGGAAGTGGTGGAGCTGTCAGTCACGTGAGGTTTTTACCTGTCGTCCTCAACCTGCTTTCTGTCATCACCTGACAGAGGACGCCAGCAGGGGACATAACTCACAACGCTGCACCGCTTGACAGCACAGAGAGAGAGAGAGAGAGAGGGGGGGTGTTGGGGGGGGGGGGGCTAAAGTACAAGTGTGTATGTCAACTGATTTTTTCCCGGTACAGGGTCCAAGGATCACATAGTGTGATTGGCATCTTAGTCCATGTTTCTTGTTCTGTAAAACGCACTCCACTCTGTGTGTGTGTGTGTGTGTGTGTGTGTGTGTGTGTGTGTGTGTGTGTGTGTGTGTGTGTGTGTGTGTGTGAGAGAGAGAGAGAGGATGATGATGATGATGATGATGAAACGTTTATTAGGATAATTCTTGTAGGCATCTCTACCTATCTTAAAAGAACTCTCTCTCTCTCTCTCTCTCTCTCAGCGTGGTTTTCTGTGACCTGTTATCTTGCTTGTTAGTGTGTGTGTGGTTTGTTTTGTTTTTTTGCTTGGGGGAGGGGGTCTCACTTTTTCGGTAGCCTAGATTTTTAGTTTATCTTTTGTTTGTTTTGTTCTTTTATATTATGTTTTGTTTGTTTTTGTTTGATTATTTTTTGTAGAATGTAGTGAGGACTATATTATGTAGAATGTAGTGAGGACTATATTATGTAGAATGTAGTGAGGACTATATTATGTAGAATGTAGTGAGGACTATATTATGTAGAATGTAGTGAGGACTATATTATTGTAGAATGTAGTGAGGACTATATTATGTAGAATGTAGTGAGGACTATATTATGTAGAATGTAGTGAGGACTATATTATGTAGAATGTAGTGAGGACTATATTATGTAGAATGTAGTGAGGACTATATTATGTAGAATGTAGTGAGGACTATATTATGTAGAAGTTAGTAGTGAGGACTATATTATTGTAGAATGTAGTGAGGGACTACATTATGTAGAATGTAGTGAGGACTATATTATGTAGAATGTAGTGAGGACTATATTATGTAGAATGTAGTGAGGACTATATTATTGTAGAATGTAGTGAGGACTATATATGTAGAATGTAGTGAGGACTATATTATGTAGAATGTAGTGAGGACTATATTATGTAGAATGTAGTGAGGACTATATTATGTAGAATGTAGTGAGGACTATATTATGTAGAATGTAGTGAGGACTATATTATGTAGAATGTAGTGAGGACTATATTATGTAGAATGTAGTGAGGACTATATTATTGTAGAATGTAGTGAGGACTATATTATGTAGAATGTAGTGAGGACTATATTATGTAGAATGTAGTGAGGACTATATTATGTAGAATGTAGTGAGGACTATATTATGTAGAATGTAGTGAGGACTATATTATGTAGAATGTAGTGAGGACTATATTATGTAGAATGTAGTGAGGACTATATTATTGTAGAATGTAGTGAGGGACTACATTATGTAGAATGTAGTGAGGACTATATTATGTAGAATGTAGTGAGGACTATATTATGTAGAATGTAGTGAGGACTATATTATTGTAGAATGTAGTGAGGACTATATTATGTAGAATGTAGTGAGGACTATATTATGTAGAATGTAGTGAGGACTATATTATGTAGAATGTAGTGAGGACTATATTATGTAGAATGTAGTGAGGACTATATTATTGTAGAATGTAGTGAGGACTATATTATGTAGAATGTAGTGAGGACTATATTATGTAGAATGTAGTGAGGACTATATTATTGTAGAATGTAGTGAGGACTATATTATGTAGAATGTAGTGAGGACTATATTATTGTAGAATGTAGTGAGGACTATATTATGTAGAATGTAGTGAGGACTATATTATTGTAGAATGTAGTGAGGACTATATTATGTAGAATGTAGTGAGGACTATATTATGTAGAATGTAGTGAGGACTATATTATGTAGAATGTAGTGAGGACTATATTATTGTAGAATGTAGTGAGGACTATATTATGTAGAATGTAGTGAGGACTATATTATTGTAGAATGTAGTGAGGACTATATTATGTAGAATGTAGTGAGGACTATATTATGTAGAATGTAGTGAGGACTATATTATGTAGAATGTAGTGAGGGACTATATTATGTAGAATGTAGTGAGGACTATATTATGTAGAATGTAGTGAGGACTGTAGAATGTAGTGAGGACTGTAGAATGTAGTGAGGACTGTAGAATGTAGTGAGGACTGTAGAATGTAGTGAGACTGTAGAATGTAGTGAGGACTTGATTTAAAGATGCTCAAACAAGCAAGATAACAGGTCACAGGAAACCACGCTGGGGGGGGGGGGGGGAGAGATTTGCAGCACCAAATCCCGGTGTATGCGTGCGCATCGCCAGCATCCTAGCTCCGTTTTCCCCAATCAGCCGGCACCTGGGGAGGCCTGAAAATGAAATTCTGAACACGAAAGTGATTATCGCCCTTCAAACGACAAGTCAAACACGAAGTGATTGGAACGTGCTGCTACCAGTGATATCGGGACATGACCGGTTGTTACAAGAGTCAGAACGGCCAGCTATTGGCCACACGCTGCACACAGTCCGTAATGTCACCAGCACCAGCAGACGGCGGACGTCACGTGGCTTGTATGACCCGGCATCTTGTCAACGAGAGGTTTAATGAGTTACAAGAATCTCACTAATACAGTCAGGTTTTGACTGGGGGGTGGGGGGGGTGGGAGTTTAACGTCCTTTTCCACCACGTATGCGTGGATTTGACTGAGAAGTGTAGTCTTGTCACACGTGTAAGGTGAATGACATTGTAAGTTGGAAATGGAATTACCGCGTTTCCTTTGTTGTATGTTTTGTCTGTGGTTTCTGGTATGTTTTTGAACTGTGTTACTATACTGTCAATGAACACAAAATGGTCGTCGTGACGCGTGCGGAGAGCGGTACAATTACTGATGGTGTTGTGTGGCGCCACCTATGAGCAGTTTCAGAAGACTCCACCCGCCAATAACGTATGGAATGTCACGTGATGCCGAGTTGTCACCAGACTCTAACTGTCCTAGCAGCTGTAATGTTTGTTAGCTCGGATAATGGATGTAACACCAACATAGACAATTAATGTAACGTTCTCCAGCACAGACAATTAATGTAACGTTCTCCAACACTGACGATTAATGTAACGTTCTCCAACACTGACAACTAATATAACGTTCTCCAACACAGACAATTAATGTAATGAGGCAATCGTCAGGTCACCTGACTCATGGCGGAGACTTTAGTTTTGGTTTATGTAATGTTGGTTTTATACAGTTATTGCGTGGCTTGGTCAGTGAAGCGGGACTGGTGTAAATACGCTACACGCCGTGTCGAAAACGTGTCATTTATACCGTAGTGTGTGTGTTCATGTAGTCTACTAGTTGAACGTGCATTGTGACCCTTAGTGAAGGCGTTTTCTAGATACACCCAGACTAGCTGAGTTTATTGCAAAGGAATAGGCCATCATCATGAACTCTGTGTACTTTGTTTAGTTTGTGCTTCTTCTTCTTCTTTTCATTCTTTGCCGGTTCTGTAGAGGAGTAGGGACAGGAACGAGCTGAACTGATTGCGAAACGTTGCGCCCGCTGGCTCTCTCTCTCTCTCTCTCTCTTCACTCAAGATCTTAGGATGGAGTTTGAGTTTTCTGTGTTGGTGAGTGGCGTGGTCCGGATGTCTCGTCAAAATATGGTTAAGATATATGTAAGTTTTACCGTCAATTCTAACCCGCGGTTCTAACCCTCTCACTACTAACCCTGTCAGTACAGTCGCAACCTCTCCACCCACCTCTCCACCACCCCCCCCCCCCCCCCCTTTCACCGGCCAGACTCCCATTCGGCTCATTCAGCAGTCGCGGGTCTGTGTATGACGGGGTGTGCGTATTTTGTGCAGCAGTTCCTCTACTGTACTGTACACATCGACAGCACGCGCACAGAGAGAGAGAGAGAGAGAGAGAGAGAGAGAGAGAGGAGACTGGTTCTGGGGGTCGTAACTCGCACAGGTCCGCTAGTGAAAGTAACCAGGGGGCGGGGCATGCATAATGAATAATTAACTTGGCTGTAAGCAAGTTGATTGGCTGTCAGGCTGCGAGATTTATTGGAGCGAGCGAACTCTTTGACTCGATGCCTTTCATTCATAACTGGCTGCCGCCCGCTGTACTGTATGCCATGCGCGTGTGGATCAGATAGGGAGAGAGAGAGAGAGAGAGTGATGGGACTTGGTTTAGAGAGAGACGAGCCGGGAGATGCGCTACACGGGTACAGGTGAGAGACTCGAAGAACAAGGCATGTCGGGAACTGAGGAAGAAACGCCGACACTAAGGACGATGTGGCGATGACTGACGAGTCAAATAGTGTGACCAAGATCACTTCCTGCTTTACCCGACTGACGTCACAGTTACTGAGTTAGTGACAGAAACAATACTAACCTGAAGCTTTGATCTGTGACTTACCGAATGCAACGTGCATCACTTGAACTTACGATTAGCCACCGGCATTTTCTGTTCACACCCGAAATCAGACAACACGGACAAGACTGTTTTGTGACATTATCGAGTAGTCACGTGGTGTTGCTGCGTGTTACTGTTCAGTGTCTGGGCCGGTGTTGTTTCACGTGGTGTGTGTGTGTGTGTGGTGTGACATGCCGGTACAGTGTACCGTGACTACTGTGTGTGTGTTAGAGTTGCCATGGAATCATCCTACACAGTCACAAACTGCACGTGGGAACACGACGTCGCCCTCCTCGTCGTCGTCATTAATGTTCACACTGCACAGATGAGACTGTGAGTGATCAGTCGTGGAATTGTGAGAAGTATTACAATCAACGCACATGGAATCGTGAGAAATATTACAACTAACAGCCATGGAATTGCGAGAGAAGTATTAAAATTAAGCGCCGTGGAATCCGTTGAGAAATATTACAATCAACAGCCGTGGAGGTGTGAAAATATTTCAATTTACGGCCACGGAATAGTGAGAAATATTACAAATTACGGCCACGGAACAGTGAGAAATATTACAATTTACGGCCACGGAATAGTGAGAAATATTACAATTTACGGCCACGGAATAGTGAGAAATATTACAATTTACGGCCATGGAGTTTTGAGAAGTACTACAATCAGCGGCCATGGCAAAGTGAGAAATGTGTGAGAGATTAGGGAATTCTGAGAGACGTGTCACACAGCTTCATCGTGTTCCATAAAATTCCATGATTTAATTCAGGGTGCGTTCCGAAGAATGAGAAATGCACGTCATCGCTACATACGTCATCGCGTGACGGCAACTTGTTTACTGGTCTCATGTTTCGCATTGTCTACATGTGCACTCTTACGCTTATTTACTATTCATTTATATATTCATTTATTTATTGCCTTGGAGGCTTTTGATTGGAAAATATTTGTCAAAGTATCATCTGAAAGAGACATGATTCTGCTGAGAAAAAAAGACATTTTCGAAACGAATTATCTGTCGGTCACGTGATCTCGAAGTGTCTTACTTGTAAACAATTGCAATAGCATGACATACAGGCACGCATCATAGTACACTCCCGCATCATAGTACACTCCCGCATCATAGTACACTCCCGCATCATAGTACACTCCCGCATCATAGTACACTCCCGCATCATAGTACACTCCCGCATCCTAGTACACTCCCGCATCATAGTACACTCCCGCATCATAGTACACTCCCGCATCATAGTACACTCCGCATCATAGTACACTCCGCATCATAGCCCACTCCCGCATCATAGTACACTCCCGCATCATAGTACACTCCCGCATCATAGTACACTCCCGCATCATAGTACACTCCCGCATCATAGTACACTCCCGCATCATAGTACACTCCCGCATCATAGTACACTCCCGCATCATAGTACACTCCCGCATCATAGTACACTCCCGCATCATAGTACACTCCCGCATCATAGTACACTCCCGCATCATAGTACACTCCCGCATCATAGTACACTCCCGCTGTACATGGTTTGGAGATAAATTTCTAAGATGATCACTTTGTTTTTCGGGTTAGGGTTAAAGGTTGCTCAGTTTGGTTTTTTGCACATCGCCAGCCCCGAGAACCTTCTACAACGACCAGAACCCACCGGCAAAACTACAATATGGAGGAGAAGCAAGTTTGAAAATGATGCCATACAGTAATTTATTTATTTTTATCGTTGAATTTTACATCATCTTCACCTTGCGTGGCAGGTGAAATACCGAAATTCACGACGATGAAATTCACTATAGTTTAACAAGTTGTTTTGTAAAAAACGAATCACCACTGGTGATATGCGAACGTGAGTTTGATAAGTATGATAATAATAATGACCACAGCTTTTACTTTAGCTTTACAATAGTCACCACTGGTGATATGCCAACGTGAGTTTGATAAGTACAATAGTCACCACTGGTGATATGCCAACGTGAGTTTGATAAGTATGATAATAATAATCACCACAGCTTTTACTTTCGCTTTACAATAGTCAAGGTCAAGGTAGACTTTGCAGTTCAATTTTTTTCTGAAGTGCCAAGCGTTTGTTTTGTGTGTGTGTGTGTGTGTTTTTTTTTTTTTTTTCACGAACACGAGGTGCCCACGATATTAGTTATTTTGTATCAGAATGTACCTAAGTTTATACTTCAATTGACGGGCCTGGCAAGAGAATCGGGAAGTGAGTGACCCTCCGTTAAACCATGGTTTTTTGTTTTGTTTTTTTGTTTTTTGTTTTTTTTTCACCGACGTCATACGCGTTACAGACTGTCAAAACTAACTTTGCCAATTTCACGCCCATCACCTAGCAACAAAACCTTTCGCCTTCAGGTAAATTAAAAAAAACAAACAAACCACTATTTATACAAAAAAAAAACCTGTTTTGTCTTTTGTTAGGTTCCGTCTCGGATACAAATACGCAGTTGTTTGTATGATTCACAATTCCTCCCTCAGGCAATGAACGTGTGGTTAGTGGTTAGTGGTTACCCTACCACAATGTACCGTCCATGTACTGCATGTTTCCGGACTGTAGTGCAAAACCTCGCTCAAAGCTCGATATTTGTCACTTCTGACAATACCAGTACACTTCTCCTGTATTTTCTGGACAGAAGCAGATAGGTTCACATTTATTTATTTATTTATTTATTTCGAGATTATGTGGGGTAGTTCATCAGTTCGATGACGTGCTGTCAGTGTTCAGGATAATCTTGCCGGCAAGTTGTGTGTGTGTGTGTGTGTGTGTGTGTGATAAACTGATTTTGCACGCGTCATGCACTTGTTTTGTTGCCAAGGTAACGTTCATTCGCCTCTTTCCTCTAGTAGTACGTCACACCTTGTCCTAGGTGTCTGTGATCACTTCACGGTATCCTGCGTGTTCTCTCCACGTGTGGTCACAACGTCATGAGAGGAGGGAAGTTTGTCGCGCGTTCTGCCTCCCTCCACATACTTTCCCGCGCGCTGTCTTCCATTGGTCAACCCGCCGCCCCGTGTCCTGCCTTCCGGCTCCTGATTGGTCGATAACAGTGATTATACAACTGGCGCGCGCTGCCGGTGATGGTTGGCTGTAAGAATTGATTGGATTGGCTGTGGGGGGGATGGAACGTCGACTGATATCTAACTGAGGTACTAATTGCCGATCACGGGATAAGCGAGAGACTTGGCGGATTTCTGTCAACCTGTCACAGTGTAGGCGTTGCGCCTAATGACGTCCACTTCTTGCACATCACTGGAACCTGGACACTTGGAAGTGAGAGCGAGCGGTCAGTGCGGTCAGTAGCGGGGTGAAGAACTGTAACTTGTGGTGCACCGCATGACGACACTTGGTGTACCCCTAGCACTGTATGACGGACGACATATTCATCATCCATACCTACACTAGCAAGTCTGTTCACGTAACAAGGAAAGCGGCCAGAACTGACACCACCATGACAACCCGACGTGCGGCGATTGCAGGAAAAGCAGGCAGTGCAAGAAGTTAGTGTTACACTTCTGTTCTGCTGGTCGTGTTACATCTTGTTCCATCCTCACGCCGGCTGTTTGAAGACGGCAGTGAAGATTTTCCTTGCGGACCTAACTCACAGACAGACGTGTGGCACGTGCAGAGAACGTAGAGAGAGAGAGAGAGAGGAGAGAGAGCCTGCAGGACGTGTTGCTGCTAGAGAAACGCGGGTAGGTAGGGAGGGAGGGAGGGTGTGTGGAGTATGCTCCCATCCCCCCACCCGGCCCCACCACAAGTCACCATGGTTCTCGCCGCCACCCCACCTCCACCATCCACCGACCCGTGCACAGGACGACTGCGACAACTCCATCACGATAACGACAACGACCAAAATTCCTTCAGCGACATCACCCGTCGACAACAACAACAGGACAATTTCTTCCGTCCTCCTCCGCCTGACCACCACAGCCACCACTATCATCATCCTCCTCATCATGATCACAACGACGGCATGTCTAGTGGATCAAGTGAACAGTTTTCTCACTACTACAGCCACTACCTGCATCATCACCACAGACTGCCCCACAACCTGGCCTATCCTGGGCCAAATCATCACGACCTTGTATCACATCACTCGTCACGGCTCGGTGAGTCGGGTTTTGCTCTCACAGTGGTATCAGTTAGCGCTGGAACAATAGACAGTTCAGTGTCAGTAGTCAGTAGTCAGTACGTTAGTCTATATCTGATGTTGGTGTCACGTGCCGGTAAGTGGATCTTCTGTCTTCAAGGTCTCTACCCTTCAGCTTGTTTGAGGAGGGGGCGGGGGATGGAAGGGATGGGGCGGGGGATGGAAGGGATGGGGAGGTGGATAACTTTACTAATGATGACGAGTTAGTGTCCACCCCACCAGTCGTTCCCAGGCCTCTAACAGAGTGACGACAGTGTAATGACGTCACCAGTACAATGCAGTGACGTAATACGTGCCCCGCCCTGTCTGCCTGGCGGGGATGACTGGGATGTAAGGGGGACCACTCGTGACTGAAGCACCTTATGTCCCCTCCATCCCTCGCCGCCTGTTTGAACCCCCCCCCCCCCCTCCAGTCTGTTTCTTCCCACGCCCCTGACTCAGAGTTCTCTTACTGTCTGCATGTTCAGCATTGTGGTTGTAACAAGTCTTGGACAGGAGAAAACACTAATACATTACTGACAAGCTGTCATCTTTCTGCTATCCTCCCCCCACCCCCCACCCCCAAAAAAGAAAAAAAACGAAACAACCTAGATACAAAAGAAATACGTGCATCAGTGTGTGTGTGTGTGTGTGTGTGTGTGTGTGTGTGTGTGTGTGTGACAATGTTTCTGGTTGACTGTGATACAGCCGTGACAGTAGAGCCGGTGTTACACTGTAGAAAAGGAGACGTGTTCAGTGCAATTAGTACGGTGAACGATCTAACGAGACTTGTCGAGTGTCTGGTGAAGGATCTAAACTTGTCGTGTATAACGCTTAAGGATCTAACGCGACATGTGGAGTATAGGGTGAGAGATCTAACTATGTTGGCGGTGATTAGCCAGTCACACCGGGCGTTAAAGAGGGGGTTAGATGGAGGGGGTTAGATGGAGGGGGGAGGGGGGTGTTGGTCAGTTGTTGACTAATAGTGTGTCAAGTAGCGATGTCAAGTGTAGTGAGAAAGGTTCAGACCCACGCCCGTAAGACGTAGGGTGGGTAATGAAGACACAGTCGGCACTATAAGCCGTTAATTACGGACCGCTCTCTCCCCGCTAATCGCCAGAGGGCGGCTCGTGTGTGGTTTGGGGTTCAAACCTCGTTGTCGGTTGTTGGCGTGTTTGGTGAACCTCCGGAAAATAGAGGCCGACAACTCTTCTGTTTAGTCAGCTGGCAGCAGACGACTAGGGGGAGGAGGGGGGGGGGGGGCTGATCCCCGCTGATCCGATCAGATCATTAGCCTTTCACAAACAGCGAGAGATGGCGGGGCACACAAACCTGGAAATGAATTTCAAGAAAGAGAAACAGACGAATTAAAGAAATGCAAAACACAAAATGATAAAACAGAATAGAGTTGGGTGATATTTTAATGGGATTAATTTTTGTGAGCAACATCTTTTATAATTTTGTTGTAGCTGTCGCTACTAATCTCTTATTCATTTTGTTAAATTACGGATTAATAACAACAACGCCCTCCACCACAAAAGCCGTCATGTTGAAATAATACGGGGATTTAGTGGCCGAGACAGATAGCGGGCCCCTTCTTGCCAGTCATGTCCCCTGCCCATGAGAAAGTAGAGTGGTGTCCCCTGTTGATAACATGATGCGAAATACAAGATGGTGACAGCCTGGGAAACATTCGCTCCACTTTCTCTCCAAGTCCGCTGCCCACAGGCCAAACACTGTACATGTGGGAAACATTCGCTCCACTTTCTCTCCAAGTCCGCTGCCCACAGGCCAAACACTGTACATAATGCGCGTTGCTGTAGCTGTACAGATAGAGGGGACTAAAGTCGTCACAGTTTAATCCTCATCAGAACTGGAAGGTTGGCAGTCATGACACAAAGTTCGCGCCATCGTTTTCAGGAAACTGCCGTTTATAACTACAGTAACTGATTGGTGGCGATGTGATATCAGTGTGCTATGGCACAGTTTGACTTGTGGAAATATCCCTTGGTGATATCAGTGTGAATATCCCTTAGTGATATCAGTGTGCTTTGGCACAGGTTGACTTATGGAAATATCCCGGATCGGAATGCTGTACATTGTATTATTTAATCTGGCGACCATCGGAGGCCAGTCAAGTTTGAATATAGTAAATGATTTTGCAACCGGATTCTCACGTTTTGCTCGACGTTGCTTATTCTGTGTTTTTTTTTTTTTAAATCCCCCACCCCCCCTCCCCTCCCCTCCCCACACTAGTAGTCGTGTTGCCAGTTGTTGGTTTTTACAGTATGTGGTGGTTTGCATGATGGCGATGTATGGGTTTGTGTACAGCCTGATATACTGTACATGGCTTACTGCTGCTATACCGGTACTGGGCTCAGTGCCCTGTGTGATGCCGATAGTGGAGTGGTTGGTACGGACGAAGGGGGTGGGGGGGGGGATAGAGACGAGCTGGTTGGGTTAGGAGTAATCTCTCTTACCTCTGACCTTTCCCGCTGCTGTTTGACGAAGGTCACGAGTCATATTAACCGTTTAATTGGAATGTTCACATCCCGGCACCCACTGTCAACCTCCACTCTTGTTTCATACCCACCAATACACCGTCACTACACCATCACTACACCATCACTACACCGTCACTACACCATCACTACACCATCACTACACCATCACTGTCTTTACTTTTCCCAGCTCACTTAAACTCCTACCCCCACCCCCTCCCCCTTATGCGGGGGCGTCTTTTCAATGACCGTATGTTTCACCAAGTCTGTCTGTCCGTCTGTCTGTCCGGCTGTCTGTCCGTCGATCGTGTCTGCATGTGCATGGCAATTTGATTGTCCGCCATGACTCCATCGTTGCCTTGTGTGAGGGAGAGATCCGTCACATAGTGTGCTTTATAGTCGGCGTCAGTCGTCACTGACAGACGGCATCGTCACTGACGGACGCCCAGTGCCGATTTCACGTGCACCGGGTGATGGGATTGTGTACAATCAGGAGGAGATAACTGCCACATTAACAACGTGTGCCCGAGTGAAGCCCCCTATTTTACGACCCTGCGATTAAAGCGCGGTGCAGCGTGATATTAATATCCGACAGATTTATGGATTGCTGGCGGCCATGCTCCCTCCACAGCGGCGCATTAGATTGTAAAACACGGAGTTGTATGATCAGTGTAACTGAAAATGAAAGAAAGAAATGGTCAACGCTCGACACTGCGGAGTTAGAATCTCGGTACAGAACAAATGTAGACCTACGCAGTTCCTACAGTATAAGATGTATGTCTACAGTAGCACTGACTGACACATCGACGCTGTGACGTTTTGTCACGTGACACGGACACTTGATTGTTTTACGCACTGAAGCTGAGACTGGAAACATTGGCCTGACGACTTCCTTCTCCGCGTAGTTAAACTGACGTGACGTCAGTCTTCAGATTCCCTGTATAATTATGACGTATTCAGTGATGGGGTCATTTTGCGCTGTGTGCATAATCGTGCACAATCTGTGGAGAAACTCTAGAAATAATGCAAGCAAATCTAACCGAAAGGCGGGGGGGGGGGGGGGGGGAAATTCGTTCTTGAAATTGGACTTTGGGGGGGGGGGGGGTTGCAATATGATGGGAATCCAACAATTTCTGATACCGGCCGGCCGTCTGTAGAACTCTGTAGCGATGCGGCGGCGTGAGAAAGGCTCTTGAGACGGGCAAGGGCAGGTAACCAGGTGTGAGAGATGTAATTAAGGGAGACAATTTGTTACACCTGTCTCTGCCAGACTGGCACCGCGTTCCCGGACACTTGTAGCCTCATTCTGACGTCATCAACTACTCTGGTGGAAAATGGCCGTCTGCCCGAGCTGTGGAGCGCGAAACTCGCTCAGTTGGGAACAGGTGGCAGCACTTGTATCAGTCCCATCACCACTCGCTTAATCGACTTCACGTCACTATATCGCACAGTAGTGCTAGTCATGTGATTCGGGCACGCGAAATATTTTATGATTTTATGTTAGATCAGTGTTAGTCTTTTATACCTCAAAACCGTCAGTCGGTTATTTACCACCGAACACCATTCTCATCACGTGTCCACGTATTCAGTGTCGATCTAACGTCACCAGAAACTTCCGTTAGTTGTGACGTCATGTGCCTTGAATGTGACGTCTTGCGCCTTGAGTGTGACGTACACCATGTGATTTTTGTCTTTGACACCGACGTGACAATATACTCAGTCACAGTGTTACCCAAACTGCATCTTTCGTGTGTGTACAATATTTCTAATGATGCCTGGGATCCACTGATTCAGCCGTCCAGTCTCGTCTCAACGAGTTAGCAACATTCACTGAACTTGATCAGGATACAGTCGGATGGACGTCACCACAATCGGAGGCAGGTGATTTGCCTCCAGGAAATTTAAAAAAAAAAAAAAAAAAGGATGGGGGGGCGGGGGGCGGGGCGGAATTGAAAACTACTGGAGTAAGCGCACGATAATAATAGTAACACAGAAGTAAGATTGCACCACGGGCTTGTGAAAATAACTTGATTTAGAGCTGAAGTCTACGTCATCACGAGCGGTATGATGATCTGCTACACGTGCGGCCAGTAAGCGCACGATAATAATAGTAACACAGAAGTAAGATTGCACCACGGGCTTGCTTTGAGTTCATGTGAAAATAACTTGATTTAGAGCTGAAGTGCACGTCATCACGAGCGGTATGATGATCTGCTACACGTGCGGCCAGTTATAACAGGTGTAACTGTTTGAACATAAAGGCCCAGCCTACCAGATCACCGGTCCCCTGTGTTACGTTATCTTCTCTAATACACTTATGTCTGTTTCGCTCTTCTAACCGGCGAGAAACAACTCGTCAACATGCAGGTAACTCCTCACTTCTGCTGCACTGTCGATACGTGGAGTGCATGACATCATCAGTATTCTACACTCATTCACAGTCACACTGAGAATTAAGCTGACACACTCATTCAGAGGATATCATCAGTGTTCTTGTCAAACAGAGAGAGAGAGAGAGGATTCATACATGTACGTGTATCAGTATTCTTTACATACTAAAGGAACACACAGCGGATCCAATCCACGTGTGAAAGAGCTCGCTAAACCGAGCAATGTATGTGCTGACAAACTACACTGTATGCAAGTGAGCTCGGCAGAATATAACCGTAGGCTTCAACAGCCCTAACTGCCTATGGCGTAATGGTGATGTTTGTTAAAACCTTTGCGCCTCCTTTGGGGGGTTGCTATGAAAAAGGAAATATCGGCACAGTGTGAGAGAAGCATTTTACATGTACTAGTTTCACTATCAGATCTGTACATATATATCCGTAGTAAGTACACAACTGTCAGCGATTACTCACGGGAGGGGGGGTGTGGGGGGGTGGGTGGGGGTGGTAGTGAGATCCCAGCTGCTACTTTCCCCTGACAACGAGCGCAAGTCGAATGTAGGCCACGCTCGCCCCCTCTCTCCCGCATGCACCATTTCATTCACAGGTAGGTCAGAGGTGAGAGGTCGCAGGTGCTCATCGCTGATTGGCTGAGGCAGTGATAAGGTTTTCCAAATATGGCCCCACAGCCTCCTAGTGCTTCCCAGGCCACTGCACGAGGGCGCGCGCTGGGGATCTGTAGGGGATGGGGTGAAATAAAACAGGCAGGCTAGACTACCTAATGAGTGGAAAATCAGGATTTAAAGTCATTCACTAGGGAAATGTGTTGATCCAGACACTGACAGAAATTTAACACCCCCCCCCCCGCCGCACACACACACAGCCAAAGAATACGGAAAGTAAAATCGCAACAATCAGTTGTCGGGGAGCTGTGTAGAAGTGCGCAGTTTCGTCCGATGATTTGGCCGATGTGTCTGTTCGGTGTGTTTGCGTGAGTGTATGCGTGATAGACAAACATTCAAACGCACCAACAGACAGTCGTTATACACCGAGTAGCACAGTGTTGTACATTGGTTATACTGTATCTACATAATTAAACTGTAGGCAGCAGGTGTAGACATGGCCGCGGCTTGTCGTCTGCTGCTCACTTTGTGAATGGGGGTTGGGGCAGGCTGAACCTTCTCAATGGGCCCAGTAGCACTGTGCACGGTTGGATGGGGTGGTGGAACTGGGTAGAGGAGGCTAGATGGGGGGACGGGGTTGGGGCAGATTGGCGGGGGGGGGGGGGGGGGGGGGGGGGGGGTGTTTCCAGCTGAGGGAGGGCGGCCACATGGCGCTACCGACCTTGCGGGGGCGGGGGACCGTTTACAGTCGCATCTTCAACGCATCTAACACTCCTGCAGCTAGGATGCAGTAGATAAATACAGTCTGCCGTGTGTGTGTGTGTGTGTGTGTGACGGTGTGTGTGTGTGTGTGTGTGTGTGTGTGTGTGTGACGGTGTGTGTGTGTGTGTGTGTGGTGTGTGTGTGTGTGTGTGTGTGACGGTGTGTGTGTGTGTGTGTGTGTGTGTGTGTGTGTGTGTTTTGACTGATATATTGGCCATTGCATAACTGATAGTTTTGCCTCTGTGTGTTTTCAGATTTACCATCATCCCATGGCGGCGTTCCCCCTCTCACGCCCGGCACCACTCAGAAGATGTCCCAGGTGCTGCAGGAGAGTTTCAGGTCATTCGAGAAAGAACAACAGAGACTTAACATTCCTAAAGGTAAATCTGGCTTTTGATGTAACCACCCATACCCCCAACCCAACCCCTCACTGCACTCCTCCCCCCCCCCTTTCCCCTACCTGCAAGCAAGTTTGAGCCTCTGAATGCACCTGTGTGTGTGTGTGTGTGTGTATGTGTGTGTGTGTGTGTGTGTGTGTGTGTGTATGTGTGTGTGTGTGTGTGTGTGTGTGTGTATGTGTGTGTATGTGTGTGTGTGTGTGTGTATGTGTGTGTATGTGTGTGTGTGTGTGTGTGTGTGTGTGTGTGTGTGTGTGTTGTACATGTCATCATCTGTAATTTACCAGCTACGTATGTATCATTATTTAGCATGATTCCAGTGATGTGACGTGTTCGTTAGGCAGTGTATGTGACGTGTTCGTTAGGCAGTGTATGTGACGTGTTCGTTAGGCAGTGTATGTGACGTGTTCGTTAGGCAGTGTATGTGACGTGTTCGTTAGGCAGTGTATGTGACGTGTTCGTTAGGCAGTGTATGTGACGTGTTCGTTAGGCAGTGTTAGCTCATTCATGTGTTATGCATCAACTAGAAAAAGGCGAGGTTGTGGGCGACAGAAGGGGAACTAACAGTGTGACATCTCAGCATCACGTTTCATTTTTTTTTTTTTAAAGTGTTGTGTGGATTTCACAACAAGGAAACAGAATCAGTGATTGTGGCCGAGTTCTCAGTGGCGTGAATGTATGGTTGTGTTGTATTGTGCTGTACGTGACTGTGTGAGTGTATGGTTGTGTTGCATTGTATATGTGACTGTGAGTGTATGGTTGTGTTGTGTTGTACGTGTGACTGTGTGAGTGTAACGGGAGATGGGGGAAGATGATAGCGGTAATAAGCAATCAGGGAATACACTCCGCTGCAACCCGTGCGTTACCAATTCGTCAAACTCTGGCAGGCCGACCTAACCTCTCCCCAGTCTCTCGCTTCCCCCCTGTCTCGCCCCCCCCCCCCCCTCTCTCTCTCTCTCTCTCACAGTAAAGAGCGGGTGGGGAAGGGAGGGTATATGAGGGGTGGCGTATTTCTACCCTAATGGCATGACGTATTTTCACGTTCCCCATGAAAAAGTGGGGTACAGGTGAGCGGGTTTCATATTTCAATGGCGGAGAAAAATTACCTGAATTACCTGGCTAGAGACCTGCCGGTGGCTGCCCGTCTCCAGGGAAACGGGGCGGGATGGAGGCAGCAGACGACGGCGTGTGTCTGTGGGACTAGTGGCGCCCCCAAGGGGGGAAGTGGATATGATTTTTGTTTCATCCGAGATGACATGAGAGATTACTTTCATCGTTGCCGCTAATTGTGTGTGCACTTTGTGAGATTAGTGAAAGCGTGCTGGGCTGCCCCTTCTCTCACCTCCACCACACCATACCCTCACCTCCACCTGCCCTCATCAGCTGATTGCCTCTCTCTTTCTGACGAGCCACAGTTTAGTAACGGCTTTAACTCTTTTGTTTCTCATTCAGTGCATGCCTCAGAGTGCTTGTCAACATTATCATTACCATTATCAAAATTGTTACCAGCGTTATCTATAGAAAGGGGGGGGGGGAGGGGGATGAGTGGGGGAGGAAGTAATGATAAGGGTGACATTCAGACGATAACAGAATGACAACCATGCTCACCATTTGAACAAGAGAACAAAAAAAACAGTTTGTGTTGTACCCCAGTATAGGGTAACAGCACCCTGCAATGCAGGGGAGGGAACCCAGGTGTAAATTTGGTCTTGGTCATGTCGATCATTAACTCAGCCTTTTGGGGATGGCAGAAAGATGTAATTTTGGGGGAGAAATCAGTGGGTGTACATGCATGTATTGAGGACAGTGTATGTCAGTGGTATTTTCCCGCATGTTTTGTTTGTCCGTACTGGTTATTCTAATACAGATCCACAATTATTCCTGTGGGTTACCATGATGTGGTACACATGCAGTATTATACACAGTGTGACTCACCATAATGTAGTACATGTATATCTTTCCAACAGTCTATACTTCTACATTTTCTGCAACTGGTGTTATATTTTCTATTGGTCCTGAAAGTCTGTGTCAAGTCTGCATGAAAACATGCCCTCGATAAATGTAGTTGTCATGGTTACCTCTTAGATCCGGCCCAGTGGAGCCCTCTACACGTCCAGCAGTGGTTGGCGTGGGCCTCCGCGGAACTTAGTCTCCATGGCATTGACGTCACCATGTGGGCTGTCAAGGGCAGTCAACTCTGCAAGATGGACAGGGAAGAGTTCACTGCCCGTTGTCCTCCATTTGTGGGCGACATACTGTGGGAGCACTTGGACATCATGAAGAAAGGTCAGGGTCACAGCAATAATGATCTCTTTTCCGTTTTACGCACATTGTACTAGTAATTGAAGGTGTGTTACTGTTGCATTCTGTCAGCTGTGTATAGAGGTTCCTGTAGCTGACTGACAAAGGTCACAGTGGAAAGGTTGTTGCTATGCTGCAGCTGGTACCCTAACTCAGCATTGTGTTTTTGTCTAACAAAGGTCATGGTGACAAAGTCGTTGCTGTGTTTTGGCTGGTAACTAACTGTGTTGGATTAAAAAAAAAAAAAAAAAGGAAGAAGAGAAAAAAAAGTTATATTACAATCACAAGGGAAGAACGTTGCTTTGCTGCACCTGGTAACTAACCTTATTATGTTTCTGTCCAGCAGAGGTCGTAGCAGCAAGGTCGTTGCTGTGTTACAGTGAGCCCATGTGTGTGCCTGAACTTGGTGATTACCAGCAAGGTTATTCCAGTCCCGAATCCACCCTGCCACCAACACCCAATGGACAGGCCTTTCTTGAGGGTGAGTGTGTCAACCTGTGTCACCTGGTGATTCATGTATTGCCTCCTGCCCTGTACAAATTGTTAGCTAGCATTTCATGTTTGTCCGTCTCCTCTCGACTAGAGACTGCATAGTCAGTTTGTGCTTGACTTAGATTGTAGTGAGTGAGAGTTGAATGGAACATCAGCCTCAATGTTCAGAGCTTAAAATGTTCCACCTTATTGCAGATTTCCACCATTGGCTAAATGTTTCCTCCTCTGAAAGACTGCAAGTCATGCCAAAACGCACAGAATTATACAGATTTTAGTCTAATTTAAAAAAATTATCTTCAAACAAAAAACTGTTTCCTCCTTAGAAGCATTTACAATCATTCCAATCTGCATTTCAGTCAAACTTTCAAAACAAATTCCAGGGGATCATGCTCCCGGACACCCGTAGCGTAACGCATGGCTTGGTCACTTTGTCCTTAAATGCTACACATATTTCCTCCTTATGGATCATGGACTATTTTAATCCCTGCTGTCTCATCCCTGTCTGTGTGGATCATGGACTATTTTAATCCCTGCTGTCTCATCCCTGTCTGTGTGGATCATGGACTATTTTAATCCCTGCTGTCTCATCCCTGTCTGTGTGGATCATGGACTATTTTAATCCCTGCTGTCTCATCCCTGTCTGTGTGGATCATGGACTATTTTAATCCCTGCTGTCTCATCCCTGTCTGTGTGGATCATGGACTATTTTAATCCTTGCTGTCTCATCCCTGTCTGTGTGGATCATGGACTATTTTAATCCCTGCTGTCTCATCCCTGTCTGTGTGGATCATGGACTATTTTAATCCCTGCTGTCTCATCCCTGTCTGTGTGGATCATGGACTATTTTAATCCCTGCTGTCTCATCCCTGTCTGTGTGGATCATGGACTATTTTAATCCTTGCTGTCTCATCCCTGTCTGTATGGATCATGGACTATTTTAATCCTTGCTGTCTCATCCCTGTCGCTGTGGATCCAGTAAGAAGACAGTCAAGATGACTAGAGACAGACTGGGCAGTCAGTGGATGACTGTATCCACACGTATATACCCAGTGCACTGGTGGTCAGTTGCTACAGGGCCATAAGTTGTTAATGGTACACAAGGTCAGGGTCGTCTGCCAGGGTCACAGCGACCATCACTCAGTCTACTTCTCACCAACACTTGTAGTGTCAGAGTTCACTGTGACCTTGTGGTGATGAGGGGCAGCATGTATTGTGGGCTCCACGTGTCATTGTTAAAAGTCCGCCCCATGTGTCATTGTTAAAAGTCCGCCCCATGTGTCATTGTTAAAAGTCCGCCCCATGTGTCATTGTTAAAAGTCCGCCCCATGTGTCATTGTTACAAGTTCGCCCCACGTGTCATTGTTAAAAGTTCGCCCCATGTGTCATTGTGAGGACTACATGTACAGATTAAGAGGACGGTGTAGATACAAACATGTTGTGTCCTGTGGCAAGCTGGATGAAAAAAGATGTCTCCCGAAGTGGAATTTTATCTGTGGTGATGAATAGTATCTGCGGTGATGAATGGTATCCGCGGTGATGAATGTGTAACCCAGATTGTGGGATAGTGTCTGGTGAGTAACCCGGGGTCATGTAATGAATGCACATTTTGCTGAGTGACCTATTTTCATGTGAAGAATGAATGCAGTGTAGACCGTCTGGCCAGCCAATGATAAATGCCGGCTTGTGAAGAAGGCGGAAACTGTTTGGCTTATCCAATGAAACTCATCCTGTGCTTCAACTCTTCACCTGTCATTTTGTCTGTGTCTGTTTGTGTTTTGGGGTTGGGGGGTTGAATATTTGAGGGGCAACTTTATGGTGTTTAAGCCATAATGATAACTTTACTGACCAGTATTTAGCAACATTTCATGGTTTTGTCTGAAAAGATTACAAGTGGATTATTCTTGTATATAGAAGTATATATATATATATATGCTGTATATGTAATGTTATGTATCTCTCTGATATATCCACATTACATATTTGCCCACCAACATCACTATGGATACTATGTTTCAGGTCCGTTCCACATGCACGAGTCCATTCACGCCCTTCCCGATAATGGTGTAGACAACATCGTCAACAACACCACCGCTGGATCTGGTGGTAGCAGTGGTGGTGGTGGCGGTAACGGTGGGGGTGGAGGTGGTGGTGGTGGTGGCGGCAGCTACAGCGATGACAATACGGAGTTCCAGGGTCTGGATCACAGCTGTTACTACGAGACGAGTCACCCAGAATTCTACTCCGTACAGGAACACAAGTTTCACCCCACCATGCAGCACACAGCCAAGAACATGTGTATTGGTAATACTTGACTTTTTCACTCTCTCTCTCACGTGTGTGTGTGTGTGTGTGTGTGTGTGTGTGTGTGTGTGTGTGTGTGTGTGTGAATCTAACATGCTGTACTCGACAGCTTTGACCTGCGTTAGTGCTTCACAGTTCTTTCAGTTCATCTGATTCTAAATGTCATTTGTGGGAGGAAAAAGGTGGTTGCTAAGCGACTAGAACCTTCATGTACTCAATGACTGGAGAGTGGTGTGAGCAAGGGCAGATAATAAGGAGATATGGAAGGGTGAATGAAGCCAGGCCCGGTAGAACAACAAACAGACAGGCAGGTTGTGGGGACGGCCTGTTTTTCTTGCTGTTTGTTGCACACGGCACCTTCCTCTTCATCCTGCCTTTCTCCCCTCCACCACTCTCATCTTTTGTCCATTGTCTTCGTTCTGACCGCCACTATGTTGTGTAAGCTCAGTACTGGCCAACGCCCCCCCCCCCCCCCCCACACACACACAATGTCATATATACACACACACAAACATCTGACATAGATATCTAAAGCATGCTGTTGGCATCAGTCACCATGTAGGATACAGTAGCTGTGTCGGTGGGTACAGGTAGTGGTGCGAACAGTTGAATAGTTTGTAAGAAATCTGTAAGTTTAGTATTGCATGCTGTGAATTGTTTCCTGCTCATGTGGTTGTGGTTTAAACAGTTTGTGACAAACACAAATCGCTGTGTCTACAGGGCAGTATGTCGGGGAGTCTGCAAACCAAGACAACTTCTTCGACCAACCCCATTCCTACCAGACAGTCCCAAACATTAAGTCCGAGTTGCCATGGTCACCGCAAGAGTACGGCGGAGATGGGATGGGAGAGCCGTGGTCGGCGTCAGATTTGCGGGGAGGTATGGTGGTGGGTGCTGGGTTCCGCGCCATGCACTCGGCCTCACCAGATGGCAGCACCGGTGAACATGGCGGAAAACCCATGATCCAGGCGGCAACGCTGGCAGGTTATTCTGGTGAGTAGTTTCGCATTTTTTGTGTGAATTTTTGACTTGCTTGTGTAACAGTTTGAGTATATGTCATGATCTTCATCTTCTGTCTGTAGTACATGTATGTCTGTATGGTCTGTCTGTAAAAATACCTGATTTAAAAAAAATAATTAAATGTGGGTAAAGTGGTTTTGACTGTGGGTAATGCTGTTTTGTCTGTGGGTAAAGTGGTTTTTGCTATGGGGAAAGTGGTTTTGGCTGTGGGTAAAGTAGTTTTGGCTGTGGGTGAAGTAGTTTTGACTGTGGGTAGTGCAGTTTTGACTGTGGGTAAAGTGGTTTTTGCTATGGGGAAAGTAGTTTTAGCTGTGTGAAAGTGGTTTTGGCTGTGGGTAAAGTAGTTCTGGATGTGGGTCAAGCGGTTTTGGCCGTGGGTGATGCTGTGGGTGATCTTGAGTAAGTTGACCATGCTGTCACTGTCATTATTCACTTCTGAGAACTGGAGCATCTGGACCTTCTTGTGGGTGGCTGGCATTTCACAGTAAGAAGTTAGGCTGCATGTTTACACAATACATATATTTTCATCCAACTTTTTTTCTTGAGTAGTGAGCTAGATCTAGGGCTGGGTAGTGAGCTAGATCTAGGGCTGGGTAGTGTACACTATGTGATTGTGGTGAGCAGTAGTGAGTTACTGTGAGATAGCGGTGAGTAATGTGTAGGTGACTTCTGGCGAGTGGTTGAACTGTCCAGCTTCACAGTCCAGTGGTTGTGCAGTCTTGTATGGTGATGATTGATGTCAAATCTTTCTGTCTCATGAAGTAGAAACAATTTGACCAACCGGTAGTCTGGCCTATCAAGGTGAATGTGTCTATCTGGCCTGTCAAGATGAATGTGTCTATCTGGCCTATCAAGATGAATATGTGTATGTTTGTGCGAAAACCTGTACAGTTCAGACAGACTCACTGGGTAATGTATGAAAATGACTAGGTACATCCATCACCGTGGCAACAGCTACATCGCTGGGTGCTGTCACCCTCAAGTCACCTTCATCATTCATGATATTATTACATGACTTGGTGTCACAACGCTGGAGATAAAACCTGGCAAAACACACAAGGTGCTGTAAACGCCTGCTGATGTCCTTCATGAAATTAATGCTAGAAAGTTTGTGGGGAGGGGGAGGTGGGGGGAATAGCGGTGTGTGTGTGTGTGTGTGTGTGTGTGTGTGTGTGTGTGTGTGTGTGTGTGTGTGTGTGTGAGAGAGAGAGAGAGAGAGAGAGAGAGAGAAAGATGCCAGTGTTGTGCTGTATGACTGTGAGTGACAGGGGAGTGTGGGCGTACTTGAAGCCATCTGTCACAAATTACATGCATCGTGCATCGTGTGTGGTGCAACATGTCTGTCCTTTTCCCGGACGACTTACAAGTTGCAAAAAGAAACCGGTCGTTTCAAGGTTTTTTGTGAGAGTTGAAAAGTTTAAGAAAATGGCGTGAAAATTTACAGAGAAATAAATGGTTCGTTTCAGAAAATACCTGCAATAAGTATGATAGTTACGTATGGCCAGAATGTTTATTTTTTTTATTCTGTAGGTATCATTTGCTTGTTTGTTGCTTGGTTGAGGGAGAAGGGAGAAATATGTTCATCAGATTGTCGCAACCAGCACAGTTACCAAGTATGGACCATCACACATTTCATTTGATAACATTGTTAAAACTGATAAATTGGAGAATAGTAAGATTGAAAGTGATACTGTAAGAAATGGTAGACTGAAAGTGATACTGTAAGTAATGGTAGACTGAAAGTGATACTGTAAGTAATGGTAGACTGAAAGTGATACTGTAAGAAATGGTAGACTGAAAGTGATACTGTAAGAAATGGTAGACTGAAAGTGATACTGTAAGTAATGGTATACTGAAAGTGATACTGTAAGAAATGGTAGATTGAAAGTGATACTGTAAGTAATGGTAGACTGAAAGTGATACTGTAAGTAATGGTAGATTGAAACTGATAAATAGAAAAATAATAATGAAAATAATTGTGTAATGTATAGGCGCTTTATCCAGTTTCTTGAAATGGCTCAAAGCGCCATGAACTGAACCCAACATGCACGCTCACATGAACCCAACATGCACGCTCACATGAATCACACGCATTCTCTCACACACTGGACATGATCACATAACAAATCACATGGTGGGAAGGGTTGGCTGAACAATTTTAAGTTTCGGAATTTAGTTTTAAATTCAAAGCAGAGGGGGAGGAAGCCGGAGTACCTGGAGAGAACCGCTGATGATTGGCCTTAGTGAGCGATGTCACATATATGAGAAGGAAAAATTCTTTGCCCCGACTGGGACTCGAACTTGACCTCTCGCATTGGTAGTGAAGTGTTAACCGTTAGACCACCAACCGCCCAGGAATGGTAGATTGGTAGATTGAAACTGATAAGTGAAGAATGGTAGAGAGAGAGAGCACTGTTGTTCTGAGGAACAAAAGACAGCACAGAGCTAGATCTCTTGACTCGGTGTACATCTGTTGCCGTGACAAATCTTTACAGTCCATTCAAGTGAAGGGAATATTTTTGTAGTGTATTGTAGCTAGGCCCATCATAAGGAAGTGTTAGGTAAAGACATTATTTTTGTCATGATGAGGAAAACTTGGCTGAAATGTTCATGACTCCATTCATAAAACCACAGCTCTGGAGCAAGACACATAGGGCTGTCAAGATGTCATGTGACATACCTGTCTCTACATCTCATTTTGGCCGCTAGGACTGGGGGTAGGGGTGGGGGGGGGGGGGTAGGAGGAAGCAGTTGAGTGATGATGGGGGATTTCGGTCAAGGTTCATGCTGACCTAGGAATGGGCAGAATTTTGTTTTTACCACCGTGGATTTATGAAGATTTGGCAGTCACATGTTCTAACTTTAGATTTGCTGCATTTTGTCACTCACGGCCGGCCATGTTGTAAAGTGATTTTTGACACACGTGTCCTTACAGCAGTATCCACACTAGTGATTTAAAGAGGAAAACAAAAGTGACTGTAGGGTTGTTGTGTGTGACTGTAGGGGTGTTGTGTGTGACTGTAGGGTTGTTGTGTGTGACTGTAGGGGTGTTGTGTGTGACTGTAGCCGGTTATTGTGTGTGACTGTAGGGTTGTTGTGTGTGACTGTAGGGTTGTTGTGTGTGACTGTAGGGTTGTTGTGTGTGACTGTAGGGTTGTTGTGTGTGACTGTAGGGTTATTGTGTGTGACTGTAGGGTTATTGTGTGTGACTGTACGTGTCAAGTTCTGTAACTGTAACCCAGCCTGGTTTTGTCTGGAGCAGTAGGAGTTAATATCAGTGTTTACAACCATGCAGCAACTACCTCTTAAGACCACGAGTCCAACCACCCACTGCCCACTATATGATAAGACTGGTTAAAAGGAACATTGCACACCAGTAGGAGCCTCTTCAAGCCACTGTTAGACAAGGCCTGGGCATTCCCACTATACAGGAGACTGTTGCATATTACAAGATAGCGGTGTGTAGTGGTCTAAAGATTTCATGTGAAAATGGTGTACTGTATGTACTTGTGTATGGGGTTTTAAGAGTTAGGGCATTTTCCTCAAACAGCACGACCTTTTCAACCTTTTTTTTTTTTTTTGGGTGTGTGTGTGTGGGTGTTAATGTCTGCTTGTGACATGTTAATGTATGCGTATTGTAAAAGGACAAGGCCAGCTTGAGGTTTCCAGGTTTCATTTATTGCTTCAAGATGGTGAAATCCCAAGCACATAATTATGTTGGTACAAAATGCAGGGATGTAACTCTATCACCAGTTACACAGTTACCATATTCCTAAACATGTATGACGTGTACTTGTGTTAATGTATGCATATGACCTGTGTACTTTTGTTAATATATATATGCTTATGACCTGTGTTACAGGAAGTGGTCCCATCCAGCTGTGGCAGTTCCTGTTGGAGCAACTGACGGACAAGTCGTGCCAGCACTTCATTAGCTGGACTGGTGACGGCTGGGAGTTCAAACTCTCCGACCCTGACGAGGTCGCCCGCAGATGGGGGATTCGCAAAAACAAGCCGAAGATGAACTACGAGAAGCTGTCGCGCGGTCTGCGCTACTATTACGACAAGAACATTATCCACAAGACGGCCGGCAAGCGCTATGTGTATCGCTTTGTGTGTGATCTCAACAGTCTGCTGGGCTTCACGCCAGAGGAACTCTTCAAAGCGTGCGACGTGAAGCCACAGAAAGATAAGGAGGATGAGTGAACGCAGCACACACTTCTTCCACCTTGCTTTCTTCCGCTTCTGTCAGCATGAGGCAGAGAGAGGTCAACCAGTTCAACGCTTATCAATTGCTGTCCGGTTGTCATGGAGAACACGGTCTTCTGCTGCATGTTGTACAGGTGATGACCTTGACCTTGTCGTAAAAAGCGCATAATTTGCGTCCGGAACTGAAAATGGCAGAGTTTGTTACAGATCAGTATTGTGAGGTTGAGAGGGGAGATGACTACGTATACTGTGTCTGTGGTGATGACATTGACCTGTTTGCCTTACTGTATGTCCTGCACGGGATGCACAACACTGTGTGCCACGTGCAGCATTCTCCCGACTCACCAGACGCTCTTCTCCATAACATTTCTGACAGAGCAGCAAGTGAGGACAAGATGAAGTGCACTGGTTTATGGGGAACCATGCATGATGTAGGTCACAGAGAACTCAAACAGTGACTTTGTTTCTCAAGCAGCAGCTTGTTATTGTGCTCCCAGCCTGCCTGGTTTGGTGATCAGTGTCTTCAGTTTGCTGCACTGGTTCCAGGGACACTGTTTGCCTGCGTGTTGAGAGAGGTTAGAGGTCAAGGTCACACAACCTCTTTGGCCTGCCTGAAGGCCTATTGATGTTGATGTTGATGGCTGGTGCTGGATGGCTGTTTGATCAGTTGATGTCAGCTCGATAGCTGATCTCCAGTGGATGGCAGATTTCATGAGACAGGGGCAGCAAGCAAGTGCCTGCTGTGTTTCCATTGTGAGAGTTGTGTCCCCTGTCCCGGAGCTGGAGGTGTGACATGTACAGATCTATATTTTGATCATGTAGTTTGAGAACTAATATAACTACATGTACAAAAATGATGATGTTTGGTCAAAATGTATGCCTGGTTTTAAATAAAATATATAATTATATTCTATATGACTATATTCGTATTATATTTTGTAAAGTGACATTTTGTGCGATCTTCAACACATGAACAGTTTGTATTTTGTTACTTTGGTATTGTGTCCTTGCTTGGAGCGAAACAAGCTGTTAAACAATCTGTAGATGGTATTGTGTCCTTGCTTGGAGCGAAACAAGCTGTTAAACAATCTGTAGATAGCCTGCTTCTGTTTTTTAAAGCAACTTTGTTAAAAGAAACGTTTTGTACTGAAGGTAGAATCTGGATTTTGTACACTTCAGTCGTGTGTTGTCAGTAAGATGATTTTGAGCTGTCGATGTATATAAGGGTAAAGTCGTGAGATGCCACTACCACATTCAGCAGCATCTTGTTTGCTACAGTAATATGTGTACCAATATGTCAGACTTGCTACAGTAATACATGTACCAATATGTCAGACTGGCTACTTGAGTGAGCACAAGCACAAGACGGTCACAGCTTGGACACTGTCCACTCATCACCACACAGTAAAATATCAACACTGAGATTACTAACAGGATCAGTCAGTTGCTGACAGGATCAGTCAGTTACTAACACTAACACTGTAACAGGATCTGTCACTTACTAACAGGATCTGTCACTTACTGACAGGATCTGTCAGTGCTGTTGTGATCAGTCAGTTGAGCCTTTTAGACTCAAACCATTTTAACGCAGAATCTTTATTTTGACACATTTAGACTGTGAACCACACATTTTAACAAGTTAGCCGTCTTTGTCAGGCATCTGTTTCAGCTGCTTGTGTACACAGTGTTGCCGTAAACTGGCATGTCTCCGTAGATCAGCGGCTGTTGTACATCTGTCTCTCTCTGTGTCTCACACACACACATACACACACACACACACACACACACACACACACCACACACACACACACACACCACACACACACACACCACACACACACACACACACACACACACACACCACACACACACACACCACACACACACACACACACACACACACACACACACACCACACACACACACACACACACACACACACACACACACACACACACACACAGAAGTAAATTTGTGTGTTAGTCTTGTATGTGAATTGTTTCTGTTGATCTCAATAGTGTTTGTATTTTTAAAGTGTCCGGTAGGTTCATGAACTGACAGTTGGAGACAATAGTTGATGGAGAATGGAGAAAACAGTATGAACATTGGAGAAAACATTATGATTAATTAAAAACACGCTGTACTTGCTGCTGGCATCAAAGTACTCTACCAGTAAAAACCGCAATATGTTTGAAAAATATTGTTGAAAGGTGCCAGTGGGAATGTTAAAAAAAAAAAAAGTAAAAAAAAAAAGTCGTGTTGTGAGTTTGCTGGCGGTAGTTTGGCTTTGTTCTTATCAAATAGTACATCATCTACATGTACAGGGTACTTGAAGTTTTAGTCTGCACTCACTGTGTTCACACAAATCTTTCTTACGTGTGGATTAGTTTGTATGTTTACATACATGATCATTTTCACACTGTGCTATTTCAGTCAGATGCAGCTTTATTTACTGCTGTATTTTGCCTTCAAATATCTCTACTTCTTGCACATGTGCTTAACAACAAATCACACACACAGCTCTTTATCATTTTGATGACATGTTGGATAGATGGCAAGAGCAGCTTGGGTGTGGGGGGGGGGGGGGGTGGGGGGGGGGTATCCCACTATACTTTGAGATCAAAATCGTACCCCAATACTGCGTGGCCACTGGCAGCCTGCTGAAATGACTGTCAACTAGGATTGAGCCAGCAACAATTAGTGTTTGTGTGCCTTGCAAATACGCAGTATATTATTAGTTTTTGTAAGAAAATTACACATCGGATTTAGAAATTCTCACTTTTGCTTGTAAAATCAGGACTTCAATCAGTTTAGCTGTTGTTGACTGGTATCAGTATAGTATTTGTTTGGGTTTTTTTTTTGCCGGAATATTGGTATGCAGCGGACAACGCAGCACTTGGGCAAGGTCAGACAGACCTACAGATGTTTGGGGTTGTGTCTTGACCTTGACCTGTCAGTTTCAGTTGGTGTTTTTAACTTTTGATATGTTCTGTCATTGTTGTTATTGGTTGTCTTCCTTTAATTTGCCCGACATTTCTTTCTGTGAGTGGTGTTACTTAGCATGATATGACATCGCGTCTTTGTCAGAGTGTGTTTATCTGTTGATATCTTTTGGTTCAGCTTCAAGCCACACTGCCATTTCTATAGCTTGTGGCACATAGTGTTTACATTGTATTTTGCCAGTGCCACACACATACAGTGTTTTTGCCAGTGTCACAGTTTGCCTGTGCCATGTTCTGGTGACACTGGCACAAACTGGCATCACAACTAGTCACGTCCACCATTGTGTTCTAAAAATCTCTCAATTTGTTTTGTATTTGAAATGGACTTCTTTTTTTTCAGTACTTGCACATTATATTTTTGAAAAATTGTCTGCACTGTTTTTGGTGACATTTTGTGTACCCCCCCCCCCCCTCTTGTCTGCCTATTTCTTCCTTTTGTTTTCACATTTTACATCATTCAATTAATGGCAGGGTTTTTTTGTTTTTTTTTTTAGTTCAAATGATTTTGACTCAGTCTGGTGTCATCATGTTGTATTGTTTTTCTCAGTGGAAGAGGTGGTACAGTGGTGAAATAAAGTGAATGATTTACTGTAATTCTTAGCTCACTGAGCTTGTGGGGGTAGGGCTTAAAGTTCATCTGATTAGCACAATTAACAGAAATCACCAATGGTAGCAGAATTTCAAAAACATGCTGCTTTTCTACGATGCTGATAATAAACTGGTGGTGAAATCACTTCTACAATATAGTACGGTAACTACTGTCTGCCCACAGTATCATTCCATAGTGTGTCTACACTACACACAGGAGATGGGGATCGAATTAAAACTCTGTAAATAATTATGTTAGCTGTAAGAAAATGAAAATCACTTTTAACACTGTGTGCTTTTTTATTTTTATTTTTAAAGATTAAAATACATGAGAGAAGAGTGTGTGTGTGTGTGTGTGTGTGTGTGTGTGTGTGTGTGTGTGTGTGTGTGTGTGTGTGTGCATGCAAAGGAAACAGAAAATAACAAAAACTAAATGTTGAAATCACTTTTCATATTGATATTTGTGTACAATAAAACAAAAAACAGGTAAGAAAACATTTTAAACATATTTTATTTTATTTGTTTTTGTTTTTTTAGAGAGTGAAACAGATATTTACTTAATTTGTTTGAATATGTTTTTCTCTCTTTCATATTCCTATTTGACATTTATTAATGTTATAACTTGTACTGATACAGAGTGAGATTGTTGTCATTCTATTTGTCTCTACATGAGGGATTCCATTGTGTTCACATTGTCATGGAAACCTCTGTAGTGCAGCATTATGTTCACTTTATTATACACTTGAACAGTCCCTGTAAACAACAGTGCACGTTGCGGTTGAACGAACAGTTTGTAAAACATACACTTTAAAGCAAAATATCTGAGGTCAGGTGTAGTGCCACTTAAAGAGGAGGGAGGACAGGGTGGGGTAAAAGATCATTGTGTGTTTTATTTCTGTCATGGGGAAATGAGTGATAGAGAAGCAGCATTTGTAGTGTGACCCATCACTTTGCGCCCTGCTAGCAGCCGTGCATCAGTCTCAGCACATGAATTCATAATGTACAGGTGTTGGAGGATAATGGTAATGTGAGTGCCCACACTAACTGTACATTACACGCAGAAGTCTTATAGTGACGTATTGTACATGTACTACATGCCAGTCGTGGTCCGTGAACTGCCAGACCCACGTGCTGCCTTCTGTACTCTTTACTTCTTTTGCTGCCATGATGACACACAGTGACAGTGACATACCATGATGACACAGTGACGGTGACACACCATGATGACACATAGTGACAGTGACATACCATGATGACACAGTGACGGTGACATACCATGGTGACACATAGTGGTGGTGACGTACCATGATGACACATAGTGACAGTGACATACCATGATAGTGACAGTGACGTACCATGATGACACAGTGACAGTGATGTACCATGATGACACATAGTGACAGTGACATACCATGATGACATAGTGACAGTGACACACCATGGACACATAGTGACTGACATACCATGATGACACATAGTGACAGTGACATACCATGATGACATAGTGACAGTGACACACCATGGACACATAGTGACTGACATACCATGATGACACATAGTGACAGTGACATACCATGATGACACATAGTGACAGTGACACTAGTTTTCTTCTTCTGCTTCTTGTCCATCATTCTTAACTACACACAGACCAGACTTCAACATCAGTCTCGTTAACTCTACCAATGCTTTACTGAAACAGACCAGAACATAATATTACATATTTGACGAGTCTTATTTCTACTCCGGGTTGCTGTTTGCCTTAAGCAGAATTGTCTGCACGTTTTGCCTTAACACGATGTGCTGAAATACACTACTGGCCTTCACCTTCAGGGGTTTGTCAAGGCCGTTTGTTGCATTGACAATAATCGCCTCCAATAAGTGACGGACAACAGCTACCTGTCTGATGCGTCACGTCCGACTCATATTTTGCACTAACCAGTTGACTGGGGTTTAGAAACGGTGGTCAGTCACATGCTGGTTCTTGACGTTTGTTTTACTTTGGTTACAAACAGGGGCCCTAGATCCGCTAATGCAGTGGATCTGGTGTCCTTGACACAACTCCGCGGCTGTGCCTTCCATTCTCCAGTGAATGTACATAAATAACATACTTGTATACGTGGTGACTTGCGTGTTTCAAACTGTGTACATGTACAGTTCCAGTACTTTTTTTCTTACTATGATCTTCTTGTCTGTAGATCTGTTTACAACTGTTCTGGACCTTACTGCTACACATGTACATGTAGTGCTTGTCCAAGTTGTTTCCTGTTGATTGCTGTGAACATGTCGCTGCTTCACCTTGCCCTTTGTCAAGGTCACAGGGAAATTACCAGAGGTGAAAGGTCATAAATTAAAAAAAAAAAAAAAAAACAGGAAGGAGGGTGGGGACGGTGTTAACAATAAAAATAGATCAGATGAACTTTTCTTACAAGTTCTGTGCAAAACAGTCAGTATGCATCCTTCATAATGATTTGATGTCTGCTTTTCTTCACAATAAATTTTGACCTCCATCTCACACTTTAAAATCATAACGTTTACCTTCCCTACACTCAAACTAAGTTTCTTTTGTAAACGGCAATGTTCAAGATTATCATTGGGAAAGTTTTGACATGGCAATACTTTGTATCAGCCTGATCATTCTCTGCAGTTTTTACTTGTCACAGCAATAGTTTCGCATCGTTACCAAATACACACTTTCTTGTTTCATTTTGATTTGTACTTTAGATGAAAGCACTACATGTATTACTACGTAGTATGAGAAGTTACGTGTTGGTCGATACTGTAGACTCTTTGTCCCCGTCCCTACGTTTGTTACATACTGATTCTGATAGATGTTGCTGCCACTGTCACTTTTTCTGAATCTGTCAGTTTATTCGCAGTTTTTTTTTTTCCCCCTTGATCTGTTGGCTTTGTTTTGATTGAGCATTTTTTTGGATCTCTAGACACAGATATTGATGGAATAAAACAGTTGAGATGAAATGTTTGTGTGTAGACATTGGGACTCTGTGTGTGTGTGTGTGTGTGTGTAAATGTGTGACACAGCAAGAGGAAGAGAAGAGCGCGTGGAACGAGACACTGTGCACACAAAGATAAGCAGCACTGTTCCATTTTGACACTTTATTTCCATGTGCACTGTTGGTCAATGCATGAACTGCCAGAATTAACTTCCACTGTACAAAATACGGTCGCTGATAAAACTTTTCTCTGCATAAGAGTGGATATTGATCTGGCAATAACAAAGATACTTAACAAGTGGATAGTTTGCACTACATCACGTCGCTCATCACAGATAAAATGTCTAAGTTAACGGGCTAATGAAGTCATTTTAAGTTACATTTTCTGTACTGATATTTCACAAGATGTATCACCGTAACAACAGGATAAATCATCAAGACTTGCCAGTGTGACAAATATCTGATTACACTTCAAAGTGAAGAAGAAAGAAAGGAGAAAACAAGAGTCTGCCCAAAATCTACTACATTGTACGTGGTACAGTGTGACAACAGTCAAAACAGATCTATGCTCTAACTGACCATGTTATGTTCCAACACTACACACGTCATCCCCTATAGTACAGTAACCTACATTATCATACTGTACCGTAAGCAGTATTATACAGCACAGTAACCTACAGTGTCATACAGTACAGTAACCTACAGTGTCATACAGTACAGTAACCTACAGTGTCATACAGTACAGTAACCTACAGTGTCATACAGTACAGTAACCTACAGTGTCATACAGTACAGTAACCTACATTATCATACTGTACCGTAAGCAGTGTCATACAGTACAGTAACCTACAGTGTCATACAGTACAGTAACCTACAGTGTCATACAGTACAGTAACCTACAGTGTCATACAGTACAGTAACCTACTGTGTCATACAGTACAGTAACCTACTGTGTCATACAGTACAGTAACCTACTGTGTCATACAGTACAGTAACCTACATTATCATACTGTACTGTAAGCAGTGTCATACAGTACAGTAACCTACAGTGTCATACAGTACAGTAACCTACAGTGTCATACAGTACAGTAACCTACAGTGTCATACAGTACAGTAACCTACTGTGTCATACAGTACAGTAACCTACTGTGTCATACAGTACAGTAACCTACTGTGTCATACAGTACAGTAACCTACATTATCATACTGTACTGTAAGCAGTGTCATACAGTACAGTAACCTACAGTGTCATACAGTACAGTAACCTACAGTGTCATACAGTACAGTAACCTACAGTGTCATACAGTACAGTAACCTACTGTGTCATACAGTACAGTAACCTACTGTGTCATACAGTACAGTAACCTACTGTGTCATACAGTACAGTAACCTACTGTGTCATACAGTACAGTAACCTACTGTGTCATACAGTACAGTAACCTACAGTGTCATACAGTACAGTAACCTACTGTGTCATACAGTACAGTAACCTACTGTGTCATACAGTACAGTAACCTACTGTGTCATACAGTACAGTAACCTACAGTGTCATACAGTACAGTAACCTACAGTGTCATACAGTACAGTAACCTACAGTGTCATACAGTACAGTAACCTACAGTGTCATACAGTACAGTAACCTACAGTGTCATACAGTACAGTAACCTACATTATCATACTGTACCGTAAGCAGTATTATACAGTACAGTAACCTACAGTGTCATATAGCACAGTAACCTACAGTGTCATACAGTACAGTTACCTACAGTATCTTAGTTCCACAGTATAATTTGTTGAATAGTATAATTTCTGCTACATACACTGCTGTTCTCGCATTAGCCATACTGCCAGTCAAATAGATCTGAGCAGACCGAAGAAAAACTCTCAACAAAGCAAAAATACCAGACTGCTTCTCCACATCACTGTAATAATCGCTCCTTATCACTGCACCAATGTTGTTAACATACATGTACCGAGCCAGACATGATGCATATCACATACGGTGTTTTTGGTGTAAACAAGACACACAACTAGAACCTTCAGAGAAGGAAATAAGAGAAACTGCTTGCAGACTCAACGATCTCCAGTTGTGGGAGAAGCTGAATTAAACAGTCTTTAACTGAACCCAAAATGTCTCTTACTACAGAAACCAGGAGTTTCACAGTGCACAAGAAAACAAATATGTCAAAAATATTTTTGTAAGAAAATCACGAATACTTAAATATACTGCCGTTAAAAAAAATCACGAGCTGTAACATAAAATATCAAATCATTTTGTTCTAGCTGAAAGCACCTACGTCACACCCAACTCACTGAGAAAGAACAGACAGGTAACAGACAGGTAGGGGGCAGGTAACAGGCAGGTAAGAAAAAGGGGACACAGCTAAAACGATGTCGGGAAAACCATAGACCAGGGGAAAAAATATACATTTTGACACCAGGGGGCGCTGCATGTCACAGACCACTACACATGTATACAGGCAGCATCAACTAGGTATGTAGCGCAGAACTGTGGATTGAGCCACGTGTGTTTTGTGGAAGTGGACAGGTGTGTCGTGTAGACACAGGTGGGTACAAGTCAATCACTCAGGTAAAATACATGTGTAGGACAGGTGTGCCATGTTGACACAAGTAGGTACGATACGAGTCAATCAGGTAAAACGAAGGACAACAGGTGTGTCATGTAGACACGGATAGATTCAAGTCAATCAGGTAAAACAAAGGACAACAGGTGTGTCATGCAGACACAGATAGATTCAAGTCAATCAGGTAAAATACAGGTGTCAGGGCGCCACTCTTGACAGACAAAACTACACACCACACAACATACAAATAAGAAATCAAACAAAGAAAAAAGTAAGTAAACATGAAGCATCATACTGTTGTTTATTCTTCAAAGGAAAGTCAACACAGTGATAAACACTGTCAGTGTCATCTGTCAACACAGTGATAAACAGTCAGTGTCATCTGTCAACACAGTGATAAACAGTCAGTGTCATCTGTCAACACAGTGATAAACACTGTCAGTGTCATCTGTCAACACAGTGATAAACAGTGTCAGTGTCATCTGTGAACACAGTGATAAACACTGTCAGTGATAAACACTGTCAGTGTCATCTGTCAACACAGTGATAAACACTGTCAGTGTCATCTGTCAACACAGTGATAAACACTGTCAGTGTCATCTGTCAACACAGTGATAAACAGTCAGTGTCATCTGTGAACACAGTGATAAACAGTCAGTGTCATCTGTGAACACAGTGCAAGCATGCAGCATGTGATGTTACATGTAGTTCATTAAGAGTGTTAACCCCTTGCCTGCCAGCATATTCAGCCGTTAGTTTGCATGCATTTTGCCAGGGTGTGACAGGGTCACAATTAGAAAACAATTCTAGAAGACATTTATGCTGTAAAAGATGACCAAGTAAAACGTATCGTGTTTGGAAAAAAAAGTGAGTACCAAAAAAAAGCAACCAGCTTACTGTTTACAACATTCCCTTTTATTTGGAGGTTTTTTGGGGTTTTTTTTTGCAGATTTAATTAAGAAATTAATTTACTGCCTAACAGAGACCTCTGTCATAATGGCAGTTTTGGGGGTGGCTCATCATGACGGAGATCTCCATCATAGTGGCAAGCAAAGGGTTAATGTTAGTTCATGCCAGTAAGCGCGTGATGGTAGATAATGTGAAAGTGAGTGCGACACATCAACAGACTGATGTTCCATAGTTTTGAGCTTTTCGACGACCATGCCGACCGGACAGACATGGGACACCAGAGGTAGTGAGTAAAAAAAAAAAAAAAAAAAAAAGTGAAAAGTAGAAACATGACATTGGGGATGTGTACTGAGTAGCCATGGTACATCAACTAGGACACAGCACAATTTATAAATTAATACAACAGTAGTGATGGTAGACCAGCTAGAAATATAAATTAAAACAACAGTAGTGATGGTAGACCAGCTAGAAAAATAATCGCAGTGATGGTAGATTTAAACAAAAATCAATGAGTAGATACGTCAAAAAGATACACAAACGACAGCATTGCACTTTACCGTATAACACGCGAGTTAGGGACTGCAGAATTGTGGGACACCGCAGAAGCGGAGGAAGACAGAAACACGCTCGATTGTGTGTGTGTGTGTGTGTGTGTGTGTGTGTGTGTGTGTGTGTGTGTGTGCGCGCATGTATTATTAAGTTTGTATGTGTGAGCAGACATATATATGTTACTGTGGTCTACTCGGAAAAAAAAGCAGACAAATTATCATTGACAATATTTTGCATCCAACGACTTACAGGTAAGTAGAGTGTAGGACCGATACTGTGCGACACTGAAGTGCGTGCTGACAGCCTGGTGGTGGTAGGAGATGGTGGTTGCCATAGCAATGTCACAAACTGACCGCACATAAAACAGTCACCAGTGACTGACAATGTAAGCACCCTCATGCATATTCATTATTGTTCTGTTGTTGCCAACGACAGCAACAACAAAAAACATCTCCCTCGTAAAAACAACCAACTCCCAAAAAACAACATTCTACAACATTCTCAGCAACGTTTTTTTTTTTCCAGTGACTCCAAACTACATGAATCAAAAAGCAAGATGGAGGTCAGTGAAAGAGATTTGGTGACAACATCGCGTGCATATTCAGTGGGAGTTTTTCCTGCACATTTCCCCAACAGGTTAACGTTGAAACAGTGAGGTGAGTGTGAGCACCGAGCTGATACAACTTTACATATTCATGAGATGATTTGCATGCAAATCATGTGACACTTGACACAGGTATCAAGTGTGTTACACAGAATGCATAATTAGTAGTACACAGTGAACAACCCCACAATACTGGAGTGGTGATACATGTGACACAGTCACACAACACAGCAACGTTTGTAGAATCTTTGGTTACAGTCTCAAGACTGCACTCCACTCCTTGACAACTGAAATACATCTACATCTACTTGAGAGCAAAATAAAAACATGTAACACTCAACTGAAACAGGTAACGCTGAACTGAAACATGTAACACTCAACTGAAACAGGTAACACTCAACTGAAACATGTAACACTGAACTGAAACATGTACATGTGACGGTAATTCTGAACTGAATCAATTTAACAACTCCACGACCACAAAGCTGACAACAGACTGGTTATGCAAATTAGACGTCATAATCACCAGACTCGTAATTACAGAAGTTGTCCATCACAGATTTCACTGAAACCCATCCCACAATAAACAAGCGAGATCGGATGCGCTCACAATAAACAAGCGAGATAGGATGCGCCCAAAATGGTGGCTTATTTCTGGCATCAGTCACACACACACAGTAAAGCAGGCAGCGTTCAGTGTAGTATTCCATCGTGCACATGAGATATCAGTGGATATCTTGGGATATTGTAAGTATCATCGGATCTATCACACAAAGAAAGTGGTACAAGACAACACAACACAGTCACGTCATTCGGAATGGGTCAAGGGTCAAGGTGAAGGTTAGGGCAGTCATGTGATCAGCCCGGGGACAGGTAGTGAAACTGGCTGGTGAAATGAGAGGGGGTGAAAGTACAGGGTGGGGGGTGAAAGTACAGGGTGGGGGGGGGGGGGTGAAAGTACAGGGGGGGGGGGGGGTGAAAGTACAGGGTGGGGGGGTGAAAGTACAGGGTGGGGGGTGGGAAGGATGAGTGGTGTTGATTGTGTAGTGTGGTGTGGCAGGGTGTGGTGGGGTGGGGTGGGGTGCGGTAGGGTGGGGTGGGGTGTGGGTGGGATGACAGACTGTAGGAATGCTGGGACTACAACAGGAACGGTCTGCATCTCATTTTATCTCTTACATGCCGACTGTAGAACTTACATGTACATGTATATATTACAACACATACCATGTAACTTTTTTTTGGTAAAATTGCATTTACTGCATTGTGATTCATGCGTAGGATGAAGACAACACAAGAAGAACGCCGACTTGAGAAAACTATCTAAACCTGTCAGCACAACTCTGACGTGACATGCAAGCCGCTGTTCTCACACCCAGCAAACACATGGCTCGTTCACACACCCGGCTTTTGTACCTACCCGGTATCTCGTCACCTTGACAATTATTTTTTGTTGTTGATTACAAAGCGTTTACAGTGAGCTATTGGTGGGCACAAGATAGAAACTATGAATGTGTGTTTGTGTTGAAGGGCAAACTTCTGTGGTAAGGCTGACACAACACAGCATCACAAGGACCACACGGCTGTTATACAGTGAACTCCACAGTTGTCTCTCACCTGTAGTGCTTGGTGTACAGTACATACAGTGCTGGGTATAGTGAAAGTGGGGGGGAGGGGGGGCATGCTGGCAGCAGCTAACACTAACCATCTTGCGCAAGGTGTCCACTGCAAGATCGTTTGAATCCAATACAAATTATGACAAAGCGTCCTTCACGCAAGTTATAGATGCGTTCCTTGACTTTGCACGACAAGGACACAGCACGACTGATCAACTGTCACTATCTTACAATGAAGAAGACGTAAGTGTCATATTCTCCCCCCCCCCCCCCCCCCCCCCCCCCCCCCCCCCCACAATTCCCTCCTGTTTCCACATATCTGCCACTCACAACCGCAACAAACCACACACGTCTGGTCCCCCCACACAGAGTTGCTTCCCTTCCTCAAACAAAATCAGAAACAGAATCGACGATAGCGAGCACTAGTCCAACTACAGACAGGAACAGAGGGAAACGTGCAGCGGTAAGTAACCCACGTTGTCTAGTGGACAGTACACGAAGGTACAATTCACTGCGGAGCAAAGTCCACTACAGTCTGTATACAGTACTGTCTGCACTCTGAGTGTTAGCACTGTGTAAGTCTGACCTACAGACCTAAAACACTACAGATCTATTTGCTTACCTAGTCAGAATGTGTAATCAACTCCCTTTTATTTCAAGCATTTTGCACATACACTCAAAACTGAATTTTACTAGCCAGTAGCAAACTCAGGAGGAGAATCCAGCGAGCTGACTAGATCTGAACACAAGGGCGTGTCGTCGTCGGCATCCGTTCGTCTCGGGAGACGATGGTGTAGCGCTAGGCGATGGAGTTGCATCGCCTCGAGTGGCTGTAAAGTCCCACTCTGGAATGGCAGTCTCTGGAACACTTCATGCAGATATAGGAGGTTGGCGCTGAGACAGAAGCTGCCCTTGCCTTCCTCCTGGCTCTCCTGTCGGCCAGCTGATCGGCCCTCGCGGTTTCAGCCCTCTTGACACCTTCGCTGACAGTGACTCTCCACAGCTGACGGTCTTCGGCTGCACCTTCCCAAGTGCTGGGGTCGATGTCGGCCAGCTTCATGTCGCGTTTGCAGACATCTTTAAAGCGGAGCTGTGGTCTTCCGGTGGGGCGAGACCCCTCACGCAGTTCTCCATACAGCATGTCCTTTGGGATGCGACCTGGTTCCATACGACGCACGTGACCCAACCACTTGAGGCGTCTCTGGCTGAGCAGTGAGAACAGGCTTGGGATGCCGGCACGCTGGAGGACCTCTGTGTTGGTCACCCTGTCCTGCCACTTGATGTGCAGGAGACGTCTGAGACAACGGAGATGGAAGATGTTGAGCCGCTTCTCCTGACTGGCGTACGTTGTCCAGGACTCGCTGCCGTACAGGAGGGTGCTGAGAATGCAGGCCTTGTAGACGCGGAGCTTGGTGTTCTCGGTCAGCTGACTGTTGCTCCATACGCGCTTTCTTAGCTTGGCCATGACTGCGGCGGCTTTCCCTATCCTGGTGCTTATCTCAGTGTCCAGGGTGAGAGAGCTGGAGATGGTCGAACCGAGGTAGGTGAAGGAGTCCACCACCTCGAGATGCGTGTTGTCGATGGAGATGTCTGGGGGGGAGTCGGTGTCTTGGGCCAGAATGTTGGTCTTCTTCAGACTGATGGTTAGACCAAACTCCTTACAGGCGTTGGACAGGCGACTGACTAGCTCTTGCAGTCCGGCTTCTGTGTGAGAAGTCAGGGCAGCGTCGTCAGCGAACAGCATCTCGCGGATGAGGACCTCCCTAACCTTGGTTTTGGCACGCAATCGGGCGATGTTGAAAAGCTTCCCATCTGCTCTGGTGCGGATGTAGATGCCTTCTGTGCAGTCGTCGAAGGCATACTGAAGGAGCATGGAGAAGAAGATCCCGAAGAGTGTCGGCGCGAGAACGCAGCCCTGCTTCACGCCACTGCTCACAGGGAAGGCGTCGGATGTTCCACCGTTAAAGTAGACTGTGCTGTGCATGTCCTCGTGGAAGGATTTGACCATCTGAAGCAGTCTCGGGGGGCATCCTATCTTCTGCAGGAGGCTGAAGAGTCCGCTTCTGCTGACCAAGTCGAAGGCTTTCGTCAGGTCTATGAAAGCGATGTATAAGGGTTTCTGCTGCTCTCTGCACTTCTCCTGCAGCTGGCGTAGTGAGAAGATCATGTCCACAGTAGATCGGCTTGCTCTGAACCCACACTGCGACTCTGGGTATACGCGTGAAGCGAGACTCTGCAGGCGTGCCAGGACAACACGGGCGAAGACTTTCCCTACAATGCTGAGGAGGGAGATGCCTCGATAGTTGTTGCAGTCACTGCGGTCTCCCTTATTCTTGTAGAGGGTGACGATTGTGGCGTCGCGCATGTCTTGGGGGACGTGGCCTTTCTCCCAGCAAAGGCACAGGAGCTCGTGGAGATGTTGCAGTAGAGCTGGCTTGCCGCTCTTCAGAACTTCTGGCGGGATGCCGTCTTTCCCAGGAGCCTTTCCGCAGGAGAGATAGTCGATGGCTTTGCTGAGTTCTTCTAGCATGGGCAGGGCGTCTAACTCCTCCATGACAGAGAGACTGGGTAAGGTGTCCAAGGCGGCGTCTGTCACCACGTTGCAAGTTGCATACAGCTCCAGGTAGTGTTCCACCCAGCGTTCGAGCTGCTTGCACTGGTCTGTGATGATCTCTCCTGTCTTTGACTTCAGCGGTGCGGTCTTGGTAGCCGTGGGACCAGTGGCTGTTTTGATGCCGTCGTACATGCCCCTTGCATTTCCACTGTCAGCGGCTGTCTGGATCCTGCGACACAGGTTCAACCAGTAGTCATTTGCGCAGCGGCGTGCGGTCTGCTGGGCCTTGTTGCGTGCAGCTCTAAGGGCGTCGCGCGTGCTGGGGCAGGGGTTCTGCTTGTGGGCCAGCAGGGCTTTCCTCTTGGTTTCAGTGACTGGCTGCAGCTTTTCCCAGTGGGCTTCATACCAGTCCGCGCTCCGGTGTTCCTTCTTTCCAAACGTGGTGAGGGCTGAGGAGTAGATGGCATCACGAAGGTGGTACCACTTGCTGTCTGTGTCGGTGACGTTGTGAGAGGACGTGTCCATTTTCTCGTTGAGGGTGTCTTGGAACAGACGAGATCTCTCGGGGTCTTTGGTACTGCAGGTGTTGATACGTGGAAGGCCTTTGGTTTTAGTGCGGTGTATCTTCTTTGCTGTCAGTCTCACTTTGCTGCCGACGAGGGAGTGGTCTGTGTCGCAGTCAGCGCTATGGAAGCTCCGAGTGTGGAGAACGGTGCTGAGGTCTGCACGCCTGGTGATGACAAGGTCAAGCTGATGCCAGTGTTGAGACCGGGGGTGTCTCCAGGAGACTTTGTGGCGTTCTTTGCACTTGAAGTAGGTGTTCGTCACACACAGACCATGGTGGCAGCACAGCTCCAGCAGCCGCTGTCCGTTCTCGTTCATCCTGCCTATGCCCTGGTGGCCGAGACAGGAGGGCCAGGTGTCGCGGTCAGCCCCCACTCTAGCGTTGAAGTCTCCTAGGAGATACAGTCCTTCAGTGCTGGGGATCCTGGATATTGCCTCATCCAATGCCTCGAAGAAGTGGTCCTTGACCTCTGGGGTGGAGCAGAGTGTCGGCGCGTAGATGCTGAGGAGGTTGACGAAGCCTGCTGTTGTTGACAGGCGCAGGGCAAGGATTCTCTCTGTTCCGCCAGTTGGAGGTTCGATGGCTGCAGTCAGCGAGTTCTTCACAGCGAAGCCCACACCATGCCGCCTTGGGTCGTCCTGCGACAGGCCCTGCCAAAAGAAGGTGTAGTTGGCCTCTCTGATGGAACCGCTGTCAGCCAGGCGGGTCTCCTGCAGGCAGGCAATGTCGGTATCCAGTCTTGAAAGTTCTTTGTCAATGACTGCAGTCTTGCGGGCGTCGTCGATCTGTTGGACATCATCTGTGAGTCCGGGGCACATGGTCCGGACGTTCCAGCTTGCTAATCGAAGAGCTGGAGTCTTCGTGTTTCTTCCTTTTCTGCCTGGTGCGGGATTTTCAGCTTGCTTGTCGGGATGATCAGTCCGTAAGCTCTACGCACCCAGTAGAGCTGGCAAGCTGTGGCGGGACAGCACCTTACTGGCTGGGGGCTGCCCAGCTTGAGGCGGGCGGTAGCTGTCCAGTGAGATGCGATGATCTCTCCCACCGTCGGAAGTGGCCCCAGGCGCCCTTTTCCTTCGCCAATCGGATTGAGCTTTTAACCGGTAACTGCCACTTCCCGTGTTGTGCCGATGTCTTTCGACGTCGCTGGAGTGTCCTCTCCAGTGCGCTACGAGCCTGGGCGGGGGGTATGGAGAACTTGGGCTGCCCAGACATCAAGTTCCCCCTCTCGGCGTTGCTGGTAGAGTCCAAAGGAAAGGATGAACCAATACAGTTTGGGACCAGCGCGGCTGCAGGAGTTGCCGGAAGGTAGCGCAGACCGCCATCCAACCGCCTTAGGGGCTCCACTCCGGATTTGTGTAAGGTTTACTCCCTAGCCTTCCCCCACCCAAGGGGTAACCCACAAGGCAGTGGGGGGACAGTCGCAGGTTGTACAGTCTACTGTCGTACTGTAGCAGAGACTAGCTCCGACCTGACCTGAGGGCGTGTAATGTTCACTTAACCCACTATACACATGTTCTAGTTTTATAAGCAAGCAGTTCATAGAAAAAGCAGGTGCTTCTGAAAGTTGCATACCAAATTAATAAACAAACAATGGAGAAAACACGACGAAAGTCATAGCAAAGTAAGTCGAGTCAAGATGTGAACGCGTTCTGTTCACTGATCATGTGACGTGAACATGTGATCTTAACAAACACTGACAAACCCATGCCCCTTCTTCCTAACTTTGCATGAACTGATTTTGTACACTGTACATATCTTACACCATCATCATTAAAAGCAAAGACCAAACAAGAAAAAAAAAAAAAACAACTACAGATCACTTTCTGTCGCTATACTGTATACATGTTCCAGGAGACACAGGCTGAAACATAACACCATCATGACAAACTCTACACTTACGGAACTAAAGGGCAGGTCAACCTTACCAAAATGTCTCACACGCACACACAAACACAAACACACACACAGCTGTGACGGGAACTCAGCTGTTTGCATCAAAGTTGTTTGAAACCGCACCGTGCCAACGACTGAAACTGGATGTAAGAGAAACATGTCCCTCTACGCTGTGTTGTGTGATGGAAATACACAGTACATGTACAAAAACACTTCTAGTTATGAAGACAAAAAAACACAGAGACAATACTTTCACATAAATGTCAGTGTGACCTGATGACAAACCAAAACTTGAGCATCGTTACGTTAAACCGCCTGTGAGACAGAAATATACTGCATGGTTCTCGTGATACGGAAAAATAAATTACAACTGAAAACATTCTTCAAAAGACAAAGAGAATTATCATCAGCGTTTGATGGCCACAATGTGAGTAGAGCCTCATCCAAAGCAAAACATGTCTGAACCAAAGAGTTACATATTATACCGGTCAAACAGATGTGTATGTGTGTACATTATATAGTTCTGTTGACTGAACTGACTGAAACCTTGATGGCTCATGTTCACAAGAAAACCAAAATGAACGAAACTGTGAAATAAAACATGTGACATAAATTAACCATGGGACTAGGTTTGTTCACTCAGTGACGCATTATCTACATTGCCGCTAGAATCACGTGACTACGTCAGCCACAGGCAAGCTTTGGAAGTAGTTTGACCTGCTGGTTGCCTAGCAACAACCACACAAGCAGTCTATGCAGTACACCTAGTGATGAGTCAAGACAAGCGCTAGCAGTGAGTGGTGATATGCATAATTAATTCATTAATTCTCTACAAGGCGCATCTACAAGCACACCACACGTACAGATTGCAAAGACAACTTCCACTACACACACGCACACACACACTAGCCTTGTCAAGGGGCTCTTACTCTATACATCCAAGGACCAAATGAGACACACAGTTGCTTCCCCTCTCACTGACTTCCAATCTGGTCAGTTACATGTCGTGGATGTTCTACAGTTGTTTACGGCAGAGAGATTGACAGAGAATGTTCCAGTCTGCCGCAGCGCGTTCGTATGTCCATCTACAAGTGTGAGTGATCACTTGGTCCTGCCTCCGTCCAACACGTTGCTTAGCGCTGTGTCCCATCAGCCCCTGTTGGTGTGAGCCCAGCGAGTTGTATACAGATACACGCAGACAGTCTGTATAACATGTGCACGCTAGTTGTCATGGCGACTATCACGAGACAGACGATGCCCGGTTCTGGTCGGTTTGTCGGTTCAGCGACCCATCTCGCGATGCCGGGTTACGACCTGAACCACGTGACAATGAACTCTCTCGTGACGTGTCACCATCTCGTGCCCTTGACCTTGACTTGCGACCTCTCTTGAACAGTTTCTTGAGACTCCCCCCGAGTGACCTTGACTTCTTCAGGTTAGGTGACCCTGGTTCTTGTGGTCGCACCAGCTCAAGGTCATCTATCAAACAACAAAACAAAGTGCACTCAAACAAAGAGAAAAACAAGTACCTATCAGAATGACTGTGCCTGATAACAACATGAGTGACAAGAAATGTGGCTTATCTGAATGACTGGCTGTTTCTAAAGCTCTCAGAGTCCACCATCATCACCCCTCCAATGTCAACTACTTGTGTGACTGTACAGACTACGTGCACGTTGTGTACCGCCAGTGGTCGTGGAAAGGTTTGTCTGCCTTTTACTCATGACTCGACCACAACAGAATCGTGTGAAAAAGTTCAACGCACTACTAAATGAACCGAGAGGTCTGAACAACGCACTACTAAATGAACCGAGAGGTCTGAACAACACACTACTAAATGAACCGAGAGGTCTGAACAACACACTACTAAATGAACCGAGAGGTCTGAACAACACACTACTACATGAACAGAGAGGTCTGAACAACACTCAACAAGAGATGAATTCAAAACCAAAGCCACTGAGGAAAAAAAGAAAAGAAAAAAGATTAGAGGTAGAAAAGCAACATGGAACTCATCTCTGATGTCTCACAGTAACTATTTTCATAGACTGACACAAAGCAGAGTGGGGAAGGGGGAGGGCCGGGGGTTAGGGATGGTGGGTACAGGTGAGGGTGGCGAATGGTGGTGGTGGTGGTGGTGGTGGGGGGGGGGGGGTCACTGGACATGCCATCACCACAATATTGTTACAACAGAACTAACACTATACAGGGAAGCAATGAAACTGTACCTACTTGGGAGATGTAAAAGAGACAGTAAGGGGACAGAGACGGGGGTGGGTGGGGGTGAGGGTGGGAGGTGGGGGTGAGGTGAAGGCTGTCTACTGTACTGCACGTCAGTCAGAGTCAACGCACACAACACATCCACACTCAATACAGTGACACTCAGTGAGTGGACAGTAACTTCACGAAAATACTGTGTACCAATGGAAAATGGAAAGATATGCCAACTGACCAGCAAATACAACTGTTTTCAACCAACACTTTAGACTGACAGCTAACAGGTACTGTATCTACACACTCAGTGAAACCTTTTCAAGACAAAGCAGATCTAATGTGATTCTCATGAAAGATGGTTTGTTGAATGATGGATGAAATCTGCAGCATCACCAAACAAGAAAAACACAATCTGCACACCAAACAAGGAACCAAGTAAAACAACAAAGTCTGAAAGAAACAAGCTAGATCTAGATTCTGTTTGCAGCCAAAGTGAACCGTTCATAATCACACAACAACACACAATAATAACCACACCACTTGAAGTAACTGATGCAACAACAACTACAAGAGGAAACTGAAGAAGCCAGTAGGGGGCGCCACTACGGAAGGAAAACCAACATGTCAACTACACCACAGCAACAGCAACACACAGGTTTCAACCTTTCGACTTCGGCCCATATTGAGGCTCGGGGGGACGAAGGTACGTTCCCTCACGCATACTGGACGAGGAACGGTCCGCGCTGTAGGAACGCTTTTTGCGACCAAACCGTTTCCAGAAAGACAACTTCTTTTTCTCTGTAAAATTTTAATTACAACATAGTATTACACTGTACATTGTTTTGGTAGTGATATGTACAGCAGCATGTGATATGTAGAGCAGCATGTGAGGGTGTGTGTGCACAATTAACGTACCAACAATACCACATGCTATTAACACTATCACATGCAGGACTTCAAAACCAAAATCAACAAAGATGAACAAACAAACAACAAATCATGAAAGAAATAAGTCAGTAAACAATCAAAGAAATAAAGAGTCACACACAGTCTGAACCCCATCATCAGCCTGCGTTACCTCTGTCCCCCATTACATGAACTCTGTAGAGAGGTCAAAGTGGACAGTGGTCGTGTCAACAGTAGGAGCCAGCAAACTGAACACGCCACCAATTACATGTACATTACATGCAGACACTTCAATGCTAGTTTATGTAATACAACACCCAATAGCGCACTGCCAACACCCAATAGCGCTCTGCCAACACCCAATAGCGCTCTGCCAACACCCAATAGCGCACTGCCAACACCCAATAGCGCTCTGCCAACACCCAATAGCACTCTGCCAACACCCAATAGCACTCTGCCAACACCTGCAACCAGCTGGCCTTACTGGCAACCCCAGGTGCTGATCAATAATTGACACCCTCCCCCCCCCCTTCATAATTTGGAAAAATTAGGTTATGTTGCCCACATCCCCCCCCCCCCCCCCAGGTTCACTGTACTCACCAGTTTCTGGCGTCAAGCCGCGGGCAGCCTGGCGATCCGGTGAAGTCTGGGACGACAATGCACTGTCCGGTGATTCCTCTGTTGGTGAACTCTCAATCGTCTGCACAAAGACACACAACTCTCAACTGTCTGCACAAAGACACACAACTCTCAACTGTCTGCACAAAGACACACAACTCTCAATCGTCTGCACAAAGACACACAACTCTCAACTGTCTGCACAAAGACACACAACTCTCAATCGTCTGCACAAAGACACACAACTCTCAATCGTCTGCACAAAGACACACAACTCTCAACTGTCTGCACAAAGACACACAACTCTCAATCGTCTGCACAAAGACACACAACTCTCAACTGTCTGCACAAAGACACACAACTCTCAACTGTCTGCATAAAGACACACAACTCTCAACTGTCTGCACAAAGACACACACAACTCTCAACTGTCTGCACAAAGACACACAACTCTCAACTGTCTGCACAAAGACACACAACTCTCAACTGTCTGTTCAAAGATGCAGTACACGTACTTGTCATAGTCTGCACAACAACATGGAATACGACTGCCACCGGATAATTTGTGATGTACATGTACTACAATACACTGCTAAATAACCTACAATGGAAATTTCTTGTTGAACTTTTATCACAGTAAAATGATGAAATGATCACATAATATTACACCTTCACTTGTAATTTCAGCAGACAATCAGATGATAATTACATGTTAATCACATGATATACTGGTGCTATGTGACATGTTTGTGTCACTTGTTGATAATAATACATGTACTACATGAACATAATCTGAACCAATGACGAATGAACACCAAACCAGAAATCTCGTAAAAAAAACACACACACAAATGCTCCATGAATACAATGAAGGGGGAAAACAAAAACAAAGAAAGAAAAGGAATGTGTATGAAAAAAAAAAAAAACCCAATGGCCAATGGCTGTATGGAGGTGTGTTAGCAACTGCCACTCACACTGCCACTCACACGGCCACTCACACGGCCACTCACACGGCCACTCACACGGCCACTCACACTGCCACTCACACTGCCACACTGCCACTCACACTGCCACTCACACTGCCACTCACACTTAAAGAGAACAGAAACAAAGAAAGAACTCAAGGAAAGAATAAGACAGAAAGAACAACACGTTTCCCCATTCAGCTGCTAAACTGAATTCATCAACATGAACAAGTAGTGATTTTTAGAGAAGTGATTACACAATACAATATGCACTCACAATTAAAGAACAATTAAAAAAAAAAGTAGCTAAAAGCACAGGAAATAAAAAAAACTACTGAATATAAAATAAACTACAAGTACTGGTACATGTAGAGGTAATATCTCCAGTTGCACCATCTACCACTGTGCTATCAAGGAAGCAAATTTAAAGACTGGTTCACACCAGCCAGCAAGTTACCAAATTGAACAACTTACCCCTCAACAAGATAAGCTTAATGCCTTTAACAAAATGTGTTTGACTAATCAGTTTCATGCATCACATGTTGTGACAACCAGCACTGACTACCTGACTGGTGTGAACTGAGCTTTAGTTATCGTACCTTAATCACAGGCACTACAGGCTCCTGATAGCAGCAAGAACAAGAGATATGAGACATAGAGAGAGAAAGAGAAACAAGTGTCATGCACCCGTGTACTATAGCTACAAGATGTACAATAAGGACTGTAACATGAAAGAGAGAGAGAGAGAGGGGAGAGAGGGGAGGGGGGGGGGAGAGACAGACAGACAAATAGAAACAGACAGACAAATGAGACAGGTACCAAAACTGTGGCAAACACAAGAGGAAGTCACAGCAAGGTCTGTGAAAGACATGCATCAGACAGCAGTGTTACACCGTGACTAGAAATCTAACAAAACAGTGTACTGCAGCAATATGATTGTCTCCCTTTGGCAGACTGGCTGAAGAGAATCGTGGTCAGAATAACAGAGGCCAGCAGACGAGTGTTGAGCAGTGACGCTATTTCACGTTACACATTCACAGTAAGTGAGGTAAAGGTCCTGACTGCACTACACACTAAACAGGATATGGACACAAATAACCTTGAATAACAGTTGCAACAAAGCACAAACAAGTAAAACTGACGGTTACAATGTATTCCAGTAAAAAGCTAAAAAAACACAGGCAACATCTAGATCTAACACAGGCAACATCTAGATCTAATGGCTGTGGCAGAAAAGAAAAAGACGACATGCAAAAGGGAAAAGACACGTCTGTAAGCGCCATGCAAGAAGCACCCAGAAATGTGATCAAACTGTTCAGCTACACATGTGGGGTGTGGGTAAGTAAAGCGTGATAAATATCACCATGACTACAGGCTAGTGCCAGATCCATTATAGTTGTGATTGTTTATTGTGAATACTGGTAAATAACATAATCACCATGCGTCTGAACTGTGGATGTGAGACCGTTATTGACGTTTTTACCACCTGCGTCCATAATACATGTCGTTTTCTCGTGATCCCAGCGATGGAAGAGTCGTGCATGTTACAAGAGCAGCATTACAGGGCCGATAACTCCATCTCAGAATCGTAAAGTTGACCGTGCTGTACCGAGCTGTGTTATCGTAACTCATGCACAGTGACTCAATAAGTCGGCTACACCGATACACTGGCCAGATCACCTTGTCATCATAGTATTTTGTTTTGAATCATGCGGGAAAACTGTTCCAAATTGTAAGTGCTGTATTGCTCCATGTGCTGCATTCCATATATCAGCCCTGACAGTGGCCAGTAGTGTACAGAAAATACTGTTGGCCAGTAACATTTCAAACTGACTCAAAAGATGCAAGTGCATTAAAACAAAGTTGATTTTCCGTGTCAAGCAGTAAAGTGAAGCGGAGAATGAGTGAGTTCCCTTGGCTACTTCTGAGTTTGAATTCCATGAATCGCTTTTCAAAGCTGCCATCTACTTATGCACCAAATCGAAAACAAACAATGAAGCCGTCAACTTCGGATGAGAGACTGAGACATCTCCTGCTCCGAAGAAGATGAAGTTCACAGCAGCTAAACATCGCTTGTTTTGTCCGAGGTGGAAGAAAGAAATTTCATGGCTGAAGTATGACGAAAAGGCAAACAAGATAAGCTGTACCATCTGCTTGCATAACCCGTCATTGGTCAGCAAATCAGTTTAATTAAAAAATGCAGGAACTTTTTGTTGTTGTTGACTCTTAAAGTTGTGTAACACTGAAGTTTGGCTAGTAACTTTTTTAGTTTGGCTAGTAACTTTTTTAGTTTGGCTAGTAACTTTTTTAGTTTGGCTAGTAACTTTTTAAGTTTGGCTAGTAAAACTTCTGTCACTAGCAAAAGGCTAGTATTAAAAAAATCAGACTTTCAGAGAGATAGATCTGTCAGTTAGTTGTGACGGATATGACAGAGAGAGAGAGAGAGAGAGGTACATAAACAGGAGATACTATGGTATGATGGATAGTTTGACATTCGTAGCTAGATATTGACAAAACAAACCATGCAACACATCATGCACTTGCTGCTTTATTGTTGGCACTGCTACAGGTAGTTCCTGATTCTTAAACCAATATACACAGTAATGTCACAGAGCAAAACATACCGGGACACTCTATCACTGATTTCTCTACACCAATACACTCTATCACAATACTGCACAGCATTACTAAACACACAGACTATAAAAACCACTATATAATATTACAGACTCACTTTTACACAAGTGAGCAAAACAAGAACTTGCACAAAACGTTAAAATCACATCCTCTATCAGTTGATCAAAAGCACCAAGGTACATTTACAGTGTACAACAAGATTATGACTCAAACTTACACGGGCTAACACAGGACCAAATATCACATACAGCAGAATAAAAGTAATATGTATCACATGCAGCAGAATAAAAGTAACGTCTATCACATGCAGCAGATTAAAAGTAACGTCTATCACATAAAGCAGATTAAAAGTAATGTCTATCGCAGGTGGCATCAAGCAGTCAAGTTTCCCAGGCAACCACAATCTGGGGAGCGTCACAATCAGGCCCCGTATACACAACACAGGGTGGGGGTGGGTGTTTGGGAGTTTAACGTCCTTTTCCACCGCTTGTGAGTGATATCAAGACGGGGTGACGAGAAAAAGACCAGCACAAATATTTGGCCGCAGCTGGGATTCAAACTCACGACACGAGCACTGAAAGTCCAACGATTACCGGCCCCCGTAGTGTAGTGGTTAGCACTTCGGATCATGGACCGGGAGACCCGGGTTCGAATCCCAGCCGAGGCAAGCGGGATTTTTCCTACCTAGGTCGGCTCTTACCCAGAGCGGGTGTGCTATGGGCCCGATGGGGAGGCTGTTGCCACACAGCCGAGTTTCACCCACTTCACGGGTGCGACTTTGGGGGTGCTTCCCTTGGTATGACACGTCTTATGATGTGGATGATTACACGGCCGGGATATTTATGACAGGAAGCGTGGAATGCGGCCCTGTCCCGCAGTCTCAAACCACATGGACCTCCATAGCATCATCTTACCATCATCCTCATCTCCATAAAAATTGTCCCAGCTTCCGAGTCCTCCGTGGGTTCCACCCATGACCTGGGAGGAACACCACTGGAGTTGGCAAAGAGTTGGGGTAGCAAAAAAAAAAAAGTCCAACGATCTACCATTCAGCTATCCCACCTCCCCATACACAACACAGGACTGTCAACACCACTAGAGTTACATCACGGACAGAAACACAAAGTCTAACGGCATGATCTTACATCACTCACTCTATCTCTTACATCACTCACTCTATCTCTTACATCACTCACTCTATCTCTTACATCACTCACTCTATCTCTTACATCACTCACTCTATCTGTATTCAGGCACATAGTCAAACGATTTATCTCTGTTACTATATGATGTCCTCCACAAACTAATGATAAATGATAAAACAGACACACCTACAGATCTACCACAAGACAGCGGTAAATCAATCTTCAATATACAGCTGTGCAGACTACACACGACTATGACATACTCCAGTGTACACTTCGTAACATTGTTATGTCCACTGATAGCAGGGATAACATCACAGTTTGTAGTAATGCAGAAATATTTCAGAGATACCAAGCAAAAATACAAAAATCGACAAAGTTACAGTCAGTGCAAAGTCACAAGGTAACGTAACATATATAGAGATATGGCATGCCTGGATTGTTTGAAAATCACATGTACACACGACAGTCAAGGAAAAGACGAGACACTTCATTGATTAGAAGTACAGAAGTGCACGAAAACAAAAACATGCACTCTGAGCTGTGATATGTGTGTGTGTGTGTGTGTGTGTGTGTGTGTGTGTGTATGAGAGAGAGAGAGAGAGAGAGAGCCAGGTCAAAATGGCTCCTACCCACAGAAATGTATGAGAAGATCCATGCAGAAACAAGTCGAGCCCTGTCTACATGATAAGACCACAGAGGTATAATGAGAAAGAAATGTAGACACAAGAGTTAAAAAGAAAAAGAGAGAAAAAAGGCAAGACAGAACACCTAACATTGTGTAAGGTAAACAATGGTGCATGTTGGATTTCAGGAAACAATATGACTGGATACTATGCAACAAAGGCAAGAGATTGCTACCTTCTCTTATACACAATGTTATAACGATGTCACAAAATACATGCATGCACATTTTGCTCGTGTGGAGAGCAACCACAGTATTTCATAATGAGTGCATACATCTACATGTCGTACAAAGGTAGTGAAATGACTTCCTCAACTTCTACACGATTCTGGGAAACAAAACAGGGAAACATTTAATGTTGTAAACAGCAACAACTACATGGAAACTCATCAAAGGGAAAGGTTGGGGACCGAACATACATGTATATTGTGGTTCATGCAGACACACCTGAGCTGTTAATGTTACAGTCAACACAACACTGGCTGTCTCCTGCATTTTGACGTTGTCAATTCTTCGAGAATCCCCGAGATTTTACCTACTGATTCCTTGTTTGTACAATACCATCTCTGTGAAACCACAATCCTTTCATACACAATGGGAAATAGTTGTGGTGTGTGTAAAATGTGTTGCAGTGTGTGTAAAATGTGTTGTGATGTGTGTAAAATGCATTGTGGTGTGTGTAAAATTTGTTGTGGTGTGTGTAACATGTGTTGTGGTGGGCTTGTGTTGTGTGCATAAAATGTGTTTCGATGTGTGTAAAATGTGTTGTGGTGTGTGTAACATGCTGTGTTGCGGTGGGCATAAAAAGTGTTGTGGTGTGTGTAAAATCTGTTGTGATGTGTGTAAAATGCGTTGCAATATGTGTTGTGGTGTGCGTACAATATGTTGTGGTGTGTGTAACATGTTGTGTTGCCGTGGGCATAAAATGTGTTGCAGTGAGCATAAAATGTGTTGTGTTGTGTGTATAATGTTGTGGTGTGCATTAAAAAGTGTTGTGGTGTGTGTAAAATGTGTTGTGGTGTGTGTAAAATATGTTGTGGTGTGTGTAACATGTTGTGTTGTTTGCACTGCGGTGTGCATAAAGTGTGTTGCGGTGTGCATGAAATGCGGTGCGGTGTGTGTAAGATGTGCTGTGGTGTGTGTAAAATGTGTTGTGGTGTGTGCATAAAATGTGTTGTGTGTAAAATGTGCTGTGGTGTGCATAAAATGTGTTGCGGTGTGTGTAACGTGCTGTGGTGTGTGAAAATGTGCTGCGCTTTGTGTAAAATGTGTTGTGGTGTGTGAAATGATCATGTTGTGTTATATGTGTTTAGATAAATAGCATGTCTTGCTACTACACAGGGTATGAACCAAATGTTGGCAGTAAGACAGTGTGACGCTGGGAGTGTTATAACATTCTACGAGAGGTGTGAAAAACAAAGTAACACTGACTGCGTAGAAACCAAGACTGAGAGAGAGCAGAGGGAGGGACGCCATCACCGATACGGCTGTTGGGGCAGATGTAGAGAGCGGTTGTCAGGTGACCTTACCCTTTTGACCCCCGTGATAATGAGCGTGCTAGTTTTGGTAGGGGTGCGGGGGCGGCGAGATCGGTCCATCAACTCCCGTATGGCCGTGTCGGCCACGGACTCCACGCCGTTAATTACCATCACTTCTGCAAGAGACAGCAGTCACAACAAGGCAGGTCAGGGGGCAGGTCAAAGGTCATAGGTCAAACCACACATTCATCTAGCCACACAGTACAGTATTACAGTGGGGTGAAAACCATGCTGGCAACAATAAGCACAAGTCAGGCAGCCATTCACTCACAGCACAGTAGTACGCCATTCACAGCACAGTAGTACGCCATTCACTCACAGCACAGTAGTACGCCATTCACTCACAGCACAGTAGTACGCCATTCACTCACAGCACAGTAGTACGCCATTCACTCACAGCGCAGTAGTACGCCATTCACTCACAGCGCAGTAGTACGCCATTCACTCACAGCGCAGTAGTACGCCATTCACTCACAGCGCAGTAGTACGCCATTCACTCACAGCGCAGTAGTACGCCATTCACTCACAGCGCAGTAGTACGCCATTCACTCACAGCGCAGTAGTACGCCATTCACTCACAGCGCAGTAGTACGCCATTCACTCACAGCGCAGTAGTACGCCATTCACTCACAGCGCAGTAGTACGCCATTCACTCACAGCGCAGTAGTACGCCATTCACTCACAGCGCAGTAGTACGCCATTCACTCACAGCGCAGTAGTACGCCATTCACTCACAGCACAGTAGTACGCCATTCACTCACAGCGCAGTAGTACGCCATTCACTCACAGCGCAGTAGTACGCCATTCACTCACAGCACAGTAGTACGCCATTCACTCACAGCACAGTAGTACGCCATTCACTCACAGCACAGTAGTACGCCATTCACTCACAGCACAGTAGTACGCCATTCACTCACAGCACAGTAGTACGCCATTCACTCACAGCACAGTAGTACGCCATTCACTCACAGCACAGTAGTACGCCATTCACCCACAGCACAGTAGTACGCCATTCACTCACAGCACAGTAGTACGCCATTCACTCACAGCGCAGTAGTACGCCATTCACTCACAGCACAGTAGTACGCCATTCACTCACAGCGCAGTAGTACGCCATTCACTCACAGCTCAGTAGTACGCCATTCACTCACAGCACAGTAGTACGCCATTCACTCACAGCACAGCAGTACGCCACTCACTCACAGCACAGTAGTACGCCATTCACTCACAGCACAGTAGTACGCCATTCACTCACAGCACAGTAGTACGCCATTCACTCACAGCACAGCAGTACGCCACTCACTCACAGCACAGTAGTACGCCATTCACTCACAGCACAGTAGTACGCCATTCACCCACAGCACAGTAGTACGCCATTCACTCACAGCACAGTAGTACGCCATTCACTCACAGCGCAGTAGTACGCCATTCACTCACAGCGCAATACAAACTAAATGACGCACTTCCTCGCTTGTTGTTATTGTACAGGGTTATTATGTCAGGCTGTACTCGTCAGTGTCTTATTTCTCTATATGTGATTACACTGCAGTGGTACTTTCTACGGACACATCATCTCAGTCACAGACTGTGAGAATGTGTGTGCGTGCGTGCGTGTGAGTGTGCGTGTGAGTGTGCGTGTTAATTTCAGTTCTGTACAGTTCGAGATGGTTTCTCCGCACTATACGCGATCCAGAGCCCATCTCTCAGTAGTTTCCCCTGTGTGTGTGTGTGTGGGGGGGGGGGGGGGGGGAGGGGGGGGGGCTGGTATCAGGAGGGGTGGGGTGGGGGTGGCGGGAAGGGTTTGTGGGAGGATAGGAAAAAGGGGGCATGTGGGTGGGGGTATATACATGTGTCTGTGGATGTGGATAGCAAGGGAGGCCTGTACGACAGGTAACACCTACAGCTGCCTTCGATGCTCATACATCATCTGTGGCTTGTAGTGTTAGTACAACCAACAATAAAACACAGGCAAAACACACACACACACATACACTATTTGCATCTGATTTGTAGTCAGTATCAAGCTACAGGCAGGATATAAAAAACAGACAAGTCAGAAGTGAAACGCTCGTCATCTGCGTCTGAACCAGAGACCAGAAGCATGGCTTCTTCTCAAGACTTGGACTAAAAAGCCGCTGGGGTCGGTCACAGCAAACTTACCAGCAGGTACCTGCCTGTCACAAGAACAAAACGCTGACCTAACGAGCAACCTAGACACGCTGCAGCACTGCCGCCCACGTTGGGGGAGGGGACACAACCCACAATTTGACAACAACACGGCAAGGTCATGACCTTCATGCCACGTGCTCCATACTTACTGGGATCTGATGACCTTGGTATGAGCCTGTGGTAGGTCACAAGGTCAGGGGTCAAGGTGAAAGGTGAAGGGCAAACACACACACCTACTGTTCTCAAATAATGTGCCAGTTTCCGTTTTCCGTCACAATGCTGAACGTTTATCACAAAACACTGTTGAGAAGCTGCTGAATACAGGCAGTGGAAGAAAGATGAATTATTAATGGCCAAGAAATATGAGCAGATCTCCTGCATGTTCTGGTTTTCAGGAGCGTGCCCCTGTGCAAGGCATAATGGGGGTGGGGTGGTGGTGGATATTGGGGGTAGAGGAAGAACTTACAAGGGGAGTGGGGGAGGGGCTGGGGGGGGGGGGGGGAATACAGGCAAAATAGTGGCAGCAATGGAGACATTTTCACTGTATGTCTGATTTAAGAGGGACACAGTCCCCACTGTTCCTAACTGTATGTCACCACCCCCCGCCCCCGCCCAGAAGTGCTGTCATCCCACCAGGTAAACTGTGACCACTGTCCAGGTGACAGTAAAACTTGAAGCAAGATAGCATGACCGTGACCACTCACCTGAGGAAGGATCACCGTGGTGGGGTGACAGGCGATCCGACGTGAATGACGTATCTGGGTCTGTCGCCAGGTGTTTCTCAATGTAGTTTGGCGCCGCTGTAACACAAAGATTAAACATCATTTACATTCTCATTATTATTATTATTGTACTATCAATATGAGAAAAACGTATCTACCAAACAGCACTCCACCTGCAGATCTCCTGCCCATTACATGTATTTTGAAGAACTTATCGTCATGACAACAACAAACATATCCTTACAAGAGGAACAACTAGCAGTACGACAGTACCACGCACAAGCCAACCAACCCACCAACCAACTGCAGTGGTTTACTCACTGTTATAGCCGGCCTCCTGTCGTCCGTATTGTGGTTTTTGGGTGGTTGTGGTTGTTGTGGTTACCCGCGTTCCTCCAGGGGTCACGACCTGTGACACTTCGATGCGTCGCCGTGGCGACAACTGACTGACACTGGGCGTCATGGACTTGAGAAGTAGGTCAGCTTCCGCTGGTTCCATGAACAGGAACTGGCAGACAACAAGTACAACGCATTAACACACACACACGCACGCATGCACACACACACATACACACGCACGCATGCACACACACACATACAAACACACACGTGGAAACTGAGGGCAAATGGCCAGTTCTACAGACACTCACATCATGAACACTAAAACTTAACTCTCACATGAACTAGTCATCTGACCTTCAGGTGCAGCATTCATTGTTACGTGGTTCGGTTCTTTCTTAACGCAACTTTGTCCAACTGGGTCAGCCACATACAGAATGCCTAATGTCTGTTTGCTGGTCACACACACACACACACACACACACACACACACACACACACACACACACACACAGAGCTGCGAACCTCAGCGGTGACAGTGCCGGTGGTGTAGTCGAAGCTGCCGGGTTGAGCCTGGAGTCGCAGAATCTGTCGGCTGCTGGGTGTTCGCTTTAGGTCTTCAATGTAAATCACACTCTCACCGACATACTCCTCAACTGAACACAGGAGAATAACATTTCACTTGGAAGTCTTGCAAACTGACAGACATTTCAATACTTGTCGATTCTTCCATCATTTTCCTTTAAAGGGGTTGTGATGTTTGTAGCAGGAGAAGGGCAAGTGAACAACAGTGTTTACTGATGTTATATACATCTTGTATTGCTGACACATGATCCCCCTTTTATTGTTTCAGCATCAGTCTACATAATTATCACGTTTTATTGTTTCAGCATCGGTCTACATAATTATCACACTGCACAAGTAGTACAGTGTTTTCCTGTCACTGAAAGAAGGAAAACTAAGGGACACAATCCTCACAGAACAAACTCGTGGGATCATTCACAGCCAGACACATTTACAGAAAGCGGTGACAACCAGTGATGCTGATGAGTGACAGTGTGAGTGGTGACAAACTGGTGACACTCACCACCATCCTGACGCGTCTTGTCGTACACTTCAAACTTCACCTCACGCGTCTGCTTCGTGATGTCGCTAGATGACACAAACATTTTCAACATGCAAATATTACAACACAATATTACATCATATAATAAATATCATCTGCACAGACTTATTGCAAACTGAATCATAAAGTGACTTCAGTCTGTCAGGACTACCACACCATGACTGTCTTTTCAAAACAGCTGTAAATGACAACCTTATTAGTATTTATTTATAATTAAACTGTCAAAGGAAAAAAGTGTGACGCTAACAGAACGTGACAATGTCATCTTTATCCTCCAACACCACCAAGGCTCACACAGGTAACAATGAATACTCACAACAAGAAGTGTTCGTCCCAGAACGGGTTGGCCGTGTTCCTGACCACGCTCGATGTGTAACTCTGTACCGGTTCATCGGTTGACACATAACACACCGCGCTCACCGCACCTGTAACACATCATCTTAATGTGTACCCAGTCTTAAATCATGTAGTTTCTCTTCTCTGTCTCACACACACACACACACACACACACACACACACACACACACACACACAGAGGACTGACCCTACCCTGTCCCCATTCTAGGTTATCTCCCTTCACCTATGTCAAATTCTCCTCCACATTTCCCTGACAACACTCACTGACTTCAGTAGAAAACACACTGTGATTCCAGCCAACTGAGAGCGATGAGAGTAGTGCGTGACTCACCTCCGCTGGTTCCTGTCAGCGCGTTGCCTTTGATGACCTTGACCAGCAGACGACGATCACCCACCATGCGTGGGGGTTTGGGGGGCCCTCCGGGGGTAGGGGCCGTAAACTGAGTGACATAAAAACAAGTCACATGATCAACACTAACCATCAGCATAAACGTTCCAGTTAACTTTGCTCTAGTTGTTGCTGTGACGCTACACATCCCTCGCTCACCTTCAGCAACAGCATCAGTTTCTGTGAAATCTGCTGTACACGATAACAGACAAATTTAAGAAAGCAATCGTTGAAGTTTCAGCAGAGTCAGTGCTGTTTACGTAAAACAAAGTAAATAAGCTGGCAAACTGTAGAGACAGTTCCAAGTGTCACATAGTTAGTTACTGTAGTCTGAGCATTTGCTACCATTCTACACAGTAGTCAATGAATTATCAAACACTAGTCAGAGTAAACCCAGTCACACCACGTTACACAATACGCCAACACCCGGGGTACACCACTCACACCACGCTACACAATACGCCAACACACGGGGTACACCACTCACACCACGCTACACAATACGCCAACACCCGGGGTACACCACTCACACCACGCTACACAATACGCCAACACCTGGGGTACACCCAGTCACACCACGTTACACAATACGCCAACACCCGGGGTACACCACTCACACCACGCTACACAATACGCCAACACCCGGGGTACACCACTCACACCACGCTACACAATACGCCAACACCCGGGGTACACCACTCACACCACGCTACACAATACGCCAACACCTGGGGTACACCCAGTCACACCACGCTACACAATACGCCAACACCCGGGGTACACCCACTCACACCACGCTACACAATACACCAACACCCGGGGTACACCCAGTCACACCACGCTACACAATACGCCAACACCCGGGGTACACCCACTCACACCACGCTACACAATACGCCAACACCCGGGGTACACCCAGTCACACCACACTACACAATACGCCAACACCCGGGGTACACCCACTCACACCACGCTACACAATACGCCAACACCCGGGGTACACCCACTCACACCACGCTACAAACTACACCAACACCCGGGGTACACCCACTCACACCACGCTACAAACTACACCAACACCCGGGGTACACCCACTCACACCACGCTACACAATACGCCAACACCCGGGGTACACCCACTCACACCACGCTACAAACTACACCAACACCCGGGGTACACCCACTCACACCACTCTACACAATACGCCAACACACGGTGTACACCCACTCACGCCACTCTACAAACTACACCAACACCCAGGGTACACCCACTCACACCACTCTACACAATACGCCAACACCCAGGGTACACCCATTCACACCACTCTACAAACTACACCAACACCCGGGGTACACCCACTCACACCACGCTACAAACTACACCAACACCCGGGGTACACCCACTCACACCACTCTACACAATACGCCAACACCCAGGGTACACCCATTCACACCACTCTACAAACTACACCAACACCCGGGGTACACCCACTCACGCCACTCTACACAATACGGCAACACCCGGAGTACACCCACTCACACCACTCTACAAACTACACCAACACCCGGGGTACACCCACTCACGCCACTCTACAAACTACACCAACACCCGGGGTACACCCACTCACGCCACTCTACAAACTACACCAACACCCGGAGTACACCCACTCACGCCACTCTACAAACTACACCAACACCCGGGGTACACCCACTCACGCCACTCTACAAACTACACCAACACCCGTAGTACACCCACTCACGCCACTCTACAAACTACACCAACACCCGGGGTACACCCACTCACGCCACTCTACAAACTACACCAACACCCGGGGTACACCCACTCACGCCACTCTACAAACTACACCAACACCCGGAGTACACCCACTCACGCCACTCTACAAACTACACCAACACCCGGGGTACACCCACTCACGCCACTCTACAAACTACACCAACACCCGGGGTACACCCACTCACGCCACTCTACAAACTACACCAACACCCGGAGTACACCCACAACACTTACAGCACTCTGGTACTGCGAGGGCGAAATGGGCTCGAAAAGCGACTCGTTGCCATGGCTACTGCCACCGGCCTGCTTGTGTGGTGGGGACGGCGCCTGCATCTTCGACTGACTGGATTGCTGCCGGCAGACAGACAAACATTGGTCATATTCACAACAAGGACAAGCCAGCAAATATACAAGTCTGCGTTGTACACGGAGTACTAGTGACTGGGGCAGCAATGACAATGCCTCACAAGCAACATGAGGTGGACATGCCAAACAGACAGCAAGATACCTCGCCCTCAAAGTGTGATAAAGTCATCACAACACAACAACTGTGATAGAGCGGCCAGAGTGTCAGAACAAGATCAGAATACCAAACAGTTCGTAAGAAGCTCGAAGGACGATAGACAAGACAAAGCGTAATTTCCTCTACGAGCTAAGTGACGCTGAACTCTTATGTGTTTGTTTGTCCCGCGAGGAAGGCTATTTGTCCCACGAGGAAGGCTATTTGTCCCGCGAGGAAGGCTATTTGTCCCGCGAGGAAGGCTATTTGTCCCGCGAGGAAGGCTATTTGTCCCGCGAGGAAGGCTATTTGTCCCGCGAGGAAGGCTATTTCACTGAAACAAATTGGGATTTCTTCTTCTTGATTACTCAGATGGTAACGCCAGTTCTTTGTGTGACACATACTGCAGGTCGTCCAGACTGCGAGGTAGGTATGGTGTAAGGTTGTCATATTATCGTGGGCACGACTGTAGCAGACGTTGGGTTGTCACGCAGCAGGTCTAGCACGGATACAACACTGTCTGGTGAACTGTTACCATGGTGCAGAGGTGGTGGTTGAGATGGTAATGACCTGTACACAGCCGGAAGATTGTCACCTGCTCTCATCGTTCATGTTGTAACGCAGGTTTTGCTGCAGCCATCTGTCAAGCTGCGTGGCCCTGATCACAGTCAGACCCTGATCACAGTCAGACCCTGATCACAGTCAGACCCTGATCACAGTCAGAACTAAAGTGGGAGATTACATTTGTCTTGTCTATCGTCCTCTGAGCGTGATGAAGTGAGAGAGACGCGAGGCGACATGGCGGAGACGCTACCTGCACAGCAGGGGGTTGGTGGCGCACCGGTTGGACGGAGATACTCTGGAGCTGGTCCGCCTTCTGGACGGACACGCTGTGCACAGGGTGCGGCCGGCTCTGGGGCGGCACTTGCTGCACCACCGGCGCCCCCTGGTGCTGGGTGGGCTGCTGGATGGAGGAGGCGAGCTGGGCCATCTGATTCTGCAGATTCTGAGCCGTAAAACGCTGGTCATGAGACGAGGAGCGAAGGAAGAGAAGAAACAACACACCTCAGGACAGGTGCACGCAAGCAGACCGAGGTAAAGTCAAGACAGACATGCAGGCCAGACGCAGGTAAAAAGTCAACCAGTAACACCTGGCAACAGCCAGTAGCAGGAAACAATGCCCAGAACATTCTACACCATAAACAATGAATACCTCATCACCGGTATCAGTATTCACCCTTGTCATTGGTACTGATCATCCTTGTCACCAGCACTAATCATCACTGTCCCCGGTACTAATCACCCTTGTCACCAGCACTAATCACCCTTGTCATCAGTGCTGCTAATTGTCCCTGGTACTAATCATCATTGTCCCTGGTACTAATCACCCTTGTCACTGGTTCTAACCATGGTCCCCAGTACTGATCACCCTTGTCACCGGTACTAATCATCACTGTCACCGGTACTAATCACCCTTGTCACTGTTTCCAACCATGGTCCCCAGTACTGATCACCGTTGTCACCGGTACTAATCACCCTTGTTACTGTTTCCAACCATGGTCCCCAGTACTGATCACCCTTGTCACCGGTACTAATCATCATTGTCACCGGTACTAATCACCCTTGTCACTGGTTCTAACCATGGTCCCCAGTACTGATCACCCTTGTCACCGGTACTAATCATCACTGTCACTGGTACTCATCACCCTTGTCATCAGTACCGATCACCCTTGTCACAAGACACCATCACCAGTAAAGCTGTGTGTCACACAGTGTTTCCATTTTACATTCTCTTTTACACCAAACACTTCAGCTGAGAGCAGAAACATGCTGCTGTCATTTGCTCTGTTTTTCTTCACAGACTACAGGTTACGTCCAGCAGCAATAACCACTGCCACATTTGATCATTTGCCTTTCTCCTACACGCACCATCTACTACACCTACTCTATCATCAATTCAACCCCACAATAAAACTTCTCAGTACATGCTACCACTCTCTGATAGATTCCTGTTACGTGTATCTAATAATAATAATAATAATAATAATAATAATAATAATAATAATAATAATAATAAATTGTTCTTGTATGGCGCAGAAAGTCTGCCCAAGAGCCGGAGCACTCAATGCGCGCTACACACACACACACACACACACACACACACAGACCGACGGACACACACACACACACACACACACACACACACACACACACACACACGGCGGACGTGGGATACAGGGGAGGATGCAGTAAAAAATTTAGTTGAAAGCTTGCCGAAACAGATAGGTTTTAAGGTGTGCCTTGAACTGTGACAGAGTAGGGAGATTCCTAAGTGAGACGGGCAGAGAGTTCCAGATTTGGGGAGCAGAGTAACTGAAGGAACGTTGGCCATAAGTTTTCAGACTGACACGGGGTATTTTTAATAGTTTCTCAGAAGACGAGCGAAGTGAACGGGATGTTTCATACGTAGTGAGCTTCTCTGTGAGGTACTGCGGGAGGGATTTGTCGAAATGACGGTAGGCTAGTGTTGCTGTTTTATACATGATACGGTATCGAACAGGTAGCCAGTGTAATTCCTTCAGAAGAGGTGTAACATGGTCACGTTTACGCTTTTTGAGAATAAGACGCGCTGCGCTGTTCTGTACACGCTGAAGGCGTTTGATTTGATCAGCTGGCAGGCCAACAAGGACAGAATTACAAAAGTCTAATCTAGATGTAACAGTTGCATTGATGAGTCGGGCAGTGGAGGATTCAGACAAGAGGGAACGAATAGAAGCGATTTTCCTGAGCGAAAAGAAGGCCGAACGACACACGGCACCGATGTGGCTTTCCATGGGGTGTCACAATAGCTCAGATCTGGGGTGTCACAATAGCTCAGATGGCAGATGGGAAATCTTTTGATGGGAAGGTCATATCCAGTCAAGGTCAAATTTGTCCAGTTTACAGGCTTCGTTCATTTCACCCCCACAACGGACAGGAGATGTGAACCCTCCAAACCGTTTAACACCCACACCTACAACCCAGTCATCTCCAGAGGCAACAAAGAGAGAAGGTGAGGGGGGTGGGGGGGGGGGGGGGAGACGGGGATTGGGAATCCCACCAGTACAGTTGCTGTGGGTAATAATGATGGGGGAAGGGGTGAGGGTTGTCAAGGTCAAGGATGCGGACCAGGAATGCAGAATGGAGGAAGGGGCAAGCAGAAGAAGCAGTAGGCAGTTTGTTTGGAATAAACATTCAGCATCAGTCACATCCAGAAACAGAATCCAGGTCGTGCATGAGCGGAGGAGCGTGCTGAAAGAGCGGCTGCGGCCATTCCATCGTCCCATACACAGGAAGAGGGTGAGATAAGCAATTACCTTGCCAGGTCATACAGGAGTAGCAGAAAGATCACCAGGACAAGATAACCATAACACTAACCATGGCAACAATTTGAATAACACGCTGCATCCAGGAATACAATGCCCTGTTCAAAATAAGACCCAACTGCACAACAGTCATACTTGTAGAATACATCCACCCACAACTCTTACTGATGCTACAGCTGACAAGTATTATACACCTGATACGGTGATCACATTGAAACATTTGGGGTATGCCTGACTCTGGTAGTTATTCCTATTAGTATTACGAAGAACACATGATTCACTCATTTCTGCTTCTGTGTGTGTGTGTGTGTGTGTGTGTGTGTGTGTGTGTGTGTGTGTGTGTGTGTGTGTGTGTGTGTGTGTGTGTGTGTGTGCGTGTGTGTGTGTGCGTGCGTGTGGCGCTACCCCTGGTCCAGTACCTGATTAAGCAGAGCGATGTCCTTAGCGCTCATCCCCCAACCCGCATCAGACGCTCGCACCCTGACCTCCCCAGATCGTACGGGCTTCTCCTCTTCAGGCTCGTGACCCGGGATCATGGAGAGGTCACCGGGCATGAGCAGATGAGTGATGGTGTAGGTGGTGGTTGCCAGGCGCAGGGCGTTCCGCACGTTCTGTTCCACAACATCCAGGTCCACCAGCGTGGACGGGTCCTGGTATGGGTTGGTCGACTTGACCGTGACGTTGATGTCTGGGTGACCCTCAAAGTTTGCCCGGATCTTGACATCTTTGCGGTCGACGTATGCCTTCAGTCGCAGCTAGTGACAGGGAAAAAAAATCAACATATCATTATTACAGGTGTGATATTACAGGTGTGATATTGCAGGTGTTATATGTTGCTATGGACCGTGACCTTCAATTTAAGATAGTGGGCGGTACAGTTTGTGAGATGTAAAACAATGTAACGTTGCTAATCCTACGGACCTTGCCCTTGAGTTTGAGGATGTGGGCGATACAGTTTGTGAGATGAAAGACAATATAATGTTGCCAAAGCTACTTTGTGAGATGAAAGACAATATAATGTTGCCAAAGCTACTGACTGTGACCTTGAGTTTGAGGGTGCGCACGATACAGTTTGTGAGATGAAAGACAATATTCTGTTGCCAAAGCTACTGACTGTGACCTTGAGTTTGAGGACGTGGGCGATACAGTTTGTGAGATGAAAGACAATATAATGCTGCCAAAGGTACTGACCGTGACCTAGAGTTTGAGGATGTGCACGATACAGTTTGTGAGTTTGAGGACGTGGGCGATACAGTGTGTGAGATGAAAGACAATATAATGTTGCCAAAGCTACTGCCCGTGACCTTGAGTTTGAGGACGTGGGCGATACAGTTTGTGAGATGAAAGACAATATATAATGTTGCCAATGCTACTGACTGTGACCTTGAGTTTGAGGGTGCGCACGATACAGTTTGTGAGATGAAAGACAATATAATGTTGCCAAAGCTACTGACCCTGACCTTGAGTTTGAGGACGTGGGCGATACAGTTTGTGAGATGAAAGACAATATAATGTTGCCAAAGCTACTGACCGTGACCTTGAGTTTGAGGACGTGGGTGATACAGTTTGTGAGATGAAAGACAATATAATGTTGCCAAAGCTACTGACCGTGACCTTGAGTTTGAGGATGTGCACGATACAGTTTGTGAGTTTGAGGACGTGGGCGATACAGACATAAGACAATGTAAAACTGCTAATGCTACTGACCGTGCCCTTGAGTTTGAAGACGTGGGCGATACAGTTTGTGAGACGTACTCCCTCTCCCGTCTGCTGGCTCGCGAACAGCGTCAGTAAAAGGTTCTGCGACTCCAGGTGAGCATGGATCAACTGCACGCACACATGGAAAACAGTCAACAATCTGGTGAAAACAGTCAACAATCTGGTGAAAACAGTCAACAATCTGGTGAAAACAGCCAACAATCTGGTGAAAACAGTCAACAATCTGGTGAAAACAGTCAACAATCTGGTGAAAACAGTAAACGATGTGGTGAACACAGCTAAAATGGCAGTGAAAACATGTAACATTCAGGGATCGATTTTCTCACGCGCCGTGCGACTATGTCTCATATTTCGATTTAATGTCGCATAGAAATTTCGCAAAATGCGTCATATGTCGCACGAACATGACATCACAAGCGCACTTGACAACGCAAAGCAGAGATGCGCTGTCCGTGTCAGTCATAGAGTCTGTTACACTAATCTAATTTTAGTGATGAGGCTTACTTATCCCGCTCACCGCGCGCGCTGCCAGGAACTCTCGCTCGAAAGAGTTGCAAAAAATATTGGCGCGTTAGTTTTCTCAGTTCTGCGATCGAGAGGTCCTTTTCCGTTCACCTGAACCTGAACATCACTGCACTTAGCCTAGTAGGAACAGGCTCTCGGCACAGACATGTGACAGAGTGATGCGGGTGAACTTGATTGTCTCACAGAAAACGAAAATGTCTCATAAAAATGACTGGTCAAGGAGACAATGTCTCATGGGCATATTTGAGTAAATCCATCCCTGAACATTACGGTTAAAACATTACACTCAACAGTGAAAACATTTTCTGGTGTCAGTGGTCACGTGACCTGCTTACAACAGAATGGGCGACATGAACTTCAACCAAACTTGTCACGATCAAGTAAAAAATAAATCATTTACACGAAGCAATGTCAGTTTAGAATGAATTTATAACCTAACAAGACAACAGGGTGACCATGTTAGTAACTTGATTATTTTCCTGGCAGTGAGAGTGTGAGGCGTAAGGACACAAACTGCGCATTGGGTCAGGTGCAGTGTTTGTTTGAAGTAACCGCTTTTGCGGGTGTGTTAGTTTGTAGTGATTTTTGTTGTCAGGAAAAAGTGTGATTTTCGTGATTTTAGCATTTGGTAAGACAAGCTGCAAGTGAAGCTGAGACTTTTTGCACACACGAGATGCAAAGTTGGCGTGAGTGGATTTGGGTGAAGTGGCTTTCAGTGGCCTAAATAGAAAGTAGACTAGCATTACTGCAGCAAGGCCAGAGCGGAAAGGAGATATTCCATTTTTTTTTTTAAACTCGTGTCAGGTGCGTGCCCTTGAATGGTCCGTACACGGTAATTGTTGTTTCTCGCTTGAAGCATTTTTAGGGGTGACTATGATGCCTGAGCTAATAGGAAATATGGCATTTTGAGACCTTGTGTATGTGTATTGTTTGACATGTGATAGAACACAGAACGCTTCAGCTACTCAGCACTCCATCAACCTGCCCACACACACACACACACACACACACACACACACACACACACACACACACACACACACACACACCCACCTATTGGTACATGTGTGTGTTTCTGTTCTCAAGCTTGCACATCAAATCTACTGACACCATTGTCACTGAATCATTGTGTCATTGTGATACACAGACAGACAGGACCAGCCGTGTACAGACAGACTGTGGGAATGCCAGTAACATGTCGACTGTTACTAACGTGGTCTGTGTTATGGTACAGACAGGATGAGTTATGTAAAATGTATGTGAGTGTGATGATGTCATGATGTGATCAGCAGCTAGCAACACGTGTCGACTGTTACTAACGTGGTCTGTGTTATGGTACAGACAGGATGAGTTATCATGTAAAATGTATGTGAGTGTGATGATGTCATGATGTGATCAGCAGCTAGCAACACCGCCCCTAGTGACTGGCTCTGGATCGTGGATACAGATTTCAATCCAGCAGTGAATCAGGTGAGGGGGAAATCACACCTTTCAAAACCATCGAAAACAGTGGGGGGTGGGGGGGTTGCATGTGCTGGGAAGGGGGGGGGGGCACACAAAATGGGCACTGCCTATCTCATTCTCACAGTACAAGACTGCTAAGTAGTTCTTCCATGTCAGGATGGTCCATCTCTGCTCTTTTAAAAAAAAAAAGAAAAAAATCAGAAAAAAGAACATCCTAAAAAGAAGTAACACTGGAAGGCGTGGTTAGTGGTGAATTAGGGAATGTTGATATCAGTCACTGTATTACTGCAGCACTGACAGAGGCGCCCCCTGCCGGCTAGGAGTGGAAGGTAATCTTGTAGACAGCTGAGTCTGTCATTTCCCTGATGAACACACTGTATACAGACAGTTTCCATAGCAACAGAACATGAAATACTGACATTGGCCCTGGTTCACAGCATGCAACAATAAACTCATCCCCTCTCTCTCTCCCTCTCTCTTTCCATACAACACTCAGTGAGGTGTGTGTGTGTGTGTGTGTGTGTGTGTGTGTGTGTGTGTGTGTGTGTGTGTGTTTGCACAGAGCAGGAAAGTGCCAACATAATGTACAATACAGATGTACACTGGCACTGGCAAGTGTGAACTAGAAGAAGTACAAGGAGCTGGATGGTGCAGGCTGCCAGTAGCTGCTGGTAATCATTCATATAATGCACTAGAAGTACAAGGAGCTGGATGGTGCAGGCTGCCAGTAGCTGCTGGTAATCATTCATATAATTCACACTCACAATTCATCCACTATAATTATCATTATCGGTCACTAACACTCAGTAAATTAGTCTTCGTCACACACCAAACAATTTCACTCCTTATGGACGATTCATTTATTTCCAGCTCTGACAGCTTCCGTTTACATCCTGATGCAGCACAGAGGAATATAATTGTATGAGACAATACCACGAGGGGCCAGCGATCTCATAACTCTACTGGTATATAAACAGACGTTTATATGACTGTCAGTAAGGGTGGGTGTTTGAGGACCATCAATGAGGGTGGGTGTTTGAGGACTGTTGGCAAGGGTGGGTGTTTGAGGACTGTTGGTCAGGGTGGGTGTTCGAGGACTGTCAGTAAGGGTGGGTGTTTGAGGACTGTCAGTAAGGGTGGGTGTTTGAGGACTGTTGGTAAGGGTGGGTGTTTGAGGACTGTTGGTAAGAGTGGGTGTTTGAAAACTGTTGGTAAGGGTGGGTGTTTGAGGACCGTTGGTAATGGTGGGTGTTTGCGGACTGTTGGTCAGGGTGGGTGTTCGAGAACTGTCAGTAAGGGTGGGTGTTTGAGGACTGTTGGTAAGGGTGGCTGTTTGAGGACTGTTGGTAAGGGTGGGTGTTTGAGGACTGTTGGTAAAGAGTGGGTGTCTGAGGACTATTGGTAAGGGTGGGTGTTTGAGGACTGTTGGTAAGGGTGGGTGTTTGAGGACTGTTGGTAAGGGCGGGTGTTTGAGGACTGTTGGTAAGGGTGGGTGTTTGAGGACTATTGGTAAGGGTGGGTGTTTGAGGACTGTTGGTAAGGGCGGGTGTTTGAGGACTGTTGGTAAGGGTGGGTGTTTGAGGACCATTGGTAATGGTGGGTGTTTGAGGACTGTCAGTAAGTGTGGGTGGTCGTCGCAACAGGACACAACTATCCTCTCCCAACACTGGCCTAAACTGACAGATGTGAAGGCGGACATAAAATGAAGCTGTGTGAAGCTGTGTGTAGCTGCGTGGCAGCTGTACGAACTCACCAACGCATCCTCTACAGCAGTGCGACTGGAGATGTCAGTGATTTTTGGCGGAAAACTCCCAGGTTGTATCCCCTCAAACTTATTCTGCACGGGTCCCTGTAACAAGAAAATACCGTCAGTGTTACAGTCTGATACAAATCTATGTAACAGCAAAATACAGTGTAACGTCCCTGTAACAGGACAAGACAATGTAACCCATGCCTGTAACAGGACAAGACAATGTAACCCATGCCTGTAACAGCTCAAGACAATGATGTAATCTATCCCTGTAACTGCAAAAGATAAACAGTGTAACACATCCCTATCACAGCAAAAGACAAACAGTAAAAACCCATGCATGTAACAGCATAAGACAGTTTAACCCATCCCTGTAACCAAAAAAAAAAAAAAAAAAAAAAGACAAACAGAAACTGGAAAGGCTTTTTGTCCCTAAGACAGCAGACTGTGTGATGTCACAAAGCAGCATCTGGTATTGATCGTGAAAGAGCAGCTGACATTCCCTTTTTAACCAACCACTATCCATGTCAGTCATTCAGGTAAGCATCTTACATTGCCACACTCAACACAGACCAATCATATTCAGTGCTCCATCCCCTCCAGCAGATTCACTCTAAGAGTACATGTATACAGTACCAACTCAGAACGAAGTAAAACAGAGTACATGTATACAGTACCAACTCAGAACCAAGTAAAACAGAGTACATGTATACAGTACCAACTCAGAACCAAGTAAAACAGAGTACAGACACATGTACATGTGTATGTATACGTATACTGACAGCACGTTATGAGCATGACAGCATGACGGTCGGTGGTCTAGTGGTTAAGAGACCTTGTCACAAACGTGAGAGGTCAGGTTTGAGTCCCATTAGGGGCAGAGAATTTCTCTCTCCTACATGGCACCATTCTTTCGGGCGTATCGTTGAGGGGTTCTCTCCAGGTACTCCGGCTTTCTCCCCCTCTGCTTTGGAAATGTTCAACCCACAAATTTAAAAATAAATGCAATTTTAAATTCCAGAACTTAAGTATCTGAGCTGATCCTCTGCACCAAGTGACTGTCATGTGTTCATGTCCGGTGTGTGAGAGAATGCGTGTGATTCATGTGAGCGTGCATGCTGGATTCATGTTGCGGTGCTTTCAGCCAATTCAAGAAACTGGGTCAAGCGCCTACACAATACTCATTATTAATATTATCCCAGTAAACAGCAGCAGTTTATGTGAAGCTTTCTTTGATACGTGGTGTAGGCCTCTGTACCTACTACTAGGGTATAATCATATATTGCCTAGGAACAGGATATAATATTAATATAATTCTGAGCTTCACATATCATTTTCCAATTTACAGTCAGCCACCTATAAATAATATTGTCTTGAGAGACAGTTTACATGGGACGCGAGGACCCTCCCCACCGTAAGAGTCACGCATTAAACATACATACATGTATGTATATATATTTACACATATATGCACCTATTGCACTTTCAGTGACCACCACTGTTGCATGTGCCATCAGTCTACAGGCTACTGTGTTACCACAATACATCATCATTATTGATGAAATGTACACACAGCTTGTATCAAGATCAAGATGACTGCTTCAGAGAGAGAGAGAGAGAGAGAGACAGAGAGAGAGACAGACAGACAGACAGACAGAGAGAGAGACAGAGAGAGAGAGAGAGAGAGAGCGGCAGGTTGTACACAGCTGGAGTACTCCCCACACCTGCACTCCCTCCCATTTCAGCACGGGGTAATGTGGCGCCATCTACAAATAGGTAAGGTCAGAGTGTGGATCATCTACAAGGGAAATGTCAACATTCCTACGGCTGTCTTAGTTATACTATCACACGCACGCAAACACGCACACACATACACATGTATGTATACATGTATGTATACACATGCGCACACACATGTACACGTGCACACACACACACACACACGCACACACGCACACACACACACACACACACACACACACACAGAGTCACTGTAGTGAAGTGTAGCGGTAGCCCATGACCCTGTGTTTACATTATCATCAGACTGGAGACCAGTAATGGCAGCCACTATCAGTACACTACCTCCCTGTGTTTACATTATCATCAGACTGGAGACCAGTAATGGCAGCCACTATCAGTACACTACCTCCCTGTGTTTACATTATCATCAGACTGGAGACCAGTAATGGCAGCCACTATCAGTACACTACCTCCCTGTGTTTACATTATCATCAGACTGGAGACCAGTAATGGCGGCCACTATCAGTACACTACCTCCCTGTGTTTACATTATCATCAGACTGGAGACCAGTAATGGCGGCCACTATCAGTACACTACCTCCCTGTGTTTACATTATCATCAGACTGGAGACCAGTAATGGCAGCCACTATCAGTACACTACCTCCCTGTGTTTACATTATCATCAGACTGGAGACCAGTAATGGCAGCCACTATCAGTACACTACCTCCCTGTGTTTACATTATCATCAGACTGGAGACCAGTAATGGCAGCCACTATCAGTACACTACCTCCCTGTGTTTACATTATCATCAGACTGGAGACCAGTAATGGCAGCCACTATCAGTACACTACCTCCCTGTGTTTACATTATCATCAGACTGGAGACCAGTAATGGCAGCCACTATCAGTACACTACCTCCCTGTGTTTACATTATCATCAGACTGGAGACCAGTAATGGCAGCCACTATCAGTACACTACCTCCCTGTGTTTACATTATCATCAGACTGGAGACCAGTAATGGCAGCCACTATCAGTACACTACCTCCCTGTGTTTACATTATCATCAGACTGGAGACCAGTAATGGCAGCCACTATCAGTACACTACCTCCCTGTGTTTACATTATCATCAGACTGGAGACCAGTAATGGCAGCCACTATCAGTACACTACCTCCCTGTGTTTACATTATCATCAGACTGGAGACCAGTAATGGCAGCCACTATCAGTACACTACCTCCCTGTGTTTACATTATCATCAGACTGGAGACCAGTAATGGCGGCCACTATCAGTACACTACCTCCCTGTGTTTACATCCACACTTGAATGGCGATCAGTAATCCAGACCACCAGGGGAGATAATCCAATATAAGGGGAGTTTACTGCTAGTGAAACCTCAGTTATTACAGCTGTCAGTTGCAGGCCACTGGCAATCTCCTGCACATTGGATGCAGGGT
>JACVVK020000156.1:847500-1072500 GCA_018292915.2 Batillaria attramentaria | reverse complement strand
CTGCCACTGTAGTCCTGGTCTACACTGAGACAGTACAAGTATTATGCTGCTCTATATGTATACCACGAGTGTGGGTGAGACAGTGCACTTCTGCCACTGTAGTCCTGGTCTACACTGTAACAGTACAAGTATTATGCTGCTCTATATGTATACCACGAGTGTGGGTGAGACGGTGCACTTCTGCCACTGTAGTCCTGGTCTACACTGTAATACTAGTACAAGTATTATGCTGCTCTATATATATATATATACCACGAGTGTGGGTGAGACGGTGCACTTCTGCCACTGTAGTCCTGGTCTACACTGAGACAGTACAAGTATTATGCTGCTCTATATGTATACCACGAGTGTGGGTGAGACGGTGCACTTCTGCCACTGTAGTCCTGGTCTACACTGTAATAGTACAAGTATTATGCTGCTCTATATGTATACCACGAGTGTGGGTGAGACAGTGCACTTCTGCCACTGTAGTCCTGGTCTACACTGTAATAGTACAAGTATTATGCTGCTCTATATGTATACCACGAGTGTGGGTGAGACAGTGCACTTCTGCCACTGTAGTCCTGGTCTACACTGTAATAGTACAAGTATTATGCTGCTCTATATGTATACCACGAGTGTGGGTGAGACAGTGCACTTCTGCCACTGTAGTCCTGGTCTACACTGTAATAGTACAAGTATTATGCTGCTCTATATGTATAGGACGAGTGTGGGTGAGACAGTGCACTTCTGCCACTGTAGTCCTGGTCTACACTGTAATAGTACAAGTATTATGCTGCTCTATATGTATACCACGAGTGTGGGTGAGACAGTGCACTTCTGCCACTGTAGTCCTGGTCTACACTGTAATAGTACAAGTATTATGCTGCTCTATATGTATACCACGAGTGTGGGTGAGACAGTGCACTTCTGCCACTGTAGTCCTGGTCTACACTGTAATAGTACAAGTATTATGCTGCTCTATATGTATAGGACGAGTGTGGGTGAGACAGTGCACTTCTGCCACTGTAGTCCTGGTCTACACTGTAACAGTACAAGTATTATGCTGCTCTATATGTATACCACGAGTGTGGGTGAGACGGTGCACTTCTGCCACTGTAGTCCTGGTCTACACTGTAACAGTACAAGTATTATGCTGCTCTATATGTATACCACGAGTGTGGGTGAGACGGTGCACTTCTGCCACTGTAGTCCTGGTCTACACTGTAATAGTACAAGTATTATGCTGCTCTATATGTATACCACGAGTGTGGGTGAGACAGTGCACTTCTGCCACTGTAGTCCTGGTCTACACTGTAACAGTACAAGTATTATGCTGCTCTATATGTATACCACGAGTGTGGGTGAGACGGTGCACTCCTGCCACTGTAGTCCTGGTCTACACTGTAACAGTACTAGTATTATGCTGCTCTATATGTATACCACGAGTGTGGGTGAGACGGTGCACTTCTGCCACTGTAGTCCTGGTCTACACTGTAACAGTACTAGTATTATGCTGCTCTATATGTATACCACGAGTGTGGGTGAGACGGTGCACTTCTGCCACTGTAGTCCTGGTCTACACTGTAACAGTACAAGTATTATGCTGCTCTATATGTATACCACGAGTGTGGGTGAGACGGTGCACTTCTGCCACTGTAGTCCTGGTCTACACTGTAACAGTACTAGTATTATGCTGCTCTATATGTATACCACGAGTGTGGGTGAGACGGTGCACTTCTGCCACTGTAGTCCTGGTCTACACTGTAATAGTACAAGTATTATGCTGCTCTATATGTATACCACGAGTGTGGGTGAGACAGTGCACTTCTGCCACTGTAGTCCTGGTCTACACTGTAACAGTACAAGTATTATGCTGCTCTATATGTATACCACGAGTGTGGGTGAGACGGTGCACTTCTGCCACTGTAGTCCTGGTCTACACTGTAACAGTACAAGTATTATGCTTGCTCTATATGTATACCACGAGTGTGGGTGAGACGGTGCACTTCTGCCACTGTAGTCCTGGTCTACACTGTAACAGTACAAGTATTATGCTGCTCTATATTATACCACGAGTGTGGGTGAGACAGTGCACTTCTGCCACTGTAGTCCTGGTCTACACTGTAACAGTACAAGTATTATGCTGCTCTATATGTATACCACGAGTGTGGGTGAGACGGTGCACTTCTGCCACTGTAGTCCTGGTCTACACTGTAACAGTACAAGTATTATGCTGCTCTATATGTATACCACGAGTGTGGGTGAGACGGTGCACTTCTGCCACTGTAGTCCTGGTCTACACTGTAACAGTACAAGTATTATGCTGCTCTATATGTATACCACGAGTGTGGGTGAGACGGTGCACTTCTGCCACTGTAGTCCTGGTCTACACTGTAACAGTACAAGTATTATGCTGCTCTACTGACAGTACTGTATGTATACCACGAGTGTGGGTGAGACGGTGCACTTCTGCCACTGTAGTCCTGGTCTACACTGTAACAGTACAAGTATTATGCTGCTCTATATTATACCACGAGTGTGGGTGAGACAGTGCACTTCTGCCACTGTAGTCCTGGTCTACACTGTAACAGTACAAGTATTATGCTGCTCTATATTATACCACGAGTGTGGGTGAGACAGTGCACTTCTGCCACTGTAGTCCTGGTCTACACTGTAACAGTACAAGTATTATGCTGCTCTATATGTATACCACGAGTGTGGGTGAGACGGTGCACTCCTGCCACTGTAGTCCTGGTCTACACTGTAATAGTACAAGTATTATGCTGCTCTATATTATACCACGAGTGTGGGTGAGACAGTGCACTTCTGCCACTAGTGCTAGTGCTACTGTTACTCCTGGTCTACTGTATTAGTATACATGTATATTACGCGGCTCTACTGACAGTAGTGTATGTATACGAGTCTGGGCGAGACTGTGCACTCCTGCTACTAGTGCTAGTGCTACTGTTACTCCTGGTCTACTGTATTAGTATACATGTATATTACGCGGCTCTACTGACAGTAGTGTACATACATGTACTGTTAGTGGTAGTGCTATACTGAATTACAGGTCTGTACATCTGATGCTGGTCAAGTCGATCATAGTTCAGTCAACCCAAGTGGCCAACCCTTACAACCTAATGACCCATAACAGTGATAAGCTGGCCGTCAGACAATACCAGTACCGGCCTTTCCATATGAACTATGAAGCTCCAAACACCTGGCATCCTGAAACTGGAGCAGTTCCCTGGTTACGTTCCTTGTGTATCATATGGGTCAGCATAATCTATTCCTGTAAAAGCTGACGCCAACGACTCATTATTTATGGTGAGCAAAGTCTTCTACTGCATGTATCCAACCTGTCAGCACAGACCATCAGTCTCACCTATACATGTACAGTATGTGTATACAAGGTGCACGGATACACACACACACACACACACACACACACACACACACACACACACACACACAACCTGTCGCTCAAGACATAGACAGGAGAAAAGGCCACATCAAGCCACGTGTGGATGAAAATGGCAATGGTTTATTCCTGTCAACAGGGTACAGATCTACCAGATCCATATGAGATGATCAGCTCTCAGTTTCTTGTTTAAATGCTTAAGATTTTACTATGGAGAAAAAGTATGATGCATTATTATTCACAATTAACAGTTAGTCATTATCATCCTCAGCCTGGTTCACTGGCTGCATTTGTCACTTGTTAAACTGTGTATGATGTTATTATCCAATGGAAACACTACATTTGTCACTTGTTAAACTGTGTATGATGTTATTATCCAATGGAAACACTACATTTGTCACTTGTTAAACTGTGTATGATGTTATTATCCAATGGAAACACTACATTTGTCACGTGTTAAACTGTGTATGATGTTCTTATCCAATGGAAACACTACATTTGTCACGTGTTAAACTGTGTATGATGTTCTTATCCAATAGAAACACTACATTTGTCACGTGTTAAACTGTGTATGATGTTCTTATCCAATGGAAACACTACATTTGTCACTTGTTAAACTGTGTATGATGTTATTATCCAATGGAAACACTACATTTGTCACTTGTTAAACTGTGTATGATGTTATTATCCAATGGAAACACTACATTTGTCACTTGTTAAACTGTGTATGATGTTATTATCCAATGGAAACACTACATTTGTCACTTGTTAAACTGTGTATGATGTTATTATCCAATGGAAACACTACATTTGTCACTTGTTAAACTGTGTATGATGTTATTATCCAATGGAAACACTACATTTGTCACTTGTTAAACTGTGTATGATGTTATTATCCAATGGAAACACTACAAGTGGAAAAGGTTTCGGCTCAGTGCATGGCGCCGCACGTGGCATCTTAATAACGGCACCATTTACCCAGCTCACAATGCGTAAGGAAGAACAATTTTATTGTGCTGTTTCATCCCATATCAACATAACACTTCCCTAGGAATGTAGTACATATATGGACAACGTTTTACGAAACCAAATATTTTACATCATCTTGCTTCCCACACCACACACACGGGCAAGTCCTGCTATCTGATGAATGATCAGTCTACACTCCTAATCCTATCCATCTACATGCACAAACACCTGGGTCACATCATCTGATCTATCTAAAATGCAGAAGTTGTGATGAGGAAACTAACACTATGTGAGTATTGTGACGTCTGAAACTGATATCCTGTCACTTTTCTTCACTGTCCTACTGACAATGTTTCAAAACAATGTAAAACACAGGGTCTACATTCAAACAATGTAAAACACAGGGTCTACATTCAAGTGAACAGCGCAAGACAGGCCGTCTATTCCTGTTGCTGCCCTGTTTCACTGTTTGCTCGCCAGGTACAATGCTAACAGGCAGCCCACCTACCAGCTCTAGTTAACCCTCTAATAGCCACCCCATGTGGCGCTCACACTGCGAGGTTAATGCTCCGCTTACACAGTAACAGCATGCACATGTATCAGCTACACAAGTATGTGTGAGATGCATCTGCTGAATAGACAAAAACCTGCCTGCACTATAACCTGCACTGTGACAATGTCTGGAAAACTTGGCCACAGTGATTGCGTGAACAGTGATGATGGCAGAATTTCTGAACTTGTATTAATACCGGGTGTGCAACCACAAGCAGCACTGACAATGGCATACATACATACACGTGTATACATTACATGTAATCTATGCTAAAGTCATACACAATTTTTGTCATAACACTGGTTTTTGCAAGAATCACTGACAGTAATATGAATTTCTCAGGTAATACCAGGTGTGCAAAACGTTCTGACTGTGAACAAGGCTACGTAATTTTTCCTTCTCGTACGTGGCACCGTTCATTTCATGATTTGGGCCGATCGCCGGGGGTTCTCTCCGGGTACTCCGGCTTCCTCCCCCCTCTGCTTTGGATATGTTCAGCCCACCAAATTTGAAAATAAATTATGCAATTCTAAATTCCGAAATTTAAATAGCTGAGCTGCCCTTCGCACCAGGCGATTGTAATGTGTTTATGTCCAGTGTGTGAGAGAATGCGTGTGATTCACGAGAGCATACCTGTTGGGTTCAGTTTGCAGCGCTTCGAGCCGATTCATAAAAATGGGTAAAGCGCCTATACAATACTCATTATTATCATTATTATGCAACACAATTTCACTTGTAACAATGGGTGTGATGCAGGAAATTCTGACAGACACACTACAGAATTTCTGACGTAACATCAACGCAACCACGTTCATTTAGACTTAGTACGGTTCACAGGCTTAGTTTGGTTTAGGGTAAAGTCTAGGGTTGGGTTACCTTGTGAACCTGGTGCAATCACTGTGTCGTTAAGAGTCATAGTGCATAATTTACACAAGCTGCAAATTACACACGGGGGCGAACTATACCAACGCAGCTACACACTCCAGAATTTCTGACGGAACATGATGTGTGCAAGAAGTAATACAGTGACTCTGCCAGAGATACAATCATACACCGTACAAACACAATGGTAATGCTCTTCCTTCTTCAGGTCACTTCTCAATACAGTGACTCTGCCAGAGATACACAACAAACACAATGGTAATGCTCTTCCTTCTCACTTTAGGTCACTTCTCAGGTCAGGTCACCTTCAAAAGTATAGCAAGCGGAACTGCATGTTTCCAAGCTCTGCTTTCACACCAGCTATCAACAGTGTTACGCGTTTGAATCCTTTACTTTGACGTCTTTGTAATCAACACCAGCATGTCTCTATTTCCTCATGAAAAATCATGCATTATATCTTCTTGCATTTCACAGGTGCAGACCTTCTTTTAAACTCTTTGACAGATGGCACATTTCTGCTATTCAAGATGGTCAGTGGAGGATCTGACAGGGCAAGTGTATCACCAACAGCATAATTATGTTCATCACAATTGTGACGTGTCTAGTTTGCCAAAGAAATACCTGTATGTACAGATACCCTAATTCCATACCAGGTACACCTGTCCATTTTATTAAGTAAACAAGGCAGCACAGTGCACAGTCACTGGGACTGGGAGCGAGAAGTAAACAAGGCAGCACAGTGCACAGTCACTGGGACTGGGAGCGAGAAGTAAACAAGGCAGCACAGTGCACAGTCACAGGGAACGAGAAGTAAACAAGGCAGCACAGTGCACAGCCACTGGGGCTGGGAGCGAGAAGTAAACAAGGCAGCACAGTGCACAGTCACTGGGAGCGAGAAGTAAACAAGGCAGCACAGTGCACAGTCACTGGGAGCGAGAAGTAAACAAGGCAGCACAGTGCACAGCCACTGGGGCTGGGAGCGAGAAGTAAACAAGGCAGCACAGTGCACAGTCACTGGGAGCGAGAAGTAAACAAGGCAGCACAGTGCACAGTCACTGGGACCGAGAAGTAAACAAGGCAGCACAGTGCACAGTCACTGGGACCGAGAAGTAAACAAGGCAGCACAGTGCACAGTCACTGGGAGCGAGAAGTAAACAAGGCAGCACAGTGCACAGTCACTGGGAGCGAGAAGTAAACAAGGCAGCACAGTGCACAGTCACTGGGACCGAGAAGTAAACAAGGCAGCACAGTGCACAGTCACTGGGACCGAGAAGTAAACAAGGCAGCACAGTGCACAGTTACTGGGAGCGAGAAGTAAACAAGGCAGCACAGTGCACAGTCACTGGGAGCGAGAAGTAAACAAGGCAGCACAGTGCACAGTCACTGGGAGCGAGAAGTAAACAAGGCAGCACAGTGCACAGTCACTGGGAGCGAGAAGTAAACAAGGCAGCACAGTGCACAGTCACTGGGACTGGGAGCGAGAAGTAAACAAGGCAGCACAGTGCACAGCCACTGGGACTGGGAGCGAGAAGTAAACAAGGCAGCACAGTGCACAGCCACTGGGACTGGGAGCGAGAAGTAAACAAGGCAGCACAGTGCACAGTCACTGGGACTGGGAGCGAGAAGTAAACAAGGCAGCACAGTCACTGGGAGCGAGAAGTAAACAAGGCAGCACAGTGCACAGTCACTGGGAGCGAGAAGTAAACAAGGCAGCACAGTGCACAGCCACTGGGACTGGGAGCGAGAAGTAAACAAGGCAGCACAGTGCACAGTGCATGGTGTCTGGCCAATCTCACATCACATGTTGTACTGCATGTACTATAGAACTAATATTACAGTATCCATCCATTACACGCTCATTATGACTCCTAGTACATGTACATTTGAATCAGAGATGGGCTAATTTGTTTGAGGGCACTTAGTAACACACACACACACGCTGAATGCCTGCACACTCACACACACATGCACACACACTGAATGCCTACACACACACACACTGAATGCACACACACACACACACACACACACACACACACACACACACACACACACACACAGTGGACATGCGCGCACACACTAAAACTAAAAGTACATGTGTGCAATGGTTGAAACTTGAGTGAACCCTCTACTGGATGGTGAACTTTTGGGAAACCAGAACATAGACAGCTGCTGTAATTCCAGCTGGTAACAGATCTTTCCCCTAGAACTTGGGAGCTGAGGGGGGTGGGGGGGTCAGGGTAGGAGGGTTGAGGGGGAACAGAGAGGGAGGGAAGGAGAGGGGAGGGGGGATAGAGAGGGAGCGGAGGAAACTGCAAATGGGTGGCCAATGGTAAAAACAACAAACATCAATCAATGCGCTGAAGTGAATCAAAGGCTGTACAGATGACATGCTGGCAAACAGCGAGGAAAACAAGTGGCCATTGTTGAGTGAGAACATTCCTGTCATGATTCATGCACGCCTGACACAGGTTTTTGTATTACTATGTTGAAACAAACAGTAGTTGCACACTCAGCTGCTGCTTAGCGGCCTGCTCTAACGGCACTGGCTGGCAGAAATTCCAGACATTTGTGTTGCCAAGGCAATGGCAAAACAAGCTCACATAGTGCACACACGCAGGCAACGAGTAAACGACCTAGGCACGCGCCCGTGCTAAATATAGATCAAACGCTGTCGACGATCACCCCAACACGATAATGTTCGACGATGTCAGTGTTTATAATAATGATGATTATAAAATAAATGGCTTACCCCAAGTTTTGTCAGCTGTTCGTTCAGCGACTTTATCCATTCCTCCAAGAATTTAGGTGAGTGGTAGTAGTGCAGGTAGAACCAGTTGACGGCCGTGTTGAACCACAAGCATGACTCGTGCTGGGACGCGGACACGCCAGCAAACGCATCGCCACCGGTGTCCCGCACTCTTTGGGCCGCCGGTTGTCGCTGCGCTGGACCAAGCGCTTTGTGCAGCGAGTTGGCCGCTAGGACAAGAATACAAGCCCCTGCACACCATCCTAGCAGCAACAGGTCCAACACATAGCTGTCAAAATCCAAGTCTGTGTACCAAGTGCTTGATGCTTCCGCCATTTTGCTGTACGTCTCCCCCAGCCGGTACCAAATAAGTTTCAGGGTTATATCTGCCATGCCTCAGCCAATCGCAATCCTCCAAGAGTAACAGGATCGCAGAAGAGGGGGCCTCCTTGTCCATAAACTGCCGTGTTGCTTCCTTTCGGCAGGGGCACCGCTCGCGCGCCAGCAGCAGCCAAGATACCCGCGATCTTCCACAACTATTTCAGATTGCCTCCCCTCCCGTGCTGTTGTGGGAGCCTATCTGGGGCGCGTTCAGTTTTACCACAGTTAGTGTTGCCTTATGCAAATTTTGAAATGCTTCGCATCAAACTAATTAGCCACAAGTGCAGTTTGTTTTTATTACATTAGTTTTCCAGACATCTTAATGTTATTCAACGTACGGTTTGTCACAATGTGCGTGCCTTTGTGACAAAACACTACAATTAATCGTATGTGTGGACCAGTCCCTAGTCTGCATTACTGAACGCACCTCTGCGCCGCCCCGGCACCAATGACGTCATCGACCCAGAGCGAGGCAGAGAATTTCGTGTTGGGGAACCCCTCTCGCAAGTGAACAGCGATCGTCGAACGATTGCCGGACAGCTGCTGTGTGTGCTCTTAAAAGAAAGAGTAAAAAAAAAATTAAAAAAACACTGCTTATTCGCCACCTGTTATTACTATTTTGAAGACTGAAAATAATGCACAGGGAGCAGATGGAAAATGAATGGAAATAGAACTGCTCAGCTGTCAGTTTCCCCGAACTGTGACACAGAAGGTCACGAAAACTGGCCTCTGGTCTTCTGATTGGTTCTTTGTGAAATAACACTTCCGAGGCTGTTCCTGGTTATGGAGAAATCGTCTGTGTTAACTTTTATGCATCAATACTATCAACACTGTTTCAAATATTTATTAGCCATTTTTTACCAGCCGCTTTCAGCTTCTTCTTTTTTATCAGATGTCGGATAGTTTTAGACTGATGAACAGACCAAAGCCGGACCGACTACACTTAAACATCACATTTTTTAAGTTCAAGTTCAAATACACTCAATGTTGAAACACCAAGGATAGAGCCAGACAGACGGACAAGGAGATTCATCTCCTATACACAAAGAAATGTATTACATTTTTATTGTTACTTTGTCACTTTATTTCAGACAAAAATATTTGTATCACTTCTTTATCTTCGTTTTGTGAGCACACACACACACACACACACAGACCTACACACACACACGCAGACCTACACACATGTGCACAAAGACACATGCAAACACACATTCACACACCATACGTGCTTTGCCACAGGTGCTATAGGTACAGTGTACCTACAGTATGCTCTTTGTTTCCCTAAACATACTGCACATGTATACACAGAACTGTGCATGTGACAGTACACACAATGTTTGTACTGATGTGACAGTACAAACAATGTCTATACTGATGTGTTCAAACGAATCACTTTGCCCTGAACAGAACCATCTTTCCATCAGTAGCACCAGTCACCATGAGGGGTCGCGCGGGATGAAAGGCGACAGATGACACAACGTCCGTGTGACCACGTAACTTATGGCAGTACGTCCCCGATCGCACATCATACACGTATGCCAATTTGTCCTCAGAGCCTGACCCTATGTACGTCCCGCACGGGCTGAAGGCAATGCCGCAGCCATGAGCGTTGTTCATGTGACCCTCCAATCGCAGAACATGTCTCTTGGTGCGCACATCCCACAGTTTGATACAGTCCAGTGTGGAAGATGTTGCAAACACATTGAACGCTTGTTCAGGCTGGGAAGTGAACGCTGACCCCTCGTTCAGGGCAACTGTGTGGACGGGTTTGGCGTGAGCATCGCTGAAAGTGTGCGCCAGTCGACCCTCATTCAAGTCGAAGATCTCAAGGTCACGATTTGACCCTGCACACACGGCTAGGTGTGAATGAAAGGCATTGATGGCAGAGAGCGCGGTGAAGTTCTGACTCTGTGTCTCCCATTTCTTGACCAGCTTGTACCTGCTCTTGGTCAGGTAACGCCGGATGTCCTCTTTGGTAGGGTCAAGGTGACATTTGTACAGACACAGGTGGTTGCCGACAATGAGCAGCACAAAGCGATCCATGTAGAAAAACTGAGCTTTCTTCACTTCCTTCGTGTAGGCTGAGCTTGCTCTGTCACCGTGGTCATGTTTTACATTACCACTCAAATGTGAAAACTTTAGCAACACTTCAGCATTAGCACGGTCCCACAAGATGGCCGTCTTGTCTGCGGAGGCAGTGATGAGATACTTGTTACTGTTGCTCCATGATACAGAATTGACGATGTTGTCATGACCCACGTACACGCTGCTCCCCTTCTGCCCAAAAGGGGAGGCAAACACCAGGACAGACATGTTGGCCAGAGAACAGGCGAGGTGCTGTCCGCTGGCGGCGAAGGCGAGGTCTGTGATGGAGGATGGAATGGCACCGGTTGAAATCTTTTCCACGAGGTCTGATGGGGGGCCAGCGTTAGCAGGGTATTCCTGGCTGGTCAGTTTACTGGACAAACTCTGGCCAGCAGTAGACTGACCCTTACTGACATCTGTTGATTTAGAACGGTGGTTGAGTTTGGGTTGAAACATTGTTCTGCGTGGTGCCTGAGTGTAACCGGATGACTTGACTTTAGTTTTGAAAGTGAGTGGTTGATGCATCGGATCACTCCTCTTGTGACCACCGCCCAACGACCCTCTATTAGATGTCCTGGCGCCACCAGCTCCACGACCAGCGGACGACGCCTGTGGAACAAGTTCTGACCTGAGGGGGGAGTGATCAGTGAGGGGTTTGGTCGGCACCATGGTCAGGTCCTCACCAGACTTGCTGGGTGATGACAATGGATCATCACCCACCGCTGAAACAGTCAGATCCTCAAACTGCCGCCCTACATCACCGACAGGATGTGACGCGAGCTCCCACAGCACAGCATGTACACCCGCTTCAAACAGCGCCCCCATCACACACACCAACTGACGCTCACTACACTGACCCACTGCCGCATAACCGATGGCACTCAGAGTTTTTTCCTTTTCTCTGATGCTGCTGGTGCTGAGTAACGGTTCTTGGAGGTTGAGCATGGTAAGCATCTGCAGTGTCTGAGCGTCGACCTGCAGCAAGCAATGCGAGGAAACGATGGCCAGTACAGGGTTAGTGGTGCTCAGTACGTCCTTCACCGCCGAATGAGCATGTATCGCGCTATTGTCACCGCTCCTGGACCCACCAGCACTGTGTGTGTAAAACAGACAAAGTATAGAGTTACTGGCTTCGATGCTGGAAAAGTCATTATCCTGCCCATCATTATAATCCACACTTTGTTGTTTGGTCACCGACCCACCGGCCCTCACAACCACTGGGCCGTTTCTGGCAGGGTTTCTTTGTGGCGATGGTTCCCTGCCCCGGCGTGACTTCCACAGGATCTTCCCCACATCTAGTTGTTTCAACTGTCTGAAACTGTTCCCGTCTGTCAGATCAAATATCTTGATGACACCCCCAGCCGTACCGATAGCAACGTGTGGTTCTGCAGCATTCATACACATGGTGATGAGAGGAGTGGATGCAACAATGGTGGACTGGTAGATGAGCGACAGGTCTTTCACATTCCACACTTTAAATGTCCTGTCATCGGAAATCGTCACCAGAGTTGATGCGTAGTGCGGGCAGTATTCCGCCCCTGTCACCTTCGCACCATGGCCAGCCAGTTCAGCGACAACCGTTGCCTGGGAAATACTGACAATCTTCACGACACAGTCCACACACACCGCCACAAGCTCCGCGTCTACGCTGAAGCTCACATGGCTGACGTCCCCTGGATGGGAGAGAATGACTGCCCCTCTCACCTGCTCGTTCCGTGCCATCTGTTGTTGACATTTTCTAACATTCCACACGATCACGTGGTCATCTGCCGCGGAGCAGAGCAGCAGTGGTTCGTCGTGACTGAAGCTTAGCGCTACCACTGATCTCTTGTGTCCCACGAGACTGAGCGGCTCTGATGCTGCAATAGACAGGTTCCATACGCCGACAGTGGTTTTAGTTAGGGGAAGCGCCAGCAACTGGCCGTGTACAGCGGGTTCGATGCGGCACTGGTTCACCTGGTACGGCAGTGTGCGCGTGTGGATCGCAGCAGTCGACCCAGAAGCCATCGCTCTTTGTTTTCATTCAACGCTGCTCTCAGATGTCCACAGTTTTTACGCGTAGGACACACTACCGCCTCTTTTTTGATCGTTGCGAACCACGCTTCTCCCGTTGTTGGCCACCACCGCCATCTATATCCGGTGAGTTGGAATGAAGAGTAGCTGCCCTTCTGTAGTTATTATGAATCCCTGATGGCTCAGCGGAGTGCGTTCTTCGTCATCATCTACTGACATCTAGGGAGGTCCAAACCAAAAAACCAACTTCAAACTAAGTGTTACACATGTTATCTGGACGATCAAATGGACAATAAGAATGCATGGACATACGAATCGGTTAATTACAAGCGCAGTTACAAGTTTTGTTTAGTCTTTTGCCGGTTCAGCCGGTTTCCAAACCAGTCAGTTTATGTTGTTTTTTATTGGATTACTGAGAATTTTAATTTTTCGTTCGAGCTGTGAGTCCAAAGACGAATTTTCATTTTATGCATGTGTTATTTAATGGACAATAAAGTATTTTTTGAATTGAATTGAATTTCTCTAAAATTTGGGTAAATGGCTCCCTCATATCCAGGGGAAGGCAACCTCGCCGCCCGCCGGTTCCAAAATGGTGAACGTATTGAAAGGGGTGCTGGTAGAATGTGACCCTGCCATGAAACAGCTCCTTCTGCATTTAGACGAAACAAATGAATTTGGTAGAAAGTTTGTCATTCAGGATTTGGACGAAACGCATCTTTTCATTTCTGCCGACATCGTGGAGACTTTACAGGATCGAATCGACGACTTGATGGATCGACTCTCCTTTCCTTTGGCAGAGAAATAGATCTATCAAGTTTTACCTTACGCCCAGCCGGTAACAATAGTTGCTTTTCGAATTTTGTCGTTGTTATTGTTTTGTTTAATGCCAGTTCCATTTGATACACTGGTGCAACCGATTCATGTTTGGTGACAGAAAATCCAAAGTTTGATTTTGCGCCGAGCAGGTGTTAGATAGCTGGAAGGTATGTGATTCAAATAAACTCACCTTTTGATATATATTAACCCAAACTTTTCAGGGGGAAAGTTGTAAAAGCAATTGTGCTCAAATTATTTCTGATGTGTCTGATCATCTCCCCTATCTATCTCCTCTTTGATGAAGACTCTCAGTAGTGGTTAAAGTTCTCTGCTTCCAATAACTTGACCTTTCAGGAATTATCATTTCTAGTAAAACCAGCATGGAGATCACATCACATCCCAGTACTCAGATCTCTCTACCCTGGAAATGGCGACCCTTCAAGAGACACATGCTCCCTGGCTGTGAGTTTTTCGCTGATGGAGACGAGGTGCTGCGCTCAGCCAGAAAACTGGTTCCCCTGGAAACGGGCACAGAAGAAGAAGAAGAGGAACCCAACTTGTAAGTCATCTGCAGCATCATGCAGGCCATTCAAACTTGAAATGTTTGTGGTTCAGTTCAGCTTCAAGACAAATCAGTTGTTGAGACCAACATTACAAGTAAAAGGTTTTGAAAGACCTATCTCATCAGCCCTCTCTGTAATACTGTTTGTACATTGAAAACAACTTTCAGTTATGTCAGTATGTGTACATTGGATTTGGAAAAAAAAAAGTTTACCTTCCATGTCAGGGCTCCCTAAAATCTACAGACCTAAAGGGTCTACTGACCCCCAGTTCAAAATTTTAGGGGGTCTTTGTACCTCCACTTTGAATTTTTAAGGGGTCAGAATCATTTCTCAAGTTTTTAGTGCATGGAATTATAAATTCAGTAAATACTGCTGAACAGCCAGGTGTGTGTGTGTGTGTGTGTGTGTGTGTGTGCAAAACTGAATTTTATCAACTTCAAATCATATAATTAAATGAAGTGGGTACAATTCAGTTTTGTACACTAACTCATATTCACTATCAGTTGAAGTCATTTTCTGTGCTTAGATTAAAAAGCACTGTTCAGTGTTACCATGTTTAGTTACATGCACACACACACTGTCACAGTCACACAAGGTACAACAAAAAAATAAATTAACAACATCCTCACCTGTGACAATAAGTAACTTTTTTAATTGCCAAAGCCTGTCACTTTAGCACAAATTTCAATCAAATTCAACTTTCAGAAACACAATCCTTTGCTGGGGAGGTGATGAAATGTCATTGTGAGACATGTATTGAAGCCAATATGAGGAGCAACTTTCTCCTCACAACCTGGCACACAAATGTTACAACTGAATCACAAGTTTCTTGTGACAAACACTGAACAGTCAAATTAGTAAAACTGAAGTCAAGTCAAACTAGAATACTAAACAAGTTCAGTCTGACATGATCACTAGATAGTCTAGTACTATCACACTGAACTTGTTCAGTGCCAAAGTGTGTCAGTCACTTGAGCACAAACTTTAACTAACTTTAAATTAAAAACAAGCCTTTGACTAGCAACATTAAAACTGCATTGACTAGCAACAATAAAACTGCAACCACTGAGACACTGTGAATTAGGTCTTCAACTACTGAGTGACTGCAGATAGCTCAAGCAACGAGAACTGCCAAGGTAAACAAATCCAACTGAACAAGAGAACAGTCAACTGAACCAGGACTGACTGGCACACACAAAATGTCAGAATCCACCAGACTGCAGTAACTTAACTGTCTGGAACACAAAAGTTAGAACTGAGTCACAGTTTCTTCCTGACAAAAACTGAACAGTCAAAACAAGTTTGCTTTCCTAAGGAAACTTTAAGTCCAGAAAAAAGTCAGGAGCTCTCCAAATGTGGCCCTGACTGCGATTTTGACCCTCATGCAATTTTGATTTTAGTGTGATGAAATTTCCTGTTTGACGCATTAGAAATAGCATTACCCGAGTAGCTCAAGTGATGTCATCTCTGATACATTAGATACTGAGACAGGAAACATCAGGCTATAATCAAAAATAGCATAAGGGTCAAAATCACAGAGTGAGACACGGCCACAAATCTGCTGGTACATTTCTGAAAGTGCCTGCTTGGAAACTTTTCGCTCTGTGTCGACTCCGATGCCGAAGTGCACCCGCTGTCTGGCGAGGGCTCGAGCTCCTTCACAACTTTTCCACATCCGAAAAAGTCTTGAATCTTCTGAACTCTGACTTTCTTCGGTGGCATAATTCGTCATAGACTGAGAAAGCGAATCCGTCATTTCGATCATCAACAAAATATCGCATGTATACGCCGGAAAAAGATGGGGCACGTTCACTGCGCGCGAGTAGGTGTAGTAGCCGCCGATCTGCAGCAGTAGACAGTTAACGCCTGCGAGCGTTAAACAGAACCGAACTGAACGTGGCCAAGGCAAGGGAGAACACTCACTCGATCACAACAAGCCTATAGGCGTACGCACGGTAGCGCAGAGATAGTGCGTCAAGCTACGCACAGATCGCGTTCATAATGCTTCAACGTACCCCCAGAAATTTTTTTTAGTGCGTAAATTTTCACTTCAGTGCGTAAATTACGCACAGACGCACAGTTTAGGGAGCCCTGCATGTACTTCGCCTAAAAACTTGCGCACCCATACGTCAGGGGCGCAAGTTCACCCACACTTTTTAGGAAGGAACTAAACACAACATACGACGAGGGTTAATACATACATGTGCATGTGTATGTATCATTGTATGCATACCAGATCTGTTGTCAGAGGTAAGCTGTCAGCTCATCCAGACATGTACTTTATTAACTGCATTACAATTCATTTTTACATTATTTTTGTTTCAGAAAGGAGGTTTTTCCTTGTGGTGTTTTTGGCTGTACCCAGAGTTTCTCCTCTTTGCTGAGGTAAGCGGATTCTCACACACGCACGCACACACCTCTCAAGAGACACTAATACTAGTAATAGTAATGATGAGGTACCCAAAAGGCATGACTCAATAGGACATCTAAACATTTTCATAGTGTTGCATAGTTTTGGGACCTATTAACTCTTTGACGACGAAGCACAATTTCTAACACGCGATTTCCTATAGGAAATCGCGTGTTAGAAATTGTGCTTCGTCGTCAAAGAGTTAACCTTACTTAGTCATAATGTTAGCCGCTTGTTTCTGATAACTTACTGGATAGCCTTGACGTGTGTTTTTTATGCAGTTTGTGTTTTCTGCTTTGAACCACAGCTATGAGAATCATTACAACAGCGTTCACCGCCACGCCTGCTCCACTTGTCACCGCACGTTCCCGTCACTGTTCCTATTGGACATCCATCTTCAGGAACAACATGACTCTCTGTTCACCGTCCTTGCTGGCAGACACAACATGGTACGCCCACATGTCTTACATGTATTGGGTGTACATGTGTGTGTGTTTTTGTTGTTGTTGGGTTTGGTTTTTTTTTGGGGGGGGGGGGGGGGGATCAATCCGAGGCTTGTGGGGGTTTGCCTTGTAACGATAGTCCATGATGGCGGGGAAGGGGGGGGGGGGGGCATTTTAATACACTTCATTATTTGTATGAAAACACTTTGTCAAGTATGATTCTTTCGTGTTTTGGAAGTTGCCAGCCTCATTGTTGAGTTTCCGTCTGGTATTTGTTTTCAGTACCGTTGCCTGGTGGAACAGTGTGAGGAGAAGTTCCCCAACCCCAAAGAACGACGTGACCACCTTGTCAAAGTACACAAGTACCCAGCAAACTTTCGTTTCCATAGAGACACAGCATCTTTGAGCAGGTGAATGGAATCTTCTCTTTTTCTCATTCTTACTTAGGCCCCTGGCTCCACGTGGAGCATAGGCCATCGACAACCCTTCGCCATCGCACTCTGTTCTGGGCTAGTCTTGCCACTCCAGTCCAGTTGGTCCCCTTCTTATATAACTCTGCCTCAGTGTCCCGCCTCCAGCTGTTGCGAGGCCGGCCTCTCTTCCTTTTCCCCTGTGGGTTCCATGTCAGGGCTTGGCGTGTGGTGCTGGATGCTGGCTTCCTGAGGGTGTGTCCAATCCAGCCCCACTTCCTCCGCAAGATCTGCTTGGCCGCTGGTTCCTGCCCTGCTCGCTCCCACAGCTCTTCGTTCCGGATCTTCTCTGGCCATCGGATGTTGAAGATGCGCCTCAGACAGGTGTTGAGAAATGTCTGGATCGTCTGCTGCATCGTCTTCGTTGTCCTCCATGTTTCGCATCCGTAGAGCAGAACTGACTTCACGTTGGAGTTGAAGATGCAAAGTTTGGTTCTTATGCTGACAACTTTGGATGCCCAGATGTTCTTCAGCATGGCCATTGCTGCTCTTGGCAGTCTTGCCTTGCCGATTCTGGCTGTGACGTCTCGGTCTGTGCCTCCCTGTCCATCAACCACACTCCCCAGGTAGACAAAGGACTCTACCTCCCTGATGGACTCTCCACCGACTGTGACTGGTGTGTTGGCAGTGGTGTTGATCTTCATCAGCTTTTCTCATTCGCCTTATCACTAATACCAGAGACAGGTGCTTGAGATGAATCTGGTGGTCTTCAGTTCTTCCAATTCCATAGGCCTGTACAGCTTCTGTCGCAGGAGAACTGGTTGTGGCCATCCCTCAGTCTCAAAGTGCCTGCAGTCTTGTAGTTGTAGGATGTGTTCTGCATTGCCTCTCCACAGAAGCACATTGAGGAAGGCACAAGGGCATCTTTCTGTGCAGGTGGTGTCTCAGTCTTTTTTATGTCCGGTCCGGAGGCGAAAGATGATCACTTGGTCTGGTCTGGTGAGCTGGTGGTAACTGTCATGGACCTCAGCAGGTTTCAACACAGACTTTATGATGGTCTTCATCTCCATGAAGCTGACTGCATTTTCTTCCTGCGGGTCTTCTGCACCCAGTTGTGCCATTCTGTCTGCCTCCTCATTTCCTTGTATGCCACAATGTGAGGGAATCCATGACAGAACTGTCGTGAGGCACTTGTGTCACAGTGCTATATAGAGACAAAGCCGTTTGTGGTTGTTGGTCGCCTGCAGCACAGAACGAGCATCTGTCAGGATCACTCCTTGAGAGTCTGGCTGTGCTCTGCTGCTGATGATGTTTGCCGCAGGGACTAGGGTTTCAACATGGGCTGTGTAGTTTGTACAGTAGAGGCCTGTTGGTACTGTTTGTGCTTGCCAACTTCCAGCTGGGTACTGGATGGGTGAATGGCATTGCGCAGTCCGTTGCCACTGTTGGTACAAGGTGCATCATTGAGTCATCATATTGTATAAGATGCAGGCAAACTGCACAGCTTGAGTCAGTGCGTGCGTCCACTGCGCTCAGACTGTGCGATCATTTGTATCGGTTTGTTGTCACAGTAACAGGTTTGTTGTCACAGTAACAGGTTTGTTGTCACAGTAACAGGTGTTACTCTTGTAATAGTAATAGTGAATGTTAACAAGGACACGGTGCCATTTGAAATTTTGATGGTTTCCTTTAGTTTTAGTCCCCATCACATGTGGCTGTCTACACATGTATACTGTGTGTAATGTCATGCATTGTTGGTTTCATGCAGGAAACAACAGAAAGCAAAGCACAGAGAGAACAAGATGGAGGTAGACAGAGCTGCTTCCTGCCTTAAGAGAGGGAAAATGTGTGGTGAAGAGACCAGTACATGTATGTCCCCCACTAACACCCCCACCCCCACCCCACGACCTCATGATGATCACCGTCCCCAGCCTGACTCCCACAGTGACAAGGAGAATACTGTCGCTGTGGAAATGAGCGATACCAGCGGGCGGATGGCTGACACATTGACTACAGCTGCAAACATGGAGGTTGAATCCAGTGGTGCCAATGCGAATGTCAAATCAGATATCACACACTCACAGCGAGTGTTTGTACATAGGTGAGTATCTGGTGGCAGTTGTAGACATGCTGTTGTGTTGTTGAGGGGAAGTGTTCATGTTATAATTCCATTTGCAGGCTTGGTTTAGGTATATGTATGTATTACCAAGACTGAAGCGGGCCTAGATTTCAGCCACCAACCCCTGTTCTTTTTTCTTTTTTTTTTCAAGACCTCATCATCAAAGGATCAGGAGAGAGTGAGCTGTGAAGGTGCAAAAGGTGTTGAGTGTAACAGCAGTTTGTGCTATTTCCGTAAGGTCCTTAGCAATACATATCATGAAACGGCCACACTACATCGCCTTGTTCTGTTTGTTTTCAGGGTGCCCGACAACTTCTCATTCGGTCATGGCGTGGCACGCGGCTTTCACCGCCCACTAGGCAAGAAGAAAAAGAAATCAAAGGGAGGTTACTGGCATGAGAAAAAGATGGATGACTGTGTGGATACAAGTACGGACATCGCTAACGTTGACATGACAGACATGGCCACAGCACTTGAAGATGTGTGATAGTTATATTGTCCTTACCCCTGTTTACAGTGTCTTTGGCGGGTGTGCAGGTAGCCGGGTAGTAGAGCATTGGACTTTCACTGTTCTGGTCATGAGCTTGCATCCTAACCAGGGCCACATATATATTTGTGTTGGCTTTTTTCTTGCTGCGCGGTCTTTGGTATCACAGATATATAGTGTGGAAAAGGATGGCCACCTCTCAAGCCCATAATATGCATGCTATGAAAGAGTTAATATTTTTGTGTCTCATGTTGGTGGTTTTCAGTGTTGACATGTATGTTACAGGTTTGTGAAGTTCAACACTTACTGTTATTATTGTTAATGACAAAATTGGTGATGAACAAAAATGTTGCCTTCATGTTTCATCGTAGTTTGGCGGACCAGTTTGTGTTCTGTTGAAGTCACGTGTTCAGGAGTTATTTTTCAAGGAATGTCATTGGAGACTTGTGTTAGACATTTTCCATTTACATATAACAGATGTTTCTAGCAAAGAATCTAACACAACCATCAGATCCAGGAATCTCAGTTCTGGAGCACTACATGCTACACACACACACACACACACACACACACACACACACACGTACACACATGCATACATATTGTGTCTTTTCAAGGAGCAAGTTTCATTTGAAGTTAAACAGTGTATTAAATAAACATAATTTACAACAACTTGGACTTTCTGTGACTGTTGGACAATGCCTGCTACCTGTACCCTGTCATGCACCCCTCTCCAGTGATGCCTCCTACCCGGCCATACCTACCTCCTACCCGGCCAAGCCTACCTCCTACCCGGCCATACCTACCTCCTACCTAGCTGTGTATGCCACTCACCAGTTGACTATGGGACAATTTTCGTATACATTTGTGCATTGTATTAATTTCTATCATGCATGCTTGGCTGTCCCCATTACAGCATTGTGAATATAGTCAGTAATTTAGCTAGAGAAACAACTGTAGGAGCAGGGTGAACTGCAGATGCTGGGATGGACATGAGGCAGTAACTGACAGACTGTCAAATGGAGGAAGAAAACAAATTATGTGGAATGCTGCAGCCAAGGAACAAAACAGAAGAAGAAGAACAAGCCAAAACAACCCAAAATAGTTTCCTATTCAGCGTTTTTATTTTGATTACAAAAAGTACCTTACTGCACTAGCTCAGTGGCTTACCACAACAGTCAAAACTGGTCCTGGCCAAATAATGGCCCTGCTAACATGTAGCAGCAAACATACTATGCAAGTTGACTGACTAGCCATGGTTTTCCCGACTGTCAAGACGCTCGTCGACTGCTTCTGGCCGACACACTTTTGGGCCACTGGCAGGGGGACGGCTCGGCAGTTTTTGGGAAATTCCGCATGTAAATAATCATGGCGTAAGGAGCACCAAAGAATACGATCATAAGGCAACCACTTCTCTCTGAGGCAGAGAATAAACCGCGCCAAAAAAAAAAAAAAAGAGAAAAAAAAAGATCAAATACAAAGAGCTGGCGCAATCAGAATCGGTTTGCAAAATGCCGACCGATGGGCTCGCATACGACTCTTCCCGATTACGAGAGGAATATCATCTGGACAACCCGGGCGTAGCGACACTTCTGCTCAACCAGTAAGTTCTACACCACATAAATTATAATTTGAGTAAATATTGGCTAAAGTGGAGAATAGAGAAATCTAACATCTCCTCTAAGAATTACGCTCTAGGCTTTGTTTGAACTGAGCCACAGGGAGTAGACATCGAAAATCCACATCACTAGTCGGTCTGTGAAAAGACAGCTCAATCACACTGCGCAGCGATTCCCCCCTCGTCTCCTGGGCAGTGCTCGGGGGAATCGGTGGTACAGCGAACCCCCTCGGTTGGTTGGTTAGCTGGGGTTTAACGTCCACGTCACAACGAGGTGATTGCAGACGGCCCTAGGGGGCAGGTTATGGGGGATGGGGATAGCTACCCTAACTGTACAGTCCAACTGAACACTTATTCAATCCAGTCAGACTGCCAGGTCGGCCACATTTTATGTATCCTTGACTGTAATGGACAAGTTACACAAACAGCTCCAGTTCACAGTCAGTGGAAGCGGGGCAACGTGAAAAAGGCCTGTACAAATTTTGGCACTGTCGGGATTCGAACCCGGGACCTTTCGATCTCGAGTCCAACGCCCTCGCTCCGCCTCCGCCGAATGTTCGGGGAGCGGGTCCTACTAAAACCTGCCCGGGACTGTTCGGGGATTCCTGCACCCCTGCTGGGAGGGTACTGACCGGGACTTTTGGGGCTGAGGTAATTTATAAAAAAATAAAATTTAAAAAAAATGGATGTGGCCTTGGTAACCTAATTTATGGCTGTATTTTCCATCTCACTCTGCCTAGACGAGTCGGAGATCAGATTCAGGGAGTGAATAAACATTGAAACATTTACGCCAGTGTGTGCATGTGTTTGCACGAGCGTGTGTGTGTGTGTGTGTGTGTCAAGTCAGTGTGTGTGTGTCAGATATATATCTGTGTGTGTTGTCAGAGTGTGTGTGTGTGTGCATGTGTATTTGTGTGTAATGTAATGTACATTAATGTCTTGCCTATAGTTTGAAATCAGTTGCCTGATTCATGAACTGAATATGTGGGGAAAGGCGGACATCTTATGGTCGTGTGTGTGTGTGTGTGAGTGGGAGACTGATGAGAGGGGTGTTGGTGGCTATTACTGGAGTACTTGCTGTGTGTCTCTTACATCATAGTTGTTCATTATGCTGGTGCTGTATTTTGTTAAACTGGCAAAGTAAATGGATCACTTATCTTTTTTTATGCAAAATTTATACAAAAACAACACATTTGAGAATAATTAAAAAGAAATCTACAAATGCATCTCAATGAGCAAAGACAATAACATGGGCAGTTAATGAAGGCGACATGCGCTTTTTTCAGCCCCGGAAATTCCGGGCAGTAGGGACTAGGAAGTTCCGGGCAGGATTTAGTGGGATCGCGGGGACAGAATAACTGACCGTTCGGGGGGCGCGCCTCGGCCGTTTTGAAATTGGCGGGGGACGGCTCGGCAATCTTCGGCAAATTCCGCGTGTAAATTATAATGGCGGAAGATGCACGAAAGAATACAACCGTAAGGCAACCACTTCTCTCTGAGGCGGAGAAAAAACGACGCAAGAAAGAGCGCGATCGAAAACAGAATGCAGGATCAGTTAGAATTGGTTTGAAAAATGCCGACCGATGGGCTCGCATACGAGAGGAATATCATCTGGACAACCCAGGCGTAGCGACACTTCTTCTCAACCAGTAAGTTCTACACCTGACTCACGAACGGAAACTCTGCTAAAATTCCATAATTCGTCTATCGTTGTTCCGGACGCTAGTGTATTTTGAAGCAGGCATAGTAGGGGATTTTACTACATAGCGTGTAGGATAGTGTGCACAGTGTAGTGTGGACGTTGGTGTTGCAGTACTAACTCGGCACAGTGTACAGACGCCATGTCAACTAACTCCGTAGCTGCATGGTCGTAGTACATTGTACCACTGCAGTGGTAGGAGATCTACAAGGGACGTACATGATTAAATTTACGCACAGCTAAAATCTTAATCATTTTAGGCTGTGAATGGTGTGTTTGGTGAAGTAGAAAGTGGCATTGGGAACACGAAGGTCACAGCATAGTACTGCAAGAGTTTCCAAGATCTGTTGCTGTGTCCGACAGATCCATCAGATGTGCGTCAGTGACAGAGATGGAAGGATCAGAAGGAAAAGAAACAACTGCATGACAACCCTTCTATAGCCAGTTTAAGCTCGATCTATGGGTACCACATCCTCACGACAACTTCTAGTGATGTGTAAACCTATCAACTTGAACTGGCCATAAAACAAAACAACTGGATCTTTTAATTTTGAACGCGGGATTTTATTGTGTTTTGAGTGAATTAAGCACTGCTGTAATGAAGGTTAGTTGGTGAAAGTGAAAGTAAACTCTGGGGTCGCAGAGACTATGCACTATAGAGACTATACACTATACACTATACTAGAGACTATAGTATACACTGTGACATAAACGTGATTGAGAACTGACAAGGAATGGCTTCCAAAGCTGTGAAAGAGAAGCTGAGGGGGATGGCTCCGAAGACCACTCGTCAACCCACTCCAGAAAAAAAAAAATTGTCAAAGGCAGCGAGAAAACGGCGCCAGCAGGAGCAGAAACGCAAGTGTTGGCTTTCTCGCGTTGCCTTGGGAGATGAATTTCCACGATGGCGGAAGCTGAGAGATGAGATGGGTCTGACAGGGACAAGAAAGGGGGATGAACGTTTGGCAGCCATTCTGATCAACGTGTAAGTAATCGCTGTAGTATATATAATATAATTATATATATGATCTATTTGTTGTGACAGGAAGTAAACTTAGGAAACTTTGGCGACGCGTAACATGTGAGGGGAGACTTCAGATTGTGGCGTTGAATGCAATTGAAACAGAGTGGATAGTAATGGCTTCCAAAGCTGTGAAAGAGAAGCTGAAGGGGATGGCACCCAAGACCACCCGACAACCCACCCCTGAAAAACAAAAATTGTCAAAGTCAGAGAAGAAATGTCGCCGGCAGGAACAGAAGCGCGAATATGCACGAGCTCTCGTTTACTTAGGACAAGAATTTCCACGGTGGCAGAAACTGAAAGATGAGATGGGTCTTCCGAAGGCAAGAAAGGGGGACGCCTGTTTGGCAGCCATTCTGATGAACGTGTAAGTAATCAGTGTAGTAGTCTATGTGCTCAGTAATGGTACATTGAAATTACATTGTATAAGTACTGGCATGATCGTGTCACGAAACCAGAGTGACAGTGAAACTTTTACAATGCGTAACATGAAAAGGGATTTACAATGAGCATGAGCAATGATGAGCGGCATCATCATGCCTAATTGTGCACGTTACTGTGCGTGTTTGATGACTGACAGAAACGTGGCAAAAGCTAGGACCAAAATGCATACATGTACGTCGGATGTGCTCTGACTCTCTCTTACTAGTCTTAGGAGAAGAAATGGCACTTTCAGCATTAGAACAACAACAACAACAACAAATAAGAGAAATACAGTATACATGTATTATAAGGATCAGTTTGCAAAATGCCAAGGGCAAGGCTTGTTCACAAAGGAGCAGATGCTGAAAGATAACCAATCTGTAGCAGCCTTTCTCCTCCATCCCTAAGCATCGCCTCTGGCCGTGTGCACGTTACAGGTTATCTGCGACAATGTTGATATTTCTGTTATGGGCTTTATTTCTTGTGTATTTTCTTTACCGGTAACACTTCTCTTTACTTGACAGTTTCACTGTACAGTTTCTTTATTTCTACAAACCCCATCAGGGGGTACAGGCATATAGAGACACTACCCTCAAACTCAAAGTTCCGGCTCAAAGTTAAACAGTAGTGGTACTGGTAGTTTTGCACCCACAAGTGACAATGTACGCGGAGGCTTATCAATGTGGTTTTCCTTCTTCTTAAAAAGTATGGATGGTTTTGCACCCACAGTGTATTGAGCACACGGTTCCTTCGTTAAAAACATAGGTGGTTTTGCACGTACGACATACAGGGAGGGTTATACGTTTTCGTTATTTACTTTTTCATTTACAGTCAAAATCACACAAGTTTTGATGAGCACCTCACGTATACCGTTATTGACAGTCATATAGTTTCGTGGATTTAGGTTAAAAATTGACTGAGCTACAGATGTTTGAGTAAAAAATGTGGGTGCATTTGCGATGAATGACAAAGGTTAACAAATTGAAATATATACTACAAACACTGACCGTTGTGATTTTTACAGAACGCTCTCTGGTGACAGACTGTGACCGTGGCAGACTATACCATGGGAGACTGTACCATGGCAGACAGTGAGTGTGACAGACTGTGACCGTGGCAGACTGTACCGTGACAGACTGTGACCGTGGCAGACTGTGACCGTGGCAGACTATACCATGGGAGACTGTACCATGGCAGACAGTGAGTGTGACAGACTGTGACCGTGGCAGACTGTACCGTGACAGACTGTGACCGTGGCAGACTGTGACCGTGGCAGACTGTACCATGGCAGACAGTGAGTGTGACAGACTGTGACCGTGGCAGACTGTACCGTGACAGACTGTGACCGTGGCAGACTGTGACCGTGGCAGACTGTACCATGGCAGACAGTGAGTGTGACAGACTGTGACCGTGGCAGACTGTACCGCGACAGACTGTGACCGTGGCAGACTGTGACCGTGGCAGACTGTGACCGTGGCAGACTGTGACTGTGGCAGACTGTGACCGTGGCAGACTGTACCATGGCAGACTGTGAGTGTGAGTGTGACAGACTGTGAGTGTGACAGACTGTGACCGTGGCAGACTGTGACCGTGGCAGACTGTGAGTTTTATTACTTATAATTTCTGCATTTTCTTCGTATTATGAAAATACAAGGATAAATCTTTGTCTACAGCTATGAGGCCACTAAGCACCTGGTGCCCACGCTAGGACTGGGAGGAGGAGGGGGAGGAGGAGGGGGTCCAGCAGTGGGACCATGCGGCATGACTAACGGACATACTTCTCACGTCCTGGACTCCAGGTGAACATTCCATTATGAAATCAACACTGTCTTCTTCTTCCTTTGTTCAGAAAATGTAAAGTTGATTATAACTATAAGGCTGAGTCGGTGATTGAAATGAGATTACATTCATTGATTCAAGGACGATGGTTTATTCTTGCTGGTGTATGTGTGCATACATACATGTACAAGCTGTTAAACTAATATCCTGGAGAGAGTACTGACGTGACAGATATTCAGATAAACTAACTCATCATCATTGAATGACTTGTGTCTCTGTTGCTGCTTTGTGAACAACTCTTTTTGCAGTCCTGCTCTTGCAACATGTTGGGCTTGGAGGAGGAGGGTGGGGAATGGAGTCAGGTTAAGAGGATTGGTGGATATTTGTGTGTTGCAGCTCCTTTACACTAGAAGCCATCCACAAAACATTTTAGTTTTTACTTTTTTTGTTGTTGTTTGTTCTGTTCACAGTAATGACAGCTCCCTGAAGTGTTGTGTTGTGTTTCAGAGTGCCCTATCGTGCTGAAGGAATGTTCCAGTATGACGGTGGTGAATGTGGAAACGCGGATCAGGAAGAAGCGACGAGCGAAGAAAACGACGACGTGGATGAGCAGCCGGTCGGATTCATCAAAAAGGAGCCAAGTGATCCAGACGTTAGTGACAGTGTGTGGACGTCTTCCTCTGTTGTGACACACACTAGATTTACTCCTGATCCACCGGTGAAGCAGGACAACGCGGGTCACAAAGACAATGAAACGAGCGAGCGTAGTGTGAACGTTGAGATGCCAAACATCAAAGTGGAGCCAGCTGAACCTGAGGCAAGTACTGGCTGGCCGACGAGAACCGTTGCCACTTCCAGGCGAGCTTCACCTCCTGGCACGACTGATGACACTCACCGATGTTACAGTTGTGGTGCACAGTTAGTCCCCTTTGATCTGATGGCAGAAGTTCAGGTCAGGGGGAAGAAACCCCATCAGTGTCAAGAGTGTGGGTCGTCCTTCGCCAGTTTGTCTAACTTGACGCATCACATGATCATGAGGTCACACACAGGGTGTGAACAGTTTCGCTGTATACAGTGTGGGGGGTTGTTTCTACCCCTTGTCTCGCACTCTCAGTCTCACTCGCAACCCTCCAGTGTGGGACCTCTATCTCACCCACCTGATGTGGGTCCCACATCACATCTGCCTCATGTGGGACCCGCTTCACACCCACCTCACGTGGTACCCACATCACATCCGCCTCATGCGAGACCCCCGTCACATCCGCCTCATGTGGGACCCACATCACACCCACCTCCCGTGGTACCCGCATCACATCCGCCTCATGCGGGACCCCTGTCACATCCGCCTCTTGTGGGACCCACATCACACCCACCTCTCGTGGTACCCGCATCACATCCGCCTCATGCGGGACCCCTGTCACATCCGCCTCTTGTGGGACCCACATCACACCCACCTTGTGTGAGGCCTGTGTCACATTCCCCTGACATGGATCTGTTGCCAGTTTCACGGAAAGTGCGAAGGATTGCAGATCAGCGTGACGTAGCAAGATCAGCTCCACTCACACATCCCGGCAATCACTCGCATCATGTGGTTCTGCAGCCATCGTCAGATGACCGTGTGGTGATGCGGTTGTTTGTGGACCCATCTACTAGACCCTCTGTTGGTGTGGGCAACAAAAAAACAGATGCTAAAACAAAAGACAGTGTGAGGGAGAAAACAGATGGCGTGACGGTGAAAACAGAAGATGATGTGACGGTGAAAACAGAAGATGATGTGACGGTGAAAACAGAAGATGATGTGACGGTGAAAACAGAAGATGATGTGACGGTGAAAACAAGATAATGTGAAAGTAGAAAAGACGATGTGACATGAAAACAGAAGGCAACTGTGACACTGACAGTGGTTGTTGGCTGTACATGTAGTGAATTACCATTAAAAAGTCTCCATCTTTTTGCCACACAAAGAAACTGTTCCTGGCATATTCTAGTATAGTGGTAAAGTGTCAGAAACAAATTCAGAGGACTCAGTGTATAGTACGGTTGTTATTAACGTTAACGGGAGCTGACAGTCCACACACAGTTCACGTGACCAGTGTTCTGTGAATCAGTTCACGTGACCAGTGTTCAGTGAATCAGTTCACGTGACCAGTGTTCTGTGAATCAGTTCACGTGACCAGTGTTCTGTGAATCAGTTCACGTGACCCATGTTCAGTGAATCAGTCTGTCACTGTTCTACCTGCCCAGCATTTTACCCCACAGTATAGTTTATTATACGCATCGTGTACACCACCAGTGAGACAGGTGGGTAGACGCAGACCAGTGAAAGGAACAGAGGACGTGACGTGCACAGTTATTTCATCGTCAACTTTATTCACCAGAAAAAGTAGAATGTCAGCAGGGTCTTGTACATGTTACACATCAGTGGAAGTATGGTGATAACATTCATGGATAGGGTGATAACATACATGTGTGGGGTTACAACATACACGTGTGGGGTGATAACAATGAATGTATGCTGTAGGTGTAATGCTAAAGGTTGGATACAGGCCGTGATCTGTCGTTTTACACACTACGGGTCTCTCTTCCATGACTTGAGTCAAGTCATTTGCACAGACAGTTCTGTTTTTTCTTCAAAGTTACATGGTATTCATGAGTACTTATCCTGCCCAGTCTGACTGAATCTGAAACATTCCAGTGACAGTGTGTCAAGAAAACCACGTCATGTATGTAATTGTATGAGTACCTGTCCTGCCCAGTCTGACTGAATCAAAAACATTTCACTGACAGTGTTGATAGTACATGTATACATACAGTGTATGTCTTTATCAGAATCACCATCAATCACAACAATGTGCTCATTGGTTGGTTATTAAGGATGTCTGATGTAAGATTATAATATGATTGCAGAATACATGTATGTGTGCATAGGACATAGTGAATGATAGGAAAGTCTGTTGAGTAGATGATGGTTCTTATTTCAGTGTGTGTGAGAGAGAGCTTCTAAATTTTTCTTTTTTATGTTTGAAATATCACGCGCGCGCAGACACACACACACACACATACACACACACACACACACACAGAGCAGCAACAGCTCGTATCATCAAGTGAGGTGCACAGCACTATTACTGTAGTACCTGCACACTATTGGCCGTCATTCTGTAATCAGTCTATAAATAATACGGGGGTATACATTGAACAAAGAAAACATGCAACAAGTGAATAATATTTCATCATTACAAAATTCACAGACTTTATGCTTTCAATACCAATTACATCTTCAAGCAACATCAAGAACATATTATATTATAAATGAAAGTTATTGCCCAACTTTGCACAGTAACCTGTCGAGCAATGATGTCTTGTACCCAACAGTTAACCCTGCACAGCACTGCCTTGTCCATTACAATAATTATGTTATTCATGAATCATGTTCAGCACGTCACCCATCACACGAGTGTAACTTCCAATGATTCAACCACACTGGAATGAACCAGAATGGAACGTGCGACACAACCAGACCAGAACACTTGATACTTGCTGACCAGAACACTTGACACTTGCTGACTAGGACACTTGATACTTGCTGACCAGAACACTTGATACTTGCTGACCAGAACACTTGATACTTGCTGACCAGAACACTTGATCCACTTAGACCAGATTAGCATCCTTGGCCATGTTGTAGAAAGCCGACTGCTTGTTTTGCAGTAGTGTTTCTGGTGAGTCATACTCCCTTACCTCCCCTTGGTCCATCACAAGGATTCTGCCAACATGCATGCAACACACAAACATAGACTTGTAATAGACTTAGTGAGTGGTACAACACACAAACACAGACTTGTAATAGACTTAGTGAGTGGTACAACACACAAACATAGACTTGTAATAGACTTAGTGAGTGGTACAACAAAGCACAGACACACACACACTCTTTGTCTTTGATATATATTTGAAATACACTTGCATGCACTCCAAAAACTATTTTGTACGAATACAATACCAAGGCTATTTATAACTACTAGTGTGAAAAAATCCAAAAAACTTGCAGGCCACAATAATAAGGAAGCTTTACTGATACACTTGCATTCAAACACAAACTAAAAGGGGGGGGGGGGGGGGGTAGCACTAGCAGTACAGTATACGCCGGTTATAAGAAACTCGAGGGGGGTGAATTTTTTGGTTTCTTATATCCGAGTTTTCTTATATCTGAAAGTCGGATATAAGAAAGTATTTTGAAAAATATTTCTTATAACCGAGTTCAGTGAAAAAAAGGTTTAAAACATTTCTTTTTTCTCAGTTCGTGTATGTTTTGCATTAAATTAAGAAACATCTGGTTTCTCTTAAAGACCTGCACAGAATATATATGTGTAGAGTTAATATACACCAGTGCGCTTGTGTCCTTCAATGTCAGATTTTTTTGTTTGAACATGAAAATACTGTTTTTGCTTCCCAACTGTAGCGCTGGCGGTCATGTGGAAAGAAAAAAAAAAAAAACACAAAAAGAAAAAAAAAACCAAACCAACCAACCAACCAACCAAACAAACAAACAAAAAAGAACTAAGGGGGGAGAGAGAGAGAGAGAGAGAGAGAATTCCCTTGTATTTATAGGATATATTAAAAGTGCATTATGTATCAACTTTTGATCTATAAAACACTCGTCCCATTAGAGTATGATATGCGATGCTTTCCGTGTCTAATTTGGCTGAAAAAAGCTGCAAATTAGCTTTTTTTTTCTGTTGGGAGGGGGAAGGGGGATGGAGGAAAGATGGACCACGTATATTGTCAAAGAAAGGAATTGATCAACAGTAAGTCTAATACTGATAGTTTTATTCTCCTTAACTCTTTGACGACGTCTCTCCGTCGTCAAAGAGTTAACGCGAGCCCTGTAGACAGAGACAGACATACAGAGAGAGGGAGAGAGAGAGAGAGAGACTGAGCTCCCAATCAGGCAAAAAAACAAAATAATAATAAAAACAACATATAACAATAGAACAACAAAAATGCATCTCGTATTTTTTCTTCTTGCCAACATTCAATTTTGCACGGAACACAATGGTAAAGAACCAATTCAAGAAAAGAAAATCATGCGCCATCATGTGCCTGTCCTAAGTGACGTCAGACCTGACCTGTTTTCTTAGAATGAGTGAAATTTTCTTGGAAATGTACTTTCGGTTTCTTACAATGAGTGAAATTTTCTTGGAAATGTACTTTCGGTTTCTTATATCTGAGTTTTTGTATCAAGCGGGACAAGAAATTTGCTTTCCTAAAACCGAGTTTTCTTATAAGCGAGTTTCTTGTATCCGAGTTTTTGTAATACATAATAAAGAAGAGTTTGGCCGGGGGAAAAAAATTCGTTGGCAATAACCGAGTTTTCTTATATCCGAGTTGCTTATATCCGGCGTCCACTGTACCAGTTCAGCAATGCCTATGCCCTCGGACCACCCTCTCTGCACTTTGTGCCCTAGGTGCTTCAATCATTTCAACTACTTTTTTGGCTCCCTTGTGTAACAATGGGAGTCTATGTAATAACCCTCCGTCGTCTGTCTGCGTGTGTGTGGCCACAAAACTTTAACGTTGTCATTTTCTCAGAATCTACAAACAGCAGAGGCACCAAACTTGGCAGGCTGATAGACAACCATAATACCTTTCAAAACATATCATTTTGAATGATCTTGACTCAAGGTCAAGGTCACCAAAGCTCTGAAAATTTATCATGATCTTGACTCAAGGTCAAGGTCACCAAAGCTCTCTGTTTGAAAATTTATCATTGGCATATTCTCGGAATCTACAAACACCAGAGGTTTGAAACTTTGCATGATGATAGAATTTTACAGATATACATGTAGTCAATGGCCTTGTGTCAAGGTCAAGGCCATACAAGCTATTTTTGTGAAACCTTAACATTGGCATTTTCTCAGAACTAACAAACAGCAGAGGCACCAAACCTGACATGCTGATAGACAGTGATAAGAACTATACACTCATACTATTTTCATTTCCCAACAGACTGCTTTAATGACCTTGACCTTGAGTCAAGGTCATTAAAGCAGTCTGTTGGGAAATTTTACATTTGCATTTTCTCAGAGTCTAGAAGAATCAGAAGCATCAAACCTTGTGCGATGATTGACATTGGCAACACCTTTACAGACATACCTGTGTTCAGTGACTTTTAGTCAAGGTCAAGGCCATGCAACCAGTTTTGGGGAAACTTTAACCATGGCATTTTCTCCAAAACAACAAACAGTGGAGGCACCAAACAAGGCATGATGATAGACAGCAATAAGACCTACCTTTTTGATTAAAGCTGTCTGTTGTGGATGTTAACATTACCGTTTTCGGAGGAACTACAAGTACTAGAGGCGTCAAACTTGGCATAATGATAGACATTGACGAGATCTCATTTGAATGAGATCTCATTTGAATGATTACAAACTGTTCAGGAAATATTGTAATATTGCCAGGAACACAGAGCGCCAGAGACACTTTACTTGGCATGATAATATATAATAAGACCTTTACATTAATTACAAACATACTCTTGTGAATGACCTTGACCTGTGTCACAAGGGAGCCATGGAGGCTTCTGCCTCTCTAGTCTTTGGACTATTGCAAGCCCTGCAATACAATGGTTGATACTCAGAAGGTGAAGTGACAAAATCTGTGAAATTAGCAAACATGCCTACTGGTTTACCTGTCGTAGTCAAGGATGGTGTTGAGGCGATGTGCGATGGTGAAAACCGTGCAGTCCTTGAACTCAGTCCTGATCGTCTGCTGAATCAGGTCATCCGTTTCCATGTCAACAGCCGCTGTAGCCTCGTCCAGAACCAGGATCTTACTTTTACGTAACAGTGAACGAGCCAGACACACCAGCTGTCGCTGTCCCACACTGTTACAAACAATGATAAGAAAAAGAAGACAAGTGTAACCGGGTGTCAGGGGTCCGGTTCAGCAGGCAGGGAGACCAAACACAGAGGTCGCTATGACATGAGTTTTATTACGGGAAAACAGTACAAATGGCAGACAATACGTAGACACGTGCAGTGACTCGCGGCAGGGCTGACTGGCGACTGTCCAGTGAGGCGTAGCTCGCGGCTACTTATGCGCCCAGCGCGGGCCGCAAAGACAGCACGGCCCCAAGTGCAGCGGAAAGCAGAGCACGTATGCCAGCCACGGCGAAATTTGTGTTTCTCAGGTTAACACATAGAAAACTAACAATAGCGGGCGTAATACAATAGCTACAAACTTCAAACAAACTGCATTCAAAAGAACGTAAAAAGTACTGTAAGACTATAATAGTTTAACATCTCGTCAAAACACAAACAATTTTCTATCGCCGATTAAGGAGCGTCAAGACAGGGACCACGCGTTTGAAAAGTGGTGAAAATCGCTAAATACACCCGTTGAACTACAACACAGCGCTAACAACAAAACATGATTAAAATGTACAAACTGTCATGAAACTACTGCAGTTTACAGAATTATCCTAAGTGAAGGGACTACGGAGATATTTGACACTAAACAGACACAAACAAACACAACTAATTGACACGCCCTAGTGGGCAGTACACACTACACAGGGCTGGCCAGGGAACAAAGGCTGATGTACAGGGTGGCCGGGGAAGGGTAGAACGGGTGGCTAGAGGGACAGCGGGACTAAGAACAAAAGGGGAATAGCAGAGCAACGTTGTAAACAAAATATCAGTAAATAGGGGCCGGGTATGACCCGGTCTCACAAGTAACAGAGCAAAGCAGACAATCGGCCATTCAGTAAATCTACAGTGTCCTCTAAGGGAAGTCTTAGTCAAGTGAGCGTGGTACATATCACAAACAAAGAAGAGTTGCAATCAGTAATGTAAAACAATAGCATAGTTATCACATCAACAACAGGACACACCTCAAGTTCGCTCCCCCTTCTCCACACTCGTAGCCCAGTCCAGCAGGTGTCTCTGTCACAAACTTCTTCAGGTGAGCGTGTTCCACGGCCCGCCATATTTGTTCATCCGTGTACTGGTCAAAGGGGTCAAGGTTCATACGCAGAGATCCTGAGAACAACACTGGGTCCTGCACAGAGAGGATTAAAGGATATCAACATTAATCATGGTCGATGCACAAATACATGCGATGTCAGGGGTTCATGGATTGATCACAGGGTCCTGTCAACACGGCACATCCAGTTGCTTTTTTTTTTTTTTTTTTGCTTCGCATTAGCAGTTTACTGTATGCCTGTTCCAATTCTCTAGTCGGTAAGCAGCACAGGGTAACAACCCACGAGCCATCGAGAATCGAGTGCGCCAAGGGTGGTACCCAAGCTTAGCGCATGAACTCCCCTTCCTCAGTCCATGAGTATAAGAACCAGTGAACACTGGTCCTACCTCACCAAGCAGAGATCCTCTAAAGCTAAGCAAGACAGCCCACACTCACCCCGAAGACACTCGCCCAGCCAAGCAGCCAAAGACACACGCCAGGAACAACTTGTCCTTAAGGGCCAAAAGCCATAGGACGTAAAGCAAGCTAATGATGATGATCCTACCTCAGTTTCACTTCCTGCTTACACAGGACACCTGTGTCCTCCAGTCTCGCAGTTTCAACTTTGAAGAGTTTTCAGTCTTCAGTCAAGTGTTCATAAGAAACATTGGACAGTTTGTGTGGAAAAGGACAGTAGACTGAACTTGTCTATCTACAGTTCATGTGTTGTGTGTACGTTGAAGCAGCCTTCAGCCAAGTGCTCATAAAAAAACAACAACAGAAAACATTGGACAGGTGGTGTGGTAAAGGACAGTACACATATATATATAGCAGCCTTCAGCCAAGTGTTCATAAAAAACAACAACAGAAAACATTGGACAGGTGGTGTGGTAAAGGACAGTACACATATATATATATAGCAGCCTTCAGCCAAGTGTTCATAAAAAACAACAACAGAAAACATTGGACAGGTGGTGTGGTAAAGGACAGTACACATATATATATATATAGCAGCCTTCAGCCAAGTGTTCATAAAAAACAACAACAGAAAACATTGGACAGGTGGTGTGGTAAAGGACAGTACACATATATATATATAGCAGCCTTCAGCCAAGTGTTCATAAAAAACAACAGAAAACATTGGACAGGTGGCCGGTGTAGAAAACTACAGCCACACTGAACTTGTCTCCCTACACTTGTAGTGAGCAGAGTGTCGTCCGGTAGCTGGGTCAGAGTGTCGTCCGGTAGCTGGGTCAGAGTGTCGTCCGGTAGCTGGGTCAGAGTGTCGTCCGGTAGCTGGGTCAGAGTGTCCTGGCAACACAGTACATCCAGCAGCACCTTGTTATGTAATTAGTTCTACACACGCTTACATTATCCCAGTCCGCAGCAAGCCGCTCGGCTACACGCCAGTCCCAGAATTCATCAGTAGTTTCTGAGGGCACTGGCAGACGACTTTCTTACCTGAGGTAGGATGGTCAGTCGTGCGCGAAGATCATGTAGACCCATCTTGGAGATCTGTTGTCCATCAATAACGATGCTGCCACCAGCAGATTCAATCAAGCGGAACAGAGCAACAGTCATGGACGACTTGCCGGCACCAGTACGTCCCACAATGCCAACCTGGGTAAAAACAGCAACACCCTGATTAGAAAACGTCTTTACTTGTTGCTTCCAGGTTCTGGTGAGAGAACTGCACTAGAAGACACATGTTACTACTGTCTAGTCTCGAGCTAACTGCCTGGATTACACACACTGAGTCACCTTCTGCCCTCCCTGTATGTGACAGTTCAGTCCCTTGAGCACCAGATCGAGGCCGGGTCTGTATCGTGTGGAATAGTTGAGGAAGTTCACCGTGCCCGTGTCTGGCCAGTCATCAGGAGGACGTCTCCCGGGCAACGACCAGGGCGCCTGGCAACAGAAAGTCATTCACCAGCAGGTTATTTACACCATGCATGTCGTGCTCACATCAGTTGAAGGCTTACACAAAGATGGACGATAGATCCGATAGGCTGCCAGTGTTTTTGGTGTGGACTGATTTGGGATGATAGCGCAAGCAAACACGGTAGGCGATGTCTATACTGAAATATAGTTTCCTTGATCATGTGGTTAGACCTGATGTCAAGGCCAATGTCACTTCATGACTTGTGAACACCTTGTCCGATTCATGTGACTCAGGAATTCCAGTCTATACAGTTTGTGGTACTAATACAAACTTACTAGTGAACACCAAACACGGCAGGAGCGGAGAGAAGAAGGGGGGGGGGGGGAGGGGCGTAGAGAGAGAGAGAGAGAGAGTGTACCTCTGTGGGTGTGTCCGTGTACTCCTTGATTCGTTCCACAGACACGATGTTTGTCTCCAGGTCACTGGCAGCACGCACCATCCAGTTCATGGCAACAGTTACCTACAGACAGTAGACATCATATACATGATACACACACACACACGTCATCAGTCAGTACAGAAAGATACACTGACCAGAAGATGAGCACGGAGCGAGTCAACCCTACACTACAACCCTACTGACAAGTTGACGGAGTCACCAGGCCGGTCCGCCAATCTATCAACCCAGCAGTCAAACTGCCATCACACGATGCCAACAGTCATGGACTCCAACAGTCACGATGATGCTAAAGCGGGTTGACTGCAGAGACTAAGATGGTCCTGCAGAACTGTCTCAGTTTGCTCCACTTCCGCGTTCTCGGCGTCATCACCGTCGGTCAGAAGCTGATGATGCTGCCAGTTGCTAGTTATGCGTCTAGCTGATGATGCTGCCAGTTGCTAGTTATGCGTCTACATGTAAAGTTCCGGAGTGCACGTGCACAATGTCATATCCTAGTTGACTGACCTGCATCGCGTAGGTGACGGACAGTCCCACAACACCGCCCTCCACGTCACTCACTACGGCAAACATGGCCGCCAACAATACCACCAGGTTTCCTAGGAATTCAAGACGGAATCCTTGCCACCTGGCACAGGTAGACAGAAATGAATTTAATTCACATACCGACAACGCCCATCAAGGTGAACACTAACTGAACGACTGACGGCCTATCAAGGGCGTTGTGCCGCACCTGTCTGTGTGTGTGTACCTATCTGTGTGTGTGTGTACCTGTTTGTGTTTTTACCGGTCTTTGTGTGTGTCTACCTGTGTGTGTGTGTGTGTGTGTGTGTGTGTGTGTGTGTGTGTGTGTGTGTGTGTGTGTGTGTGTGTGTGTCAGTTTACCTGTTTGCGGCGAGACTGAAGAAGCAGAAGGTCAGGTTCTTGTCCACCTTGGCCATGTTGTCGTCAATGAAGCGTGACTGTGCGCTGTACGCTCGGATGGACGCCGCTCCGGTGATGGTTTCACTGAAGTGGTTGAAGATCGGTGATCGTGTGGTGGACTCGATTCTCTTCAATTGTCGTGACGTGGGGATGTAGAACCTCTGACAATAAAGAAACAGTGACAGGGCGGTAATGTGATCATTGTTGTCAGAGGCGTTATTAGTTTCTGAGACGTCGGGACAAATGTGCTGCAGCTTTAGAGACCGACTGAAAACACACAATGATGAGACAGACAGACAGACAGCGGGAGTGACAGTGGGGGAGGGAGAGAGACAGACAGACGGACGGCAGAGAGAGAGAGAGACGGACAGGCAGACAGACAGACAGACAGACAGACAGACAGACAGACAGAGGCAGAGACAATGACAATGACAATGAAACTTTATTTTTCAACGGTTGCAATTGTAGCACACGTGCCAGTTTATAATTTGCCGTTGTCAGACTACAAAATGAAAATGTAAAACAAAGGAAGAGACAAGAGACACCCCCCCCCCCCCCCCCCCGAAAAAACAGCAACACCCCCCCCCCCCCAACCAAACAAACCAAGCAAAAAACAAACAAAACAAACAGTAGAATGAGAAGAAAAAAAAACCCTAGTAGACTAAAAGTAAGATAATATCAAGTCAGCGTGAAAATATCAGTCTGACATGTACATGGCAAAATTACGTCATGCTGTAATACGCTCGACTACCTCAATAAAGACTATGACTGCTTGAAAGTAAAATCCAGATGCATACGACAAAATACTCAGGTGTGTGGAGACATGAATCTTTCTCAGAGAGAGAGAGAGAGACAGAGACACACACACACACACACACACACACACACACACACACACACACACACACACACACACACACACACACACACACAGATTAGGGGGTGGTAGCGGCAGCATACCTGCACGAGATAGTAGATGCCCCCAAGCGGTAGAACGACGACGAGGAAGATTGGCGTGCTGTACGAGATGACGACCAGTGTACTGATGACAGACAACACCGTGCTGATCAGTTGCCGCAGCATCACGGGAAGGTTGTTGTCGACAGTGGTGACGTCACTAGAGAAGCGGTTGACGATGCGACCTGATGGCGTGGTGTCGAAGAATGACATGGGTGACCTCATGATGTTGGACAACATGTTGACGTGAAGTGTGCCTGCTGCCTTCACCATGCTGACGGTAGACAGTAGTGAGTACACCAACATCAACATGGCTGCAGGCGAAAAAAACAAGGCATTATCACTCACGTATGACCTTGCCATTTATAAAAGGTCATTCGAAAGTGTAGACCGTGCCATGCCGGTTTGATGCTTGTAGTGAGTGTAGTTTTTGAGACATTGCCGGTGTTAAACCAAACTGAACACTGACCGTTTACAGGATTATCTTCCCAGGCCTTGTGCCTTTGTCCTTTGGCCAAGGTCATTCAAGGTTGCACGTGTACAATCTCTTTATGTCCAGTAGAGTTCGGTGCAGCTGGTGTAAGAAATGCTTCTCAGTCTTCCACAATACACCGGCTTTTTCACACTCCTGTAACCTTTACCCGTGGGCAGGGTCGTCCAAGCACCATGTCAAAGACCAGTGCTTGCAAGTCTAGTAGTTTATTAATGTAACTATGAGCTCACCCTGTCCTACACCCAGCCCGCCGTACACCCCGAGGTACATGTAGTTACGCTCCTCATACTGTGTGGTGTTAGCGAGTGACGTGTTGGCCAGAAGATCATCATCCGTCCACTGTGAGAGCCAGATACTGGAGTACACACTCACACCTTGATACGCCGCGTACAACGCAAAAATGACCAGCGTCACACCCAGCCCGATGGCGCGGAAATAGGTCAGGAACACAGACAGCTTCACCTGGGACACAAGTTAAGATCCGTTTCAGGATGTTTGGGTAGGCCACACACACACACACACACACACACACACACACACACACACACACACACACACACACACACACACCTTGCCTGTCTGTGACTTCTCCTCTTCAATAAGTTTGTCCTCTCGTGCAGTCTTTGCTGTCTTATCTCCCTTAACGCGGCTCTCTAGAGCGGAGTGCGAATCTGAGTGACACCGTGACGTTCCCCGACTGACGGCAGAGACAGAACCATTTGTAATACAACATCTCTAATACGAAGAGAAGTGTAAGATGAAATTAGGTGAAATACAAACTTATACATAATAAGTATTATATCTTTTGAAGCTTATTATGTTTGTGTTTGTGTCCCTGGAAGTTTCAAGTACTTCACTACCTGTGGGTCTACATCACAGAGTTACATGGCCGATCGCTGTGTATTGTGGGATATCAAATGGTGCCATAGTTCCTGTTCAACGCGTGCTTTGTCCGTAGCTCTATTGGCATTGTCTACATTGTCTACATTAGGTTTACTGACTGACCTTGACGGAAGTTCGTCAACGGACGTCCCAGAATCCATCTGCTGCTGGATGTGGACTTTCGTCGTGTGGACTGTGGAAACGGAGTGAACAATCAGCTCTTAGCGGTGATTACACGATGACCATGACTGGCGCACCCACCTAACCCCCCCCCCCCCCACCCCCCCCCCCCCCCCCCCTGAAATTACCTTCGTGGTCGACAAGGGCCTTACACTAGAGATAACGGTACCTACGGAAAGACTCATCCATGCATACACTCACTTTCTGGGTGCTCATCGTCTTCATCATCATCATCGTCGTTCTGAGTGAGGTATGTTTTGAGGAACTGGGCGAAGTCCCCGTCATGACTCAGCAGCTGGTCATATGATCCCATCTCCGATATCCGGCCGTCAGTCATCACCACAATCATGTCCACCATGGGCAGCCAGTGAACACCGTGTGTCACCAGCACACGAGTCTGGGCAATCACCAGCATCATCATTACTACCGTCACCAGTAGTGTCATCACCATTAGTACCATCACCAGTAGTGTCATCACTATTAGTATCATCACCAGCAGTGTCATCACTCATTACCATCACCACCTCTAGCGTCATTCATCCCCACTGTACTGACGTATTACCATCACCACTACTAACGTCATTCATCCCCACTGTAGGTGACGTATTACCATCACCGCTACTAGCGTCATTCATCCCCACTAGGCGTGACACCATACACTAGAATAAGGCGTTATATGTTAGTGACCAACATCACAAAAGACACTAGTCTACCGAGATGACCCTGACCTTGTGACATAGCATGCCCTTGGCACCGATGACCTCCTGGAAGATGTGTTTACCCACGTGAGAGTCGACAGCGCTGAGCGGGTCGTCAAGGAGATAGATGTCAGCGTCACTGTAGACAGCACGTGCCAGACTCACGCGCTGTTTCTGTCCTCCACTCAGGTTGATGCCCTGCCAACACACACACACACACACACACACACACACACACATACACACACACACACACACACACACACACACACCAGTTGGAGGACATATTGGTTTGGTCATGTTGCTTTTTTTTGGGGGGGGGGGGGGTGGTTTCGGACTGTAATCCTTGCTGTGATGGCTTGATAACACATACTGTAATGTATAGTACGTGTGTGTGCATCTCTACTGGTTCCACTGGCAGAGAAGCTCAGTCAAGCTAAACAAACCCGACTGTGTTTTACCTTCTCCCCTATCTCCGTCATGTCTCCGCCGGGCAGAACGTCAAGGTCAGGTCTCAGTGCGCATGCGTCCAGCACAGCGTTGTAGTCACGTGGTCTGTATGGCGACCCGAACAAGACGTTGTCCTTGAGTGTGGTGTTCTGTATCCACGCCTGTTGGGGCACGTACGCAACACTACTCTGGAGACACACAATGGCGGGCAGAGTGTCGTGTGAACAAGGGCCTGTTGGCCAGAGACAGATGATAGCCAGTGTTACCATGACAACAAAAACACCACACAGATGATAGCCAGTGTTGCTGTGACGACATGCTGATGGGAACGATACTGGGAAATGCAGATAACAACGATACCGGATATGTTGGTGATGACCTACCTGTACCGTGACCTTGCCCTCCAGTTTCTCCATCTCACCCAAGATGGCCGACACGAGAGAAGACTTTCCTGATCCCACCTGACCCACCACCGCCACCAACTTGCCCTTGGGAACCTCAAGGTCAATGCTGAGGAACAAACCACACTGGAAGTGATAGTCACGGTCTGTTTATTACGGTCATGTCAGCGGAACAGATTAGTATCAGAATAATTATCATTTCCCGAGTGCACACTAAGTATACCAGACGCTAGGAATGTGGATTGGTATCATAATAACAATGCTGTAAGTGCTAGGAATGTGGGCTGGTATCACAATAACAATGCTGTAAGTGCTAGGAATGTGGACTGGTATCACAATAACAATGCTGTAAGTGCTAGGAATGTGGACTGGTATCACAATAACAATGCTGTAAGTGCTAGGAATGTGGACTGGTATCACAATAACAATGCTGTAAGTGCTAGGAATGTGGACTGGTATCACAATAACAATGCTGTAAGTGCTAGGAATGTGGACTGGTATCACAATAACAATGCTGTAAGTGCTAGGAATGTGGACTGGTATCACAATAACAATGCTGTAAGTGCTAGGAATGTGGACTGGTATCACAATAACAATGCTGTAAGTGCTAGGAATGTGGACTGGTATCACAATAACAATGCTGTAAGTGCTAGGAATGTGGACTGGTATCACAATAACAATGCTGTAAGTGCTAGGAATGTGGACTGGTATCACAATAACAATGCTGTAAGTGCTAGGAATGTGGACTGGTATCACAATAACAATGCTGTAAGTGCTAGGAATGTGGACTGGTATCACAATAACAATGCTGTAAGTGCTAGGAATGTGGACTGGTATCACAATAACAATGCTGTAAGTGCTAGGAATGTGGACTGGTATCACAATAACAATGCTGTAAGTGCTAGGAATGTGGACTGGTATCACAATAACAATGTTGTAAGTGCTACGAATGTGGATTGTATAATAATAACAATGTTGTAAGTGCAATGCCTACGTCTTCAGTGACAGAGTATTGGCTCACCCTCTGAGTGTCGGCAAAGGGAGTTTCTTGTCCCAGGTAAATGTCCCTCTCACGATAGACACGGCCGATGCTGCACACAAAACATAATTATACCGGTACTTTACCATTCCTAGTGATGACACTGTTTGACATGGGACGGATTGTCTTACTGCATAAGAAATCGATTTCATCGTATTTAAGTCTGTTATGTCGCTAATACTGTTTGAACAAATATATGTCTGTGTGCACCAGTAGCGCGCGCGCACACACACACACACACGAGAGGGAGAAAGAAGTACAGACAACCAGTAATTTTCAAAAAATTATTGTCATTACACACACACACACACACACACACACACACATACTTGTTTAACCTACATGACGAGGACGTTGATCTTCCATCATCATCGTGAGGACTATAGGAAAATACCGCTTTTTCGAGGAAATGGCCGGTGGAATGAGATGAAGTTGCCTTCAGTATGACGATTGTCGGTTGGAAACCCCGTTAATAGGATTGCATTGCTGAGTACGTAATATGACTTTGTACATGCACTGTGAAGACTACCTACTGAGGACCTACTTTGTGTATCTGACAAGACCCTCCTCCTGAGGACCTGTGTTAGTCCTCACTATTACAAGTACTAGCATGATCGCACACCTGCCTCACTGAGACATGTAACCTAGAGAGGACTCGCACTCATTTTAGATAAATACACCAACAGTAAACGAGTAATGACTGTAAATGATTATTATAGACGCGGAGAGCTAACTTGCATTGTTTTAATATCCACAACACCTGTTCAAGTTGACAACTGTTGTTGCATCCAGCCTTTTGCACAAAGACGATGTTAAGAGGGTCCTCAGTGTATAATAGAGCTGCCGCGGTTAACCGGTTTACCGGTTCTCATTTGAACCGGTTCGCCAAACCGGTTCGAGTTGCCGCGAACCGGTGTTTTGGTCATAGTACACGTACTAAAGTTACTGAAGTCATCTTTTTTCTTCTAATTTCTTCTTGGCGGCCGCTGGAATTCTTGTAACGTATCTGCAGATCTTGTAGTCTCGTCTGTATCCTACTCTGTAACCTAAGCTGGGGTTGGGGGAGGAGAAGGAGTGGGGGGGGGGGGGGGGGTAATGTTGTTGACATTTTTTCCGCATTGATGTGAAACTGCTGGTTGGATTATGGGTGTGAAAGGACTAAGAAACTAAGAAAGGGTCAACTCTGTAATTTTGCACTCTGTCAAATTTAGTCTTCCAGGGTGGGGCTGCAGCGAGATATGATTGATATTTGATAAGTTGTTATGACGCAATTACTGAAGAACACAGAAACTGAAAGGAAAGCCACGCGTTTCGAAACGATTTCCTAGAATTGTGCTGGTTTTTTTTTGTTTTTTTGTTGTTGTTGTTGTTTTTTTTTTTAGTTTTTTTTTTTTTTTTTTTTGTTGAATTATTTCGCGTTCAGTAGGATTAGTGGATGCTGTATATGGCTTTTATTTTCTAACTTTTATTTTGATGTAAATTTTTATTTCATGTTTGTTTCAAGTATTACTAGTGGATGCTATGTTAGTAAGGAAATTAAGAACTTTAATTTTAGAAGAAAAAAAAAACACTTTAATTTCACATTTAGGCCCAAGCCCTCTAGAGCAGAGGACTTAAAATATGAATTATGGGCTGAAGTAAGTTTATATTTTGGGGGTGAATTATGGTCAGGTTGCGTTTGAGAAGTTTTTGTTCAAGAAAATACAGCAAAGTGGTCAAAACTTTAGATTTGCTTTCTTTCTTTCTTTCCTGCCTTCTTTCTTTCTTTCTTTATTCGTCCTCTTCTTCTTCTTCTTCTCCTCCTCCTTCTTCTTCTTACAAGTTCTTCTTCTTCTTCTCCTCCTCCTTCTTCTCCTTATAAGTTCTTCTTCTTCTTCTCCTCCTCCTTCTTCTCCTTATAAGTTCTTCTTCTTCTTCTCCTCCTCCTCCTCCTTCTTTTCCTTACAAGTTCTTCTTCTCCTCCTCCTCCTCCTCCTTCTTCTTACAAGTTCTTCTTCTTCTTCTTCTTCTCATCCTCCTCCCCCTCCTTCTTCTTTTCCTTACAAGTTCTTCTTCTTCTTCTCATCCTCCTCCTTCTTCTTCTCCTTACAAGTTCTTCTTCTTCTCATCCTCCTCCTCCTTCTTCTTACAAGTTCTTCTTCTTCTTCTCCTCCTCCTCCTCCTCCTTCTTCTCCTTACAAGTTCTTCTTCTTCTCATCCTCCTCCTCCTTCTTTTTACAAGTTCTTCTTCTTCTTCTCCTCCTCCTCCTCCTTCTTCTCCTTACAAGTTCTTCTTCTTCTCGTCCTCCTCCTCCTTCTTCTTACAAGTTCTTCTTCTTCTCATCCTCCTCCTCCTCCTTCTTCTCCTTACAAGTTCTTCTTCTCCTCCTCCTCCTCCTTACAAGTTCTTTTTCTTCTCCTCCTCCTCCTTCTTCTTCTTACAAGTTCTTCTTTTTCTTCTTTTCATCCTCCTCCTCCTCTTTTTTTCTTGTCTGTTTGTTCGTTTTGTGTGTTTGTTTGTTTAGCCAGGATTTATTTTTGACGACTAGCGATCAGTTTACTGCAGCCTGATCGCTGATGCACTTGGACACACACACACACACACACACACATATGTATATGAACACGCATCGCATAAAACGCCAATATTTTTGCAGACCTCAAACACCTTTTGGTGATGACTGAACCGGAAAAAAACACCGGTTTAAAAAACCGGTTTGAAGTTTAAAAAAAAAAAAAACGGTTAAAAACCGGTTTGGATTTTTGAACGGGTTCACAGCTCTAGTGTATAATTAGAAACTGCATCCTCCTCCTGAAGACTTGAGTAAGCCCTTATTGTTACTGGTGTGGGTATTAGCATGATCATACACCTGCTTCACTAGGACTTGTGCGAGTTTTCATTATTATCCGGTACTAGTGTGAGTATGAGCATGATTGCACACCTGCCTCACTAGGACCTGTGTAAGTCCTCATTATTACTAAACAGTAATGTGAGTATTAGCATGATTGCACACTTGTCTCACTAGGAGTCTTTAGGATTTGAAACGTATAGAGGACTTGCATTCACCATATCAATAAGACTACATCATAATTGACGACAACTTACATTCCTTTTGATAACATAGTGAAAAGTTACAGTATTGTATACATGAAATTATTCATGCATGATTTTAAGCACATGTAGATTGTATGAAATGCATGTGCCCTTTTGACTTTGACTCCAGGTGACTTGGTCCTAAAAATGCATTGCCTAGAGGATGCTTTAGATGAATAGATACTGAGAATACTATTTTGATGATCAGCAACTCAGAAATTATCTACTTTTTCCTACTTTTAAGAAGAACTAATCTTTTGGCCCTCCTTGACCGATTGCAGTTGGGGGGTTTTTGCGACTTTTGCAATTTGTTCTATACAGTTTCACCAGCTTCTTCCGCTATAGCCTATAGGCTAGTCTAATTAGGCTTTTAATATAGCGGAAGGTAGAAAAAAATTGATCCTAACTTTTTATTACAGAAATCAGTAGAGCACAGGCCCCTAATGCTGTGGTGGACTCCGTGAATTTTTTCTCCGTCCGCGTCACCGTTAAAAACGACCGTTTATCTTACCATATTCACTATATGAGCCCTATAAATGGGCTTTTGAGGGTGTGCACAAAGTATGCATGTTTGCGGGTACAGAAATGCGCAGAACTCCACTCTAAATACGGGTACTGTTAGACAAGACATGCATTGTTGACAAACTGAAATTTTACCCCAATCAGAATGATGCTTCCTGGATAATTGTGGCAATTAGTTTGACCGTTGATTCAAAGGACCCTGTAAAACGGCTGTATTTCATGCTTGTGCACTTATCAGATCACTGCAGTTGACATGTATCGCGGAAAACAATTACGAACATTGAACAGTTCAGTCAGAAAACGCTTCTTTGGTGTTGTGACGTTCCCTTGCCACCGCATGTGCAGGTACGTATGAAATATGATATCCAAGTGAGCACTTTTTTCGGTAGCGATATTTTGGGGGTGTACTTATTAAAGTAGGCGCCTAGTTTGCATTTTATACCACGATACAGGTTCATGTGTAGCCGTGAAATGCCGGTTTCGATAACAAGAACCTTCGGAGAAGAGGAGAAAAAAGAAAGAAAAAAAAAAAAAACAGCAAAAATATTTGTCAAAAACGCAATAGTGCTATGGGGCACGATGGTCGTTTGGGAATTTAACGTCCACTTCCACCATGGGTGATGTCAAAGACGGAACAACGAGGAAAAGGCCAGCACAAAAATGAATAGGTCTCACCCTGTAGGGTAGAAAATATACACTAGAGTAGAGGGTACATTTTCAAAGACTTGAGTGCCCTACGCTATACGTGCGATTCTGGGATCTTGCAAGTCAAGTGAATGGTATTACGCGTTACGCGTCAGTAACGATGTATGTGTTTCTTACGCAGCTTTCATTGCTACAGCTAAAACAAATTTCACGGGGTTGAGGGGACGGGTGTCGGGTATAGCTGGGGAGGTTCATGGTATTCACATTACAAATCCGGGTCGCAATGACACCCAGAAGGACAGTAAACACGCGAAGGTCTATCCCAGTGCACGGGTAACTGATCTGGTAATGACGTTGGTTGGACCAGGTCATTAAGCCCTACCCGACTAACACTAATGTGCATCAGACCGTGCAAGGCGACGTGTCTATAAACCAGGACCTGACCGTTTCAGTTGTTCATTCCATTGTCATTATTCTTCCAACGACACAAAGAAGTTGGTTTACTGAAAATAACGCGGAACGAACCAGTCTAAACTCAAGTTTACGAAAACCATTTTGTTTGGACGAAATTTAAACATGAAAAACAGGACGCCCCCCTCCCCTCCCCACCCCCATTAGTATTATTAGTAGTAGTAGCGGTAGTAGTAGTATAATTATCATTATTATTATTGTTGTTATATCTATTCACGTATATACTGAGCAACGAAAGAAAGGAATGCGAATTTCTTTTCTGTTCAGGCTAACCTGAAAATCACTGAAAAGTTCATCGTCAGCAAGTCAGTTTTTCTGGCAAGAACGTTTTCTAAAAACACAAATGTTCAGTCCGCCATAGTTATTAATTCCAATGCACATGGACACAGAAACGCCATCACAAGATCAATATGGCGGATGACCCTTCGTGGTGTCGAAAACGGCCTGTGGCCGGTGGCCTGTTTTGTATTCTTGGGATGGTGCCCCATGTCTCAAGATTCAAGATTTTATTTTCCTTTTCCCCTTTTTGGGGTATGGAAGATACAAAAAAATTAAACAAACCAGGACCACATAATTATACACAGACGATACGACAGAAGATATTTGTGCAACATACACATAATCTATACACAGGAAAGCGCAACCATCTATGAAACCTCTGAAACAGCTCACACACACACACACACACACACACACACACACACCTCCTTTTAGGTGAAAAGGCTAAAAAAAAACAACAAAAAAACACGCAACTACATTCACCACAACGTTCTATAGCCCTCTACCAAAAGCTGGTCTGGGAACAGGATGCTGTGAACTCATCAAATCACGGGGACAAAAGTGAGCAGCACCAAAATACTTATTCTGAGCGAGGAAGTAAAATGTTTTGGAGTAAATAGACAAACCAATGACCTTGACCTTGGAAACGTTTGCCGTGTGATTAACATACCTCATAACACTTGAAATGAATTCAGCCACATACTACTATAGACTTGAGGTTGTGCTCTACATAATTTCCATTGCACTTTGCAAGTACTGAACTGCATTCCTACATGTGAAAATGCCCCAAAAAGGCCAACTTAACGGCGTTTGTTCCCAAGGAAAAACACGTTGAAAAGAAAAGAGATTTCACAGATTTTCTTTGGCGTCGATTGTTGTTGTTTTTTTTTTAATTGGCATTTGCGAAATGTTATTTTACTTGAAGCTTAAATTAATTTTGTCTGATTTCTTTACCTGTACCTCAAAAACAGGAATTAATGAAAATGTCCGACATTTTCTTGGTGCGATACAATTTTAAGCGGAGGGGTATCTTTAAAATAGTATTTTTGTGATGCTAGACCATTCCTTAAATCATGATGTACGTCTGCACATGATCTGTCAAGCGTAGCAGCTGCAGCAGCATTATATGTCAGCCCGGTCCCCATTAGTGAATGAATGGGCGTCTATATATAAAATAGACATTTTGATATCCTCGGGCTGCTACAGGTAAATTTCTGGTCATTTCCTATGGACCACCACAGGGTGTGTGGTCTAACAGATCCAGTAGTCAAACTTGAGGTTTGTGATTAATACCTGCTGCAGCGGGCGACATTTGTAATCTTTGCTGTGTACTGTCAATTTTTTTTAAGAAAACCCGTTCACTACTCACAACGCAGCAACTACTTAATAAGTTACACCCCACAAATATCGCTACCGAAAAAAGTGCTCACATTGGATATCACATTTCATACGTACCTCGCACATGCGGTGACAAGGGAACGTCACAACACCAAAGAAAGCGTTTTCTGACTGAACTGTTTCAATGTTCGTAAATGTTTTCCGCGATACATGTCAACTGCAGTGACGCTGATAAGTGCACAAGCATGAAATACAGCCGTTTTACAGGTCCTCAATCAACGGTCAAACTAATTGCCGCAATTACCCAAGGAAGCATCATTCTGATTGGGGTAAAATTTCAGTATGTCAACAATGCATGTCTTGTCTAACAATAACCGTATTTAGAGCGGAGTTCTGCGCATTTCTGTACCCGCAAACACGCATACTTTGTGCACACCCTCAAAAGCCCATTTATAGGGCTCATATAGTGAAAATGGCAAGATAAACGGTCGTTTTTAAACGGTGATGCCGGACGGAGAAAAAATTCACGGAGACCACCACAGCATTAGAGGTCTGTGTTCTACTGAAATCTGTAATAAAAAGTTAGGATCAAATTGTTCTACCTTGTTCAGGCAATTTGACTAGCCTACTAGCCTCGCGACGCGCCAAGTTTCCAGTCTCTGTACAACATTGTTTTGTAGCGCTACCGATGGATACGTCATTGGCCTTCTGAATCTCTGCTGTTTCGTCGCAACACTGTTTTCGTTCTTTGGGATGAAGAGATTAAACAATACTTTACTACACACGCTCGAATCAAAATAAGCAAGCAGAAATTTTATTCATTTGCCATCACGAAATAAATTCTTTGATTGAACTTCCCCTCTCTTGTATTGGGCTCAGGGTGCTTTTGCGGGAAGTGGCCGCATCTATACCTATCCTTCAAAAGGCAGCTAAAACTCACTTATTCAGTGTAACCCCCCCCCTTCTCCAAAATCCCACTTCCTCTATGAAACACCGTCTTCAGTGATTTTTTTTTTCTGCTGGAGAGGACAGTTATGTTTCCCAATGGTGCGCATCAATTACGGCAGTATATGCCTGACTCATTAGTTTTGCGCCAACTCAGGGCAGATTCTCATTGGTTGCCAGAGCCGACACTGCTCGCACAGAGGCCAGAATAGCTCGTCGCTCTCTACTGAAGTATGACTATAATGCTTTTCTGCTGATAACGCCAAACCTATCAGGCGAGCGCGCCGCAGAAGATGGCAGAATCGGATCACTTGTTTTGTGTGCCATAAGTGTGCAAGCATCAATTACCTGTCAATCTAAAACGCTCAAACTAAAATCATCAAGCAGAAATTTTTATTCATTTGCCATCAGGAAATAAATTCTTTGGTTGGACTTCTCCTCTCTTCTAATTCTATTGGGCTGTCGGCGTCACTTTTTGCGGGAAGTGACCATACCTATCCTTCAGGAGACAACTAAAAACTCACTTATTCAGTCTTATAAAGAACAGCGTGAAACACGTGGTCACAATCATCATCACATCAACAAAAGAATGGTCCTTACCTTTTGTCTGCCATGCTGCTTCTCCTATAGGCCTAGTCCTACCATCTGTGACAGCAAGTACATGTATTTTTGCATGGCCACGTGTGATTGGCAGATAAAAAAAAAAAAAAAAAAACCCACGGTCGGTTTTGGCGCGAAAGAGTGACGTGTGTGAAGTATGTGATTGGTTGGTTAAAAATAGCAAAAGTCTTACGGTGTGTATGCCGAGTCGCTCTTAGCAAATTTGTGTATCCGCGAGGCGGGATACAGGCGGGATACACACGCACAAATCACACCTGGCGACATAGTGAAGACTTGAACGATAATTTGAGAGATGACACAGAAGGGTAGTCCGCGTCTAGTGGTGGCGTCGCATCGTGAGGACTTGTGTGTGAGTCCTCACGAAGTTCCAGGTCCCAGTCACGTGGGTGTGTAGTCTATAGTGAGTCTTCACGAGGTGGGTAAAACAAACACACACACACACACACACACACACACACATATATATATATATATATATACGTGACCTGACCTGCGTGACTGTCACGCTGCACGTTGTCCGTGTCCAGGTCGTGACGTCGTAAAAAGTTCCCAAGCCGGGACAGTGACACTTGTGCCTGATGACAAACATTTCATTTCGTCACTATAGTGCACCATGGCAACGACCTCTGAGTCATCTTGACAGAGACAGGAAAGTGAATAGAAACAGTTCCTATAGCAACAGTCCCTAACCTGAGCCAACTGGGCGACGAGCACAGGAAGGAGGTTCATGGGAGCCCGCAGGATGTAAAACAGGGACAACGATACAAACGCCTTCCCAGCATCCAGGTAGTGACTCTCTGACGCCAGCACATACGTCACGAAGGTCACGAGGGTCACCTGCATACATCACTGCAAGTCACCTGACCAACACGTGGATGTTACATCACCAGATCAGACCTACTGGTAAGGGGATCAAGTATAGTACGGGCGTGTGTGTGTGTGTGTGTGTGTGTGTGTGTGTGTGTGTGTGTGTGTGTGTGTGTGTGTGTGTGTGTGTGTGTTACTATGAAGGGCGCTGTAGTCCACAGGAAGTTGGAGACGGCCAGGACGTAAGCGTTCTTCCTCAGCACCATCAGCTCCTGGTGTCTAATTTCGGACACCTTCTCCTGGAATGATGGTTCCCATGCGTACAGCTTCAACACCTGCACACAACAATAAAAACTCAAGTACAGGTCTCAAAACAACTGAGGGAGTGCCGAAGAACCTTTTGTTAGCGAAACCCCGCATTCATGCTGCTGAGACTCTTGCAGATCTCTCACTATTCATATGCACCCACGTTCCCGTGTGCGACTCACCTTGATCCCCGTCAGAACCTCATTCATGAGTTTGACCCTGTCGTCCTTGAGCTTCATCTGCTGGGCCTGCAGCTTGCGGAGTTTGACGGTCAGTATGGCGTTGAGTGGAATCAGCAATATCATGATCCCCAGACCCGCCAGTACAGACGCACCCAGCTGTCCCCATAGCAACCACAAGGCGAGGGCGATGTTGAGGGGGGCGGACCAGACGACGTAGAGATACTCAGTAGCGTTATCTAGTCGCCGACAGTCGGTTGACATGAGGTTGACCACGTGACCAACAGTCGTGTGTTTCCGCTCCTCGTTACTGATTGTCAGCGCCTGGTGGACAGTGACGTCACACACACACACACACACACACACACACACACACACACATGATATCCAACCCATCTTGGGGTGAGATATCTAACACACTTTGATGTATGATATTTAACCCACCATGATGTATGTAACCCACCTTGATGTAAGGTATCTAACCCACGTTGATGTATGATATCTAACCCACCTCGATGTATATCTAACCAACCTTGGTGTATATCTGACCCACCTTGATGTATGATATCTAACCCACCTTGATGTATGATATCTAACCCACATTGATGTATGATATCTAACCCACCTTGATGTATGATATCTAACCCACCTTGATGTATGATATCTAACCCACCCTGATGTATGATATCTAACCCACCCTGATGTATGATATCTAACCCACCTTGATGTATGATATCTAACCCACCTTGATGTATGATATCTAACCCACCTTGATGTATGATATCTAACCCACCTTGATGTATGATATCTAACCCATCCTGATGTATGATATCTAACCCACCATGATGTATGATATCTAACCCACCATGATGTATGATATCTAACCCACCTTGATGTATGATATCTAACCCACCTTGATGTATGATATCTAACCCACCTTGATGTATGATATCTAACCCCACCCTGATGTATGATATCTACCACCCTGAATGTAGATATCTAACCCACCCTGATGTATGATATCTAACCCACCTTGATGTATGATATCTAACCCACCTTGATGTATGATATCTAACCCACCCTGATGTATGATATCTAACCCACCCTGATGTATGATATCTAACCCACCCTGATGTATATCTAACCCACCATGATGTATGATATCTAACCCACCTTGATGTATGATATCTAACCCACCATGATGTATGATATCTAACCCACCTTGACGTATGATATCTAACCCACCTTGGTGTAGACGGCGGTGATAAGTGCTGACCTGATTCTCATGCCGAGCGTCATCACCATGTGGAAATGCTGACGGTAAATCACACATGTCGTCATCGACACCACAAAGAACGAGCATGCGTACACGTAACCTTTCCACTCAGCCTCGTTCTGCTTGTTGTTGGTGTAGGCGATCAGGGTACTGCACAAAGTGACAGGAATGAGAGAGAGAGAGAGAGATGGCCGTGTGAAATATGTCGAGCGGCCCCAGAAGTCTTTGGTCAAAATTTTGCACTGAAACTATTCCCGGTAACGCTTTGAATTTACCTTTATGGTGGACAAAATAACACAACCAGTTTCCTCTTCCCCCCCCTCCCCCCCCCCCCCCCTTCTCCCGAAACAGGTAGATCCTCACTTGCCCACCCCGTGCTGGGAAAAACGTAATCAGCTATAACAGACAAGCTAGTGACAGCCTGACAACAGTGAACGATGTGAACTATCGATCCCTACACCATGACAACGACTTACTCCAGTAACTCAGTGTTAACTATCCCCTACACCATGACAAAGACTTACTCCAGTGTCCATGAACTATCCCCTACACTATGACAAGGACTTACTCCAATATCTGTTAACTATCCCCTACACCATGACAACGACTTACTCCAGTAACTCAGTGTTAACTATCCCCTACACCATGACAACGACTCACTCCAGTAACTCAGTGCTAACTATCCCCTACACCATGACAACGACTCACTCCAGTAACTCAGTGCTAACTATCCCCTACACCATGACAACGACTCACTCCAGTAACACAGTGCTAACTATCCCCTACACCATGACAACGACTCACTCCAGTAACTCAGTGTTAACTATCCCCTACACCATGACAACGACTCACTCCAGTAACTCAGTGTTAACTATCCCCTACACCATGACAACGACTCACTCCAGTAACTCAGTGTTAACTATCCCCTACACCATGACAACGACTCACTCCAGTAACTCAGTGTTAACTATCCCCAACACCATGACAACGACTCACTCCAGTAACTCAGTGTTAACTATCCCCAACACCATGACAACGACTCACTCCAGTAACTCAGTGTTAACTATCCCCAACACCATGACAACGACTCACTCCAGTAACTCAGTGTTAACTATCCCCTACACCATGACAACGACTTACTCCAGTAACTCAGTGTTAACTATCCCCTACACCATGACAACGACTCACTCCAGTAACTCAGTGTTAACTATCCCTACACCATGACAACGACTCACTCCAGTAACTCAGTGTTAACTATCCCCTACACCATGACACGACTCACTCCAGTAACTCAGTGTTAACTATCCCCTACACCATTGACAAACGACTCACTCCAGTAACTCAGTGTTAACTATCCCCTACACCATGACAACGACTCACTCCAGTAACTCAGTGTTAACTATCCCCTACACCATGACAACGACTCACTCCAGTAAACTCAGTGTTAACTATCCCTACACCATGACAACGACTCACTCCAGTAACTCAGTGTTAACTATCCCCAACACCATGACAACGACTTACTCCAGTAACTCAGTGTTAACTATCCTCTACACCATGACAACGACTCACTCAGTAACTCAGTGTTAAACTATCCCCAACACCATGACAACGACTCACTCCAGTAACTCAGTGTTAACTATCCCCAACACCATGACAACGACTTACTCCAGTAACTCAGTGTTAACTATCCCCTACACCATGACAACGACTTACTCCAGTAACTCAGTGTTAACTATCCCCTACACCATGACAACGACTCACTCCAGTAACTCAGTGTTAACTATCCCCTACACCATGACAACGACTCACTCCAGTAACTCAGTGTTAACTATCCCCTACACCATGACAACGACTCACTCCAGTAACTCAGTGTTAACTATCCCCTACACCATGACAACGACTCACTCCAGTAACTCAGTGTTAACTATCCCCTACACCATGACAACGACTCACTCCAGTAACTCAGTGTTAACTATCCCCTACACCATGACAAAGACTTACTCCAGTAACAGTGGCCCAACAAACTGCAGCAGGTCGCAGACGAGTTTCAACACGAATGACGTCATGAGATCCCAGCCATACGTCCTGACCAGAACCCTCAACAGTGACGCCTCCACTTGCTTGGGTTTGCTCCCCTTGTCCTCAATACTTCCCTTGGAGATGGTGGCCCCGTTGGCTAAGAGGGATGTTGTTTCTGACGCGTTATCATCGTCGCGCGTGTGACGTGTTGGTGTGGGGGAGTTGGTGAAGGACACGTAGTGACGATGTCTGCTGGCTGTCTTTTCTCTCTCTCTGTAACATCACTACAAGACATGAACGTGAAATACAAAACAGACTCAGTATCAAAACTGGGTCAAACACGGTCGGCAGTGTTGGAAATGTTCGGGCGAGTCACGGCAAGAGGCGGGGTGCTATTAGGGACTACCCTGAATCACTCTTGATAAATCTGCTGAATTTGATACATCTGCTGATCATGCAGGCAACGTGCACAATACTTTATCGGCACTGACTTTGATTTACTGTTTTACCTGTTCAGCCGGTTAACTCTGTGTAGTTCCTTTTTCCACGCAATCCTGAACTGTGGCACGACGCGGGCGGAGTTGTCTCGGGGGTGAAGGTCATACAGGTCATCCTCCACCAGGTCTTTACGATACGCACGTAACACCAGCCTGTGACATCATCACACGATATGACGTCATCACACGATCTTCTTACTGTCCTAGATATATTCAACCGAGGTCAGACTGTTGGTTAATTAGAGTAATATTTGACGACATCGTGTGCTACTGGTCATACACGGGTAGAAATCTGTGAATGTAACTTACCCGTTCATCCACCAGAAGGTCAGTCGGCTTGGGAACGAGGCTGTGAGTTCTGGCGAGGGTTTCTGAACAGAAAATAACATCACCAACTCCAAGTTCCTATACTGACGCGCTAACTATGATACTGTCCTACAGTCAGCAACACAACATCTTCACGTTTTTTTTTTTTTTTTTTTTTTCAACTGGATGACAAACAGTAACGACGACAATTAATGACATCATCTACAAGTTTTGTCATTTTCCTTGGCAATTCAAAATCCACAAAGAAAATTGACTCTGTGTGTGTGTGTGTGTGTGTGTGTGTGCGTGCGCGTGCGTTTGTGCGAGGGTTTCTTGGGAATCACCGTCGTTTCGTTTCTTGCCACAAGAGCTGCGCGACACTGAGAGACTGATGGCCTTACCTGACCCAGCACGTGATACCCGGGTAGAGAGCGCGTGTCGGCCACACTGTGGAGCAGTAGTTGTAACAACACTAGCGAGTAATACACGTAATACACACAGAACTGGGTCAGGTCATCCCTATAGTCCTGTAACACACACACACACACACACACACACACACACACACACACACACACACACACACACATATCTGGACACGTGACTTGGGGCCTCAAAATAAAACGGGTAAAAAGTGCTAAAGTGAACAAAGATACTGTCTCACTATCCACACCAGTGACTCCAAATTCTGAACACTACTCGTCCTCAGCTGACTGACGAAGCACTACACCGTAGCTGCACTGAACAAAAAGTCACTGCAAAAGTCAATTCCAGATCACGTGCGTGGTTTGTCATCACACTAATACCGATGACGTTACACACAACAAACATGGACTAGCCAGTTCACAAGGTAGCATGTAAGTATCACAGGCATGTTCCGGTAATATTTCGAGCAGATACTATGTCAGTCAAACAGGTGCCGAAGTGGTATAAAATTCAGTTAGAATCGCAAATACACACACACAAATCAGCTGACGGACAAACACGTGACCTAACATGCAGACAGACAGAGAAATGGACGAACTAACATTACGTGGATACTGACCTTGTGGATGATTTTGGTGTAGAAGGGAATGATGCCGGCCAGCGTCAGAAGAAGCCAGAATATCCACAGTACACCGGATGTGATGATGGCTTTCCTTCTCTCTACTTGCACCAACACACACGCCAATATCTGTACACACACACACACACACACACACACACACACACACACACACACACACACACACACACACACACACACACAGTGTCAGGATAGGCCTAAATATCTTTTTTTTTTCAAATTTCATGTTTGAAGCGTCTGAAAAACAAATGGCGCAACGCCGTCGAAAGCGAGGCTCAGAGAAATTCCAAAATTCGGCATCAAGCTGAGAATCAAGATGGCGCATGAAAACATGTGAAAGTATGCAATTTACACCAAAGTTATACAAAGTGAGTGTCATACAAACTTACACCAAAGTTATACAAAGTGAGTGTCATACAAACTTACACCAATGTTATACAAAGTGAGTGTCATACAAACTTACAAAAGTGGCGACCTTGACCGTGCCCGACACGTACACTACAGTAGCCGCGTGATGTTCGTCTGTCACACTTAGTGTCATCTCCACTACACCCAGTACAGCAAGTAACACGCTCACACACTGAAACATCATCATCATCATCATCATCATCATGTAACTGTCACACTTAGTGTCATCTCCACTACACCCAGTACAGCAAGTAACACGCTTACACACTGAAACATCATCATCATCATCATCATCATCATCATGTAACTGTCACACTTAGTGTCATCTCCACTACACCCAGTACAGCAAGTAACACGCTTACACACTGAAACATCATCATCATCATCATCATCATCATCATGTAACTGTCACACTTAGTGTCATCTCCACTACACCCAGTACAGCAAGTAACACGCTTACACACTGAAACATCATCATCATCATCATCATCATCATGTAACTGTCACACTTAGTGTCATCTCCACTACACCCAGTACAGCAAGTAACACGCTTACACACTGAAACATCATCATCATCATCATCATCATGTAACTGTCACACTTAGTGTCATCTCCACTACACCCAGTACAGCAAGTAACACGCTCACACACTGAAACATCATCATCATCATCATGTAACTGTCACACTTAGTGTCATCTCCACTACACCCAGTACAGCAAGTAACACGCTCACACACTGAAACATCATCATCATCATCATCGTCATCATCATGTATCTGTCACACTTAGTGTCATCTCCACTACACCCAGTAGAGCAAGTAACACGCTCACACACTGAAACATCATCATCATCATGATGTATCTTAGTGTCATCTCCACTACATCCAGTACAGCAAGTAACAGGCTCACACACTGAAACATCATCATCGTCGTCGTCGTCATCGTCATCATCATGTAACTGTCGTCACAATCATCACAATTAGTGAATTACTTCCCACTATAAATAATTCTCGTCATATAGGAGCCGATATGAAGACGTGTGTACGTCTCACTGACCGATTTGATTGTGTTGAGGATGTTGACAGATAGTGGCGCCCCTCCCAGCAGGTGAGACAGGTAGCAAGTGTAGACAGGTAACAGGAGCCATAGCCAGCCACACGGCACCCACACCAACACCGACTTCTGGAAACACTCGGTGAACTCCGGCCATGTGTTGTCCAACAACAGACTCCTGTTCTGTACACACACACACACACACACACACACACACACACACACACACACACACACACACACACACACACACACACACACACGTCACTTACACCGTGTCGTAAACGACACTGGGAGGGATGGGGGGGGGGGGGCAGGGGGGGCTGTAGGGGTAGCGTTTGTATAATGTCAGCATTCACCATAAAGGCAGACTGACCGGCCCCCGTAGTGTAGTGGTTAGCACTTCGGACCATGGACCGGGAGACCCGGGTTCGAATCCCAGCCGAGACAAGCGGGATTTTTCCTACCTAGGTCGGCTCCTACCCAGAGCGGGTGTGCTATGGGCCCAATGGGGAGGCTGTTGCCACACAGCCGAGCTTCACCCACTTCACGGGTGCGACTTTGGGGGTGCTTCCCTTGGTATGACACGTCTTATGATGTGGATGATTACACGGCCGGCACCGCAGGTGCCGTAGTTCCCGGGCCTGGTGAACGCCGGGATATTTATGACAGGAAGCGTGGAATGCGGCCCTGTCCCGCAGTCCCAAACCACATGGACCTCCATAGCATCATCTTACCATCATCCTCATCTCCATCATCATGCATAATAAAAATTGCCCCAGCCTTCAAGCCCTCCGTGGATTCCACCCATGACCTGGGAGGAACACCATTGGAGCTGGCAAAAAGAGTTGGGGTAGCAACAAAAAAAATAATAATAATAAAATAAAAATAAAGGCAGACTGTGTATCCCTGTGTGTTGGCTGTCCGCATAGAATCAGTATAACTACACCAATGTTGCGTGTAGATACCGGCAGCCCTACAACACAGCTGATACTGATAAGGAAACTAAAGTGTTTCATACGGCTACTGACTCGACTCTTGATAAGCTTGGAGCTTGGATGACAGGACGATACGTACACTAACAAACTACTGCTACTCACAACACAACGACAGACAACGTAACATTTCTTTTATACTACTCACAAAAATAGAGCTGTTTCCACAAAACGTGTAAAAACTGTCGTCTGCCATCATGACCGTCATCAGCTTGCAGTCAGTTACACGTGCAGCAACCGGCAACACAAAATGTATGACTGTCAACTAAGCAGCTAGGAGACAACAGCGCCAAGCTTCTATACTGCTCTTCACAAGTCGTCAATGGTTCATTTTCCAGGACACAATGACGTCACAAAACGCACCATTCACATTTTGCTGGCCACTCGATAACACGGCCTACTGTTGCTTTTCCTGTGCTGTGTATTGGGCTGTGTGTTGGTTCACCGGAAATTCACGCACTGTCACAACTCATCAGTTGTTGCCTGCTCATTGCGCAATAGAGGAGGAAGTGTACCACGTGACTATGATAAAACGGACCGGCACGAACTTCATCACTGTAAATAGGATCGTGCGAGCTAGCGACCACCTGACAGTCACGTGTCCGGTCGGCGTTGTGTGACCGAAACCGTCACTTCACCTGTTCAGCTGCCCTGACAACAACTTGAACACGTGGGCTTACAATGTCGCGCGTCATAATGTTAGTCCTACTTTTCCTGGCAGCCAGCTAGCCACAGGCAGCCCGTACAGCCAATTGACCAATCACTGCCCAAACCTTGCAACGCCGCAGGCTGCGTGTGCGGCAAAACCGCTGCCCGCCAGCAGGCAGCCGAGTACGGCAACATGCAGACTGGCAGTCGTGTAACCGTGCGCTTAATTAGACTGACTCGCCGGGCTGGGAGTATTGGCAAAGCTCAATCTTATTGTATAGAGGATCTTTGGAAATGAGTGCGAGTGATGGGGGTGATGCGGGAGAGTGCTGAAGCTACATGACTGTAAAAAAAAAATTGGCTTAAATCGCAGTGTGTGAGGACCCTTTAAGGGGCGTTTTAGCTGACATTCACCTGTGCTTTGTAGCCAGTCAGTGAATCTCACATTTCAATATAAAACCGCTGTTTGCTTGTTTGTGTGCCATGTGCTCACTTGGACGGATCAAAACTACATGAAACAATTTTGCGCTTCCTTGCTGTTTGACAAACACTTGTCCTCCACCCACTTCCAATACCCCACCCCACCACCCTGTCCTCCACCCAATACCCGAGTCCGGTCCAGGGGTGGGATCTCCATGTACCCGCCGGCTGCTCTTTGATCTGGGGACGACACGGGCCGCTCCGCTGGAGAGACGTTTCCGGGCTGTTGGAATTTGACATTTAGGACTCTGATTCTAATTCTGATAATTGTGATTGTGCAATTGTGATATGGCACTTCATCCCGGCATTTAACCGAAGTCACAGCGCAGAGCAGCAGTTTGATAGTCTTGATGAAATCATATACATCATTATATACTGGTACACGCCACTTGATCCTGATTGTGACACTGCATGATGTATGTGTACAAGTATTTGTGCGCGACGCAGTAACAGGTTGGAGCAGCAATAACTGTCTTCTTTATTCAATGAGAATGTCCGGATGTGTGTGTGTGTGTGTGTGTGTGTGTGTGTGTGTGTGTGTGTGTGTGTAAGGGTAGGTGGGTGGGTGTTTGGGAGTTTAACGTCCTTTTCCACCACGTATGGGTGATATCAAAGACGGGGCAGCGAGAAAAAGTCCAGCACAAATATTTGACCCCAGCCGGAATTTGTGTGTGGAAAGAGAGGGAGAAAGAAGTACAGACAACCAGTAATTTTCAAAAAATTATTGTCATTACACACACACACACACACACACACACACACACACACACACACACGCACGCACGCACGCACACAAGACACAGGGATATAGAGTCACTGCACCACAAACGATGAACGTTGAAACACTGAAACACACTGCTTTGTCTCATACATTAACATGCAGTGATGTTCATGACAATTACTAGGCCTTGTCCTGTCACCAGGCGCTGTATCTTGTAACATCTTGTAACAGTGTCCGTAACACAATAACACAATACGCCATCACGTCAAGTCACCACACACTGCAGCCTGTAAGTCGGCTCACCACCACCGTCACGTGACACTCTCCTCATGTATTCGCTATATAATTATATTGCCCGTCATCCTGAGAGGACATCCAACCACAATGGGACGCGATACGACCAGCAGGTTAATGTAAGACAAAACCAGATCATGTGACACTGGCTCCACTCAGACCAGATTAGCGTCCTTGGCCATGCTGTAGAAAGCCGACTGCTTGTTCTGTAGTAGAGTTTCCGGTGAGTCATACTCCCTTACCTCCCCTTGGTCCATCACAAGGATCCTTGCAAGATGCAGACAGAACGATAAGAAATATATTTATATAACAGCACATGCACATAATTATATTTATATCGGAAACACATTTACATGTGTGAAGGAGAGTTTGTCAATACCCATGTGATATTAGAAAATGTTACACTCACTAGCCACACACGTCATACCCTAGTGATGTTGGTCAGTGGATTCATGTACACTAGCCACACACATCATACTGTTGTAGAGATCGCGAAAAGCCACTGCATTTCGATGGAAATTTCTAGACCATCCCAGAACATGCTGGTGCAGTAACGTCAGTAGATTACGTCACCTTGGAAAGATTCCGAACTTGCCAGTAAGTTGAGGAATGTTCTAGATCTGACCTGTTAGTATATAAACAGCCCTGCACAACGTTCTGGGTTCTTCTTCTTTCATGAATTTGTTCTCCGCGCATCTTCTGTTGATAAAGTATTGGAGTTGTATTTCTGTTGTATCCTGTGTCTTCTCTGCGAGTGCACGAAGAGAGCGACATAGCAGGAGTACAATACAACACATACCCTAGTGATATTGGTCAGTGGAGTAATGTACACTAACAACACACATTCACAAGTGTTTACCTGTCGTAGTCGAGGATGGTGTTGAGGCGATGTGCGATGGTGAGAACTGTGCAGTCCTTGAACTCTGTCCTGATCGTCTGCTGAATCAGGTCGTCCGTTTCCATGTCAACAGCCGCTGTAGCCTCATCCAGAACCAGGATCTTGGTTTTACGTAACAATGAGCGAGCCAGACACACCAGTTGTCGCTGTCCCACACTGTTACACATCATATGACATCATCATCAATGTCGTCATCATCATCAGAGCCAGACACACTAATTGTCGTGGTCCTACACCGTCACACTAGCGTGTCAATATTTGAAGAAATAATCCCCCCCCCCAAAAAAAAAAAAAAAAAAAAAAAAAAAATAAAAAAAAAAAAATTCCCAAACGTTTATCCATCATCACATATATTTTACTCAGATCAGGCCCAGAGTAAAACATTGACAGGTAAAACCCATGGTTATGTCCCCCTTACCTCAAGTTAGCTCCCTCTTCTCCACACTCGTAGCCCAGTCCAGCAGGTGTCTCTGTGACAAACTTCTTCAGGTGAGCGTGTTCCAGGGCCCGCCATATTTGTTCGTCCGTGTACTGGTCAAAGGGGTCAAGGTTCATACGCAGAGATCCTGAGAACAACACTGGGTCCTGCACAGACAGGATTTCAAACAACATTCATTATCGATCATGTCAAAGTGCACGATGTGATGTTGTTCAAGTATTGTTCAAAGATTACATAACTCCAAAGCAATAGATTGTAAGCAAAATTGTAAAACACATAGGATAGGTACTGGGTGGCGCTGCACCGCGGCGACACGCTTCCCCCGGGGGAAGCAGCCCGAATTTCCGGAAAGGGATAATAAAGTAGTTAAAAAAAAAAAAAGGTGCACGAAAGTGAGGACTTGACAACACAGAACACCCGTAATTCTTTGCACATTTTCACAATATTACCACAATATTTCCACAAGATTACTACAACATTCCACAATATTACCACAAAATTCCACAATATTACCACAATATTCAACAATATTACCACAATATTCCCACAATATACCACAATATTCCCACAGTATTTTCACAATATTCAACTCTAATACCTCAATATTACACAACATTCCCACAATATTTCACAATACTACCACGATAGTACCACAACAGTGCCACAATATTTCACAATATTACCACACTATTCCACAACATAATCACAATATTACTACAATATTTCACTATGTTCCCACAATACTACCACAATAGTACCACAATATTTCACAATATTACCACACTATTCCACAACATAATCACAATATTACTACAATATTTCACTATGTTCCCACAATATTACCACACTATTCCACAACATTAACACGATATTCCACAATATTACTACAATATTTTACAATGTTCCCACAATATACCGTATATTCCACAATATTTCCACAATTTACCACAATATACCACAATTTTACCAAATATTCCATAATATTCCAAAATACCACAATATCACCACAATATTCCCACAAGATTACCTCAATTTTACCACAGTATACCATAATGCTTTATTATATACCATAATATTTTATTATATTATACCACAATATTACAATATTCCCACAATATACCATGATATTACCACAATATACCACAGTATTACCACAATATACCACAATATTACAATATTCCCACAATATACCATGATATTACCACAATATACCACAGTATTACCACAACATACCATAATGTCCCCACAATCTTCTACAATATACCACAATCCACAATATTACCCCATGGCGGCATGGAGCTGTACCAGAACGCCACAGATAAACAATACATCCTTATTTTGTTTAATGATCACCGAACTTGATGCTCAACTTTAAGAAGGCACTGGAAATTATTTAACCTGAGGTAGGATGGTCAGCCGTGCGCGAAGATCATGTAGACCCATCTTGGAGATCTGCTGCCCATCAATAACGATGCTGCCACCAGCAGATTCAATCAAGCGGAACAGAGCAACAGTCATGGACGACTTGCCGGCACCAGTACGTCCCACAATGCCAACCTGGGTGAAAGCAGCAACACCCTGATTAGAAAACGTCTTTACTTGTTGCTTCCAGGTTCTGGTGAGAGAACTGCACTAGAAGACACATGTTACTACTGTCTAGTCTCGAGCTAACTGCCTGGATTACACACACTGAGTCACCTTCTGCCCTCCCTGTATGTGACAGTTCAGTCCCTTGAGCACCAGATCGAGGCCGGGTCTGTATCGTGTGGAATAGTTGAGGAAGTTCACCGTGCCCGTGTCTGGCCAGTCACCAGGAGGACGTCTCCCGGGCAACGACCAGGGCGCCTGGCAACAAAACGAGTTGTTCAATAGTAAGTCACAGTCATTGGGCAGTAGGGACTCATGGTGGATGCTTGATCAATCGCGATTTGAATTTGACAGACTTGAACACAATAAAGAGAGTGTGTACCTCTGTGGGTGTGTCCGTGTACTCCTTGATTCGTTCCACAGACACGATGTTTGTCTCCAGGTCACTGGCAGCACGCACCATCCAGTTCAGCGCTCCGGTCACCTGCACGAGACGCGTCATCAGTCAGTGGGCGTCATGGTGCACAAAGTTACAGTAGGAACGCTTGGTCAGTACAAACTTCATCCACCAAACGTCACGGTCATTATAATACTAATAACTATGAACGGAAATTTGTCTTCGGCTTCACCGACAAGTAAACAAGGGTGGGTGTTTGGGAGTTTAACGTCCTTTTCCACCAGACAAGTAAACAAGGGTGGGTGTTTGGGAGTTTAACGTCCTTTTCCACCAGACAAGTAAACAAATAAACATGTCAGATCACACAAGGAATGTTGTTAGCTTGTAAAATCCTCCCCCCCCCCCTCCCGTCTCCAGCTGCAACAACACCAGAATTAATATAAATTACATAAAAACGCCGATAATAACCACAGTAAAAAGAGACAGACTAAATCACTAAAACACTTCATATCAAGTGAAAGTGAAAGTAGGAGATTAACGGTAAAGTCAGTACTGACCTGCATGGCGTACGAGACAGACAGACCAACAACACCGCCCTCCACGTCAGGGGAGATTACTGCAAACATGGCCGCCGTCAGTACCACCAGGTTCCCTAGAAACTCCAGACGGAATCCCAGCCACCTGACACAGGTAGAAACCACAAGGTAAGTGTTAAGTACACCTGACACAGGTAGAGACCACAAGGTAAGTGTTAAGTACACCTGACACAGGTAGAAACCACAAGGTAAGTGTTAAGTACACCTGACACAGGTAGAGACCACAAGGTAAGTGTTAAGTACACCTGACACAGGTAGAGACCACAAGGTAAGTGTTAAGTACACCTGACAAACGAACACAGAGGTAACAACACAGGTGATGACGACCGACAATGTCCATCGACGCAGAATCGAAGAGAACGAGTTGTGTGTGTGTGTCTACCTGTGTCTGTTTGTGTGTGTACCTGTCTGTGTGTGTGCCTACCTGTCTGTGTTTGTGTGTTTACCTGTCTGTGTGTGTGCCTACCTGTCTGTGTTTGTGTGTTTACCTGTCTGTGTGTGTGCCTACCTGTCTGTGTTTGTGTGTTTACCTGTCTGTGTGTGTCAGGTTACCTGTTTGCGGCGAGACTGAAGAAGTAGAAGGTCAGGTTCTTGTCCACCTTGGCCATGTTGTCGTCAATGAAGCGTGACTGTGCGCTGTACGCTCGGATGGACGCCGCTCCGGTGATGGTTTCACTGAAGTGGTTGAAGATCGGTGATCGTGTGGTGGACTCGATTCTCTTCAGCTGTCGTGACGTGGGGATGTAGAACCTCTGACAATCACAGAAATACCATACTGGTTCAAGGCGGCACTTTCTGGGACACGCTCCTAATGCCACGAGACACTAAGACGGAGAGAGAGAGAGAGAGAGAGTGAGAGAGAGTGAGAGAGAGAGAGAGAGAGAGAGAGAGATGGGCGTGCGTGCGTGGGGAAGGGGGTGGGGGGTGGGGGCTAGTACCTGTACAAGATAGTAGAGAACTCCAAGCGGTAGAACGACGACGAGGAAGATTGGCGTGCTGTACGAGATGACGACCAGTGTACTGATGACAGACAACACCGTGCTGATCCCTTGCCGCAGCATCATGGGAAGGTTGTTGTCGACGGTGGTGACGTCACTAGAGAAGCGGTTGACGATGCGACCTGAGGGTGTGGTGTCGAAGAATGACATGGGTGACCTCATGATGTTGGACAACATGTTGACGTGAAGTGTTCCTGCTGCCTTCACCATGCTGACGGTAGACAGTAGTGAGTACACCAACACCAACAGGGCTGCAGACGAAAAACAAAACAAAACAAAAAACAGCTCCAGTCAACGTCCGTAAAACTGCAACGCCATTCACTGTGATTTTCTGAACGCAATAACAAAATGCCCACTATGCACAGCCTCAGAAAATATCACGTGATCAAAACCGTACACGTGCTGCACGTGGAAAACACCGCCAGGATTTGTATCTCAGTTTAAATCTCAAGTAAGTAAGTAAGTATCTCAGGTTAAACATAAACAGATAATGAGCTCACCCTGTCCTACACCCAGCCCGCCGTACACCCCGAGGTACATGTAGTTACGCTCCTCATACTGTGTGGTGTTAGCGAGTGACGTGTTGGCCAGAAGATCATCATCCGTCCACTGTGAGAGCCAGATACTGGAGTACACACTCACACCTTGATACGCCGCGTACAACGCAAAAATGACCAGCGTCACACCCAGCCCGATGGCGCGGAAATAGGTCAGGAACACAGACAGCTTCACCTGGGACACAATACAAAATAAATATATAGAGAACCACTACCAAAGATCTTGATGTTTCCAGGTGTGTACATGTTATGCCCTCCACCAGTGTGAGTTGTAAACATGGAGACACTGATAAATCAAAATGGTGTAACAAAGTTTTACCCTGTTAGGATTTGAGCCGTCAACCACCCGACATGTTTGTCTCTGATGTACAATCCGAGATGTTTGTCTCTGCTCTGTGACACGAGATGTTTGTCTCTGCTCTACACACGAGATGTTTGTCTCTGCTCTGTGACACGAGATGTTTGTCTCTGCTCTACACACGAGATGTTTGTCTCTGCTCTGTGACACGAGATGTTTGTCTCTGCTCTACACACGAGATGTTTGTCTCTGCTCTGTGACACGAGATGTTTGTCTCTGCTCTACACACGAGATGTTTGTCTCTGCTCTGTGACACGAGATGTTTGTCTCTGCTCTACACACGAGATGTTTGTCTCTGCTCTACACACGAGATGTTTGTCTCTGCTCTGTGACACGAGATGTTTGTCTCTGCTCTACACACGAGATGTTTGTCTCTGCTCTGTGACACGAGATGTTTGTCTCTGCTCTACACACGAGATGTTTGTCTCTGCTCTACACACGAGATGTTTGTCTCTGCTCTGTGACACGAGATGTTTGTCTCTGCTCTACACACGAGATGTTTGTCTCTGCTCTGTGACACGAGATGTTTGTCTCTGCTCTACACACGAGATGTTTGTCTCTGCTCTACACACGAGATGTTTGTCTCTGCTCTACACACGAGATGTTTGTATAAACACTGCCTTCCCACTCACTCCTTCCAACACACATATGAACACTTACCTTGCCCGTTTCTGACTTTTCCTCCTCAATAAGTTTGTCTTTTGGAGCCTGTATTGGTTTTGCTGGCTTTTCTCCCTTCATAGACCTCTCTAGGGTGGACTGTGAGTCTGAGCGAGTCCTGCACCTTGTCCTACGTCACAAAAAGGAAAAATAAACAACAAGAAATTTTTTTTTTAAAAAGCAGCAGCAATAGTAGAGCCAAACTGACACTCACACACACAGACCTAGGATGACAGAAATTTCTAATATGAAATGTCCAGTCCTGACAAACCCGTCAACTGGTACTGACAAAGTCACAGTAACTAAGTGACTGCTGCCGGAATACAGGTGGCAGCTGGGTGGAGTTTGTTTGGGTGCCAGCTTGACTGGGCAAAGCATGAGTAGCAATCAGACGGGCAGCATTTAGTTACCAGTTGGGATGCCAATATAAAAATGAGGTTTTCATGAGGATCACTGGGGGAAACTGTGAAGCTGATGGGTTGCCATAGCCCGCTGGCACTGCCATCTTTGTTTGAGTGGGCTGCCCATAAAACAGACAGGAAAATCCGCCTGGTGCACACTGGGTACACGGTGCACACTGGGTACACGGTGCACACTGGGTACACCATACTGGCCCCTTTTCGCGCCCTGTTGTAAATCTGCCTTGCGCCCACTACATTGCCCACAATGGCCCACGCGGGCAGCGCAACTAGGGCCGGTGTCGGGCCACACTGTACTGCACATACTGGGGTGGTACCCACCTTGAGGGAAGTTCGTCACCGGAAGTGAGTGAGTGGTCAGAGGTCACTGAGTCAACTCGCTGCAGCATCTGGGCCTTCAGCGTTTGAACTGTGGGAAGTTGGGAACAACGTGTACAACAGCTGTGAGTTGTGCCTGACATGACGACCGACAATTACACCGTCTAGCACACTGACATCTCTAACACCGCTAGTTGCCCTGGCCTTCACCTCCACTGATTCCTGCGATAGATCTATCTCAATCTTTCCCGAGTAACTTAACAACATTATCGTTGAATTTCATCCAGATTCAGTTGTTCGCTTTCATTGACCATGCACGCGGCAGGTTAGACGACTGGTAGAAAGATTTGAAAGATTCAAGGAAAGAGGGTGGGTGGGTGTTTGGGAGTTTAACGTCCTTTTCCACCACCTACGGGTAATATCAAAGACGGGACAACGAGAAAAAGGCCAGTAGAGATTCAAGGAAAGAATCATCTACAGACGTAGCAGTGAAAATAGCGCACTCACTTTCTGGGTCCTCGTCTTCATCATCATCATCATCATCGTTCTGAGTGAGGTATGTTTTAAGGAACTGGGCGAAGTCCCCGTCATGACTCAGCAGCTGGTCATATGATCCCATCTCCGATATCCGGCCGTCAGTCATCACCACAATCATGTCCACCATGGGCAGCCAGTGAACACCGTGTGTCACCAGCACACGAGTCTGGGCAATCACCAGCATCATCATTAGTACCAGTAGTGTCATCACTATTAGTATCATCACCAGCAGTGTCATCACTATTAGTATCATCACCAGCAGTGTCATCACTATTAGTATCATCACCAGTAGTGTCATCACTATTAGTATCATCACCAGTAGTGTCATCACTATTAGTATCATCACCAGCAGTGTCATCACTGTCAGTATCATCACCAGTAGTGTCATCACTATTAGTGTCATCACCAGCAGTGTCATCACCAGTAGTGTCATCACTATTAGTACCATCACCAGCAGTGTCATCACTGTCAGTGTCATCACCAGTAGTGTCATCACTATTAGTACCATCACCAGTAGTGTCATCACTGTCAGTGTCATCACCAGTAGTGTCATCACTATTAGTATCATCACCAGCAGTGTCATCACTGTCAGTGTCATCACAAGTAGTGTCATCACTATTAGTATCATCACCAGTAGTGTCATCACCAGTAGTGTCATCACTATTAGTATCATCACCAGCAGTGTCATCACTGTCAGTGTCATCACCAGTAGTGTCATCACTATTAGTATCATCACCAGCAGTGTCATCACCAGTAGTGTCATCACTATTAGTATCATCACTGTCAGTGTCATCACTAGTAGTGTCATCACTATTAGTATCATCACTGTCAGTGTCATCACCAGTAGTGTCATCACTATTAGTATCATCACCAGCAGTGTCATCACCAGTAGTGTCATCACTATTAGTACCATCACCAGTAGGATCTGATACACGCAATATATCACCTGAATATTTTATTTATAATCACCATGTTTATCGTCACTCAGAGCAACACCCATCGCTAGAACAAAACTCAGATCCATTTCCCCAAATGTGACCCTGACCTTGTGTCGGAGTATACCCTTGGCACCGATGACCTCCTGGAAGATGTGTTTACCCACGTGAGAGTCGACAGCGCTGAGCGGGTCGTCAAGGAGATAGATGTCAGCGTCACTGTAGACAGCACGTGCCAGACTCACGCGCTGTTTCTGTCCTCCACTCAGGTTGATGCCCTGTCAACACACACAGCACCTGGAGGTGACATTATCAGTGACGTCAAGTGGCAACTGACGTCATTCCATCTTGGTAAACACCCACACTTTTGTGACGTCAAAATCCCGAGGCATAGGGAACATGTTACAATTGTGAATCATTTGTTACAGTGATGGCAACTCCGTCTCATACCGAGTGTAAGTTTTCGTTTCTGTTTGGGATCTAGATGTGTACCTGGTGTTTCATGGACGTATTTCCTGACAATGCCGTGTGTGCGAAACTGAAACACCTTACTTCCATCTCCACTTTTGTTTTGTTTTGTTTTGTTATAGAAGTGACCTGACTTATCTTCTACCTTCTCCCCAATCTCTGTCATATCTCCGCCAGGCAGAATGTCAAGGTCGGCTCTGAGTGCGCATGCGTCCAGCACGGCGTTGTAGTCACGTGATCTGTATGGCGACCCAAACAACACGTTGTCCTTCAGTGGTGCGTTCTGTATCCACGCCTGTTGGGGCACGTACGCTACACTACTCTGGAGACATTTAGAAAACTGTAAGTGTTAGAAAACAGGAGGACAAGCGGTATAATGATGAAACGATACATGGACATGTGTGTGCATGATCTTCTCCGTATCAAACGGCGATCCACACCAAACAGCTAATTCAGTTGTCAATGACTGACGCATATGAGCAGAAAATGATTCTAGTTGAAAATGAAAAAAAAAAAAAAAAATGAAAAAAAGAAGAAGAAGAAAATGGTTCAAGAGAACAAGGGTCATGGTGAAAAACAAACAAAAATTAAACAAATCAAGGATTCTGAGTCCTGAAATGGCCGTTACTGCAAAGTGGTTGGTAACAGAAGTGGAGAAGAAGCCGGAGAATGTAGATGACCTACCTGTACTGTGACCTTGCCCTCCAGTTTCTCCATCTCACCCAAGATGGCCGACACGAGTGAAGACTTTCCTGATCCCACCTGACCCACCACCGCCACCAACTTGCCCTTGGGAACCTCAAGGTCAATGCTGAGGTACAAATGACAAACATAGACTGATCAGTCCTGGTTCACTGACTCTGGTTTGCCTATTGCCAGTTTCAACAGGACAAGCAGAACATGTAAACTGTATGTAAAACTGTTTGCCAATATGAAACATTGCATTGTGTTCAAAGATTCCCTTGTTAGTTTGGTGACTCACCCTCTGAGTGTCGGCAGGTGAAGCTGCTTGTCCCATGTAAAAGTTCCTTTCTGTATGGACACGGCTGATTCTGCACACACAACAAAACATATATACATTATCTCTATGGACACGGCTGATTCTGCACACACAACAAAACATATATACATTATCTCTATGGACACGGCTGATTCTGCACACACAACAAAACATATATACATGTTACAGTTGCTATTGATTCCACTGTGGATGGTTTCTCTTTGTTGAGGTAGGATAGGAACGAGGGGGAGGGGCGATATTTCTACATGCCACGAACATTTCAAATTTAAAAATTTAACCCCATCGCACTATTTGTCTTTTTAACGACAAAAAACAAGAGAGAGAGAGAGAGAGAGAGATGCTGTCACGTGACCTGACCTGCGTGACTGTCACGCTGCACGTTGTTCGTGTCCAAGTCGTGACGTCGTAGGAAGTTTCCAAGCCGGGAAAGTGACACTTGCGCCTGACAACAAACAGTTCAGAGTACCATGTCACCATGATAACGACCTTGAACTTATATAGGTCACCTTGACAGACAGTAACAGGTGTATGAATGATGCTGAGCAAAAGCAGTTACTATGACAGCAGTCTCTCACCTGAGCCAGGTAGGCAATAATCATGGGAAGGAGGTTGATGGGAGCACGCAGGATGTTGAAGAGTGACAGCGATACAAACGCCTTGCCAGCGTCCAGGTAGTGACTCTCTGACGTCAGCACATACGTCACGAAGGTCACGAGGGTCACCTGAATATCAGATTATTCATGAGCACCGCTCAGCCTGCTCGCAATAAATATTATTACGTATACACCAGGCGACAGAGAAACCGACCATTCTAGTTGACATTGTGTACATGGTCCATAACCCTTTCAAAATGCATCACTTGTAGCAGTGTCGGTAGGGACGTAGATAGGTGCATGCGTGCGTGTGTGCGTTTGTACCGGGAAAGGTGCGCTGGTTTGTGTGTGTGTGTGTGTGTGTGCGTGCGTGCGTGCGTGTGCTTGTGCGTGTGCTTGTGCGTGTGTGTGCGCGTGTGTGTGTGTGTGTGTGTGTGTGTGTGTGTGTGTGTGTGTGTTACATGTACCAGGAAAGGTGCACTGGTCCACAGGAAACTGGAGACGGCCTGAATGTAAGCGCTCTTCTTCAGCACGGTCAGCTCCTGGTGTCTAATTTCGGACACCTTCTCCTGGAACGACGATTCCCACGCGTACAACTTCAATACCTACACACACGAGAGATTCACGTTTACGCCAGCGTGAAACCCACAAGACACCGTCGGGAGGGCGACGTTCAGGCCCACAGGAGACCCATGTTAACGTTTGCAAAAGACCCACGATTTTGCCCACGGTGAACCCGTATTTATGCCTGCCAAATTTCAAACTATCGAGACCCACGTTCAGGCCCAAGAAGGACTCACCTTGATCCCTGACAGAACCTCATTCATGAGTTTGACCCTGTCGTCCTTGAGCTTCATCTGCTGGGCCTGCAGCTTGCGGAGTTTGACGGTCAGTATGGCGTTGAGTGGAATCAGCAATATCATGATCCCCAGACCCGCCAGTACAGACGCACCCAGCTGTCCCCATAGCAACCACAAGGCCAGGGCGATGTTGAGAGGTGAGGACCAGACGGCGTACAGGTACCCAGTGACGTCCTGCATACGTTGACAATCCACGGACATGAGGTTGACGATCTCACCAACAGTGGAGTCTTTCCGGGCCTCGTTACTGATTGTCAGCGCCTGGAGCAGAAACACGCTTCATAACCATCACACACACACACACACACACACACACACACACACACACACACACACACACACACACACACACACACACACACACACTTGGCAAGACACATCATAAACTAGGACACATCATATGGCTCGGACACACTTGACTAAGACACATCACGTAGCTAGGACAGATCATGTAGCTACGACACGTCACGTAGCTAGGACACATCATGTAGTTAGGACACATCAGCATGGACACGTCATCAGCTAAGACCGTGACCATCCAACGACCTGACACGTCACCTGGCCAGGAGGAGGATGTAATTATCAAATGCTTGGACACACCAGGACTGAAGGGGAAGGTTCGTCAAACAGCAAACTAAATATGGCCATAGGCGTTGAGACGTGCTTGTCGGCTTCCCTGCACTTTCTGTATGTTGTGGAAAAGGACGTTAAACCCCCAAACACCCACCCACCCACCCCTGCACTTTCTTTCGTGAATCAGGGACACCTGCTACACTGACAGACATCTGGAAGAAAGTTCAGGATCAGTTACTATTATGCGTGGGACAAACGTTTAGATGACGATAATTATGACATAATGATATCAACCTACTCAGTGCACTAGCACTCTCTCAGTAAGTTCGGGTATAGCTGCAGGAGAGCGTGTGAGCGCAGGCCACTCACCTTGCTGTAGACGGCGGACATGAGGGCCGATCTGATCCTCATACCAAGCGTCATACTGATGTGGAAATGTTGATGATAGAACACAGACCCCGTCACCGACACCACAAAGAACGCGCATGCGTACACGTAGCCCTTCCACTCTGCCTCGTTCTGCTTGTTGTTGGTGTAGGCGATCAGGATGCTACACAAAGTGACAGGAATGTCTGTATGTGTCTGTGTGTGTGTGTGTGTGTGTTTGGGAGAGAGAGAGAGAGAGAAAGAGAGAGAGAGAGAGAGAGAGAGAGAGAGAGAGAGAAGGGGGGTTGGAGGGAGGGGGGGGGGGGCGGTTGGTAATGACATGAAGGTAATTTGGTTCTATTAAATGTGTCCAGTTTTGTGGATCCTCACAAGAGAACGTCAAGTTAAGTCGCACCACTAGTGCCTCAAATCGTTCACAGCCTGGTCAGTAGAGTCCGTCTTCCGTGACCTGGACTACTGCCCACTCAATGTTAAGGAAAGAAATATAATGAGCTGTGTATCCTGAACGTTGCTATAGTGACAGTGTTGGCGAGAGGGTACGTCATGTAGCGAGTCGCACGCGACATGTCACGTGACGTACACTGTCAACAAAACTACGACATTGACCATTGTAGCCGTATTCATAATAATCGTGACAACAGGGCACACCCTGACAACAGGGCACACCCTGACGACAGAGCACACCCTGACGACAGGGCACACCCTGACGACAGGGCACACCCTGACGACAGGGCACACCCTGACAACACTAGGGCACACCCTGACAACAGGGCACACCATGACGACAATGCACGGCATGACTGACTTACTCCAGTAACTGTGGTCCCACAAACTGCAGCAGGTCGAAGAAAAGTTTACACACGAAACACTTGAACAGATCCAAACCGTAAGTCTTGGCCAGAACTCTAAACAGTGACGCCTCCACTCGTTTCGGTTTGCTCCCCTTGTCCTCATTACTTCCCTTGGAGATGGTAGCCCCGTTGGCTAAGAGGGATGTTGTTTCTGACGCGTTATCATCGTGGTGCGTGTGACGTGTTGGTGTGGGGGAGTTGGTAAAGGACACGTAGTGACGATGTCTGCTGGCTGTCTTTTCTCTCTCTCTGTAACATCACTACACGATATGAACGTGAAATACACACACATAAAAATATTACTAAAACAAATCAGTCCCCAAACTAGGCACTGCAATGGTTTTAAACAGAAAATTATTAATGGTATTTGCATTACATGTCTGGGCCATAGGAGAAAATGAAGGTTTCATTAGCAGTGTCTGTTTTTCCTTGCGTCACCTGTTCAGCCGGTTAACTCTGTGTAGTTCCTTTTTCCACGCAATCCTGAACTGTGGCACGACGCGGGCGGACTTGTCTCGGGGGTGAAGGTCATACAGGTCATCCTCTACCAGGTCTTTACGATACGCACGTAACACCAGCCTGCGACGTCATCACACGATATGACATCATCACACGATATGACGTCATCACGTCGTCACACATTCGGATTCCAGATCACAACAATGTGAATACAGAGCTCGAAGCATAATTACAGTTAAAATAATATTCGACAGTAAGTGCAATCCTTAGCATGTACGTGGGGAGGGAGGGGCGGGGGGGTGGGGACACTTTCAATATGCAACATTTAAATTTACGTGATAATTCGTAAGAACATTGTACGTGAACTCTGGCATTAACGCTAAAACAGTGAAACTGGTAGAAATGTCGATAAGCTTAATGTTGTATCTTACTTGTTTATCCACCAGAAAGTCAGTCGACTTGGAAACGAGGCTGAGACTTCTGGCGAGGGTTTCTGAACACAAAACAACACCACTAACACTAACATTGATGCTGCTCTCTTCTCTCTCTGGCTAACATTCAGTAACAAAGCTGGAAGTGATAGTTCTTTTGAGCATTTCTTTTTCAGATAACGACAACGACAACGACAACGACAACAAAACCCTGATAAATACATTCCTGGTGTGTACGTAGTGTGAAATGAAAGGAAAATACTATTTATCATTTTTACCTGGCAAATAAAAGGGTGGGTGGGTGTTTGGGAGTTTAACGTCCTTTTCCAACAGGTATTAGCAAATAAACGTTTCAGATAAGGATGAATTGTTTAGGGTTAGGGTTAGGGTTAGGGTTAGGGTTAGGGGTTAGGGTTAGGGTTTATAATGACTGGGTAGTGCCAGAAACGAGCTTCGACGTACAGCAAGAACTGTACAAGACAACAATCAGGGTGGCCTTACCTGACCCAGCACGTGATACCCGGGTAGAGAGCGCGTGTCGGCCACACTGTGGAGCAGTAGTTGTAACAACACTAGCGAGTAATACACGTAATACACACAGAACTGGGTCAGGTCATCCTTATAGTCCTGTAACACACACACACACACACACACACACACACACACACACACACACACACACACACACACACACACACACACACACACACACACACTGTTACCAAAGCCAATAGACCTGAACAATTTAGCACCGTATCACAATTCAGCTTTCAAACAGAAAATGCTTCAGTAATGTGGTACATGTATAAAGTTTAACACTGATCAAAGGTATCAGCCGGCAGGCAAAATGTTCAATGCACGCACAACTGTAAGAGCCATGCAGATGTAAGGACAAACGGATACAGAAGAGTTAACATTATGACGTGCTAACCTTCTGGATGATTTTGGTGTAGAAGGGAATGATGCCGGCCAGCGTCAGAAGAAGCCAGAATATCCACAGTACACCGGATGTGATGATGGCTTTCCTTCTCTCTACTTGTACCAACACACACGCCAATATCTGTACACACACACACACACACACACACACACACACACACACACACACACACACACACACACACACAAAAGATATACATGGACCACTTCACTTATCCTGGACGACACATCTCACAGTCAACAGTGAAAGTTTCGGCAGAACCCTAATAGATAACATTTGTTACTGTTTGTACTGATGAAAACAGATCGAAACGTTAGCTGTTGACTGTGAGCTAATGTGTCGTCCAAGATCAAGTGGTCTATACATTTTGTTGTTGTTGCTCCTAACCGAAACAAAACGAAGCAAAACAACACCACACAACAACAAACTAACAAACAAGCAAAATACAGGATCCAGAAAAGAAAAAAACAAACAAACAAACTCAAAAACAACAACAGCAAATACAAACCAGCTGACAAACGAGCAAACAAACAAGACAAAAGCAGAAATAACAGCATAGTTCTCCGATTCGTTTGTAACTATTTTAGATTTCTTTGTGTTCAGTGACCATGACAACTACAACAGCAGTACGCATAATTATATTACAATAGAACATCCAAGTCAACAGCATCAGAGAACAAGATGGCCACCAGCCCAATATGTTGTTTCCATTCAATGACCTGCTGTAGTCACAGTCGTAGTCGTTGTGTCATGTATGCAGCCCGCGCGCACACGCCGGAACGCAAGCTCTCTGACATCAAGCATGCTGACATAAAGAAAGTACTGAAAACCCTTATCGTGCCTCTATGCACTTGCAAAAACCCAAACACATGAGGTCGTGTGAGCTCGCCTAGCTGGTTGACGTCACAACTTGTTGGCGTATGCGAGGTTCTACATGGGTGAATGAATTCTTGTAATAAAGTCGTTCCCCTTTGACAGAGTTACTTCCCGCAGACCTGACTGACAGACGATTGCTTACTGGTATCGGAGAAGAGACCCTCTCTCTCTCTCTCTCTCGCCTTAGACGCGCGCTTGCGCGCGCACGCACGCACCCCCCCCCCTCCCCCTACACACACATTATGCAAAGACCTTGGAATCAGAAAGACGCGTCACTCCTGCCCTCGTAAGAGTAGACTCCAGAGTGCAGTCCCTTTTCGGCGGGGCGTGAAAATGTGACTGCTTACACCCAGCGCCATTTTTAAAAATGGCGAATTTTTTTTTTAGAAAAGCAGAGACTTGTGTGTCATATGATTCGATTTGAAACGAAGTCTTGAATATCCGACCACTTTTCGTTTGGGCAAAATCTTTGCCAGCGGACAATTATTGTTGCGCTTTGATGGCACTGTTTACGTGGTAGACTGATCCAACAGGATGTGAGTAAACGGCAAGGGGGTTGCACTCTGACAGGCAAGGGTGTTGCACTCTACAGGCAAGTATTATTGCACGGTGCAGACGATCACGTACCTGCCTTGTGGTGGAATAAGAGACGATTACAAAAGCATACACACCCGTGCTCTAGGACTGAATGTAATAATAGATCTGTCCATTCAGACAGAGACAGGTTATGTATGTCTCTGATTCAGAAACACGCCTACTTTCACTCTGAAGACAGCCTGCTAATCACTTGCGCCACTGAGGATCCCTCTGGGTTCAAAGCTGGTCAAGGATGACATAGTGCGCGACCTTGTGTTTGAGAGCACCGAGACAATTTAGGCCCGTCACGGTAGCGCAGTGAGCGCCATTTCCCCACTGTGCACAGAGGTACTTTCCACTGAAAGACTCTGTGCTCCAGAGAGTGTCGTAAGAGAGACATATAGCGGGACAACGCGAAGAGTTGTCTGCCCGCATTAGCGCGCATCCTAGATCTGGCCCCTATAGTGACAGCATGGCGGAAAGTGGAAAGCGATCACAAAAGCATGCAATTGTGTTCTGCGCCGAATTGTTCAAATAACAGACAAATATAAACGGGGAAATACTTCTTTTGGTATTCCTGTTGAAAAACAAACATTTTTTTTTCGCTTTCTTGTCCAAAAAAAAAAAAGAAAAGAAAAAAAAGACCTCAAGTGGTACGTGTGCATGCAGTGTAAACTAACAGTAAACACACGCGGCTGACGCAGATACAGCGTAATTTTTTTCCCTGACAACTTTACAAATCACGGTGACTTAAATTGTGCTAGCGTCTACCTGCATCTAAATTCAGAACACACACACACACACACACACACACACACACACACACACACACACACACACACACACAGAGAACAAAATCATCCGGCTGAACTTCGTTCTAACCATTGTAAAACCATATCACAACATAGAATCTGCTGGATCGTCGGTCGCAGATATGATTAATGCTGAGTTAGCAGGAAGTATTCAGCGGATGCGTCCATCTTTGGATCTCTCGCACATTCGATCTTTCTGTGTTCCGTACTAGTTTTACTTGAACACATCGAACGAAATGCACTGCGTAGCCTACGTACAGCAGTGAAAGCCAAACTAGATCTTTCTTTCGTCCTCCGGAACTTTGAGAGTACTTATGTTTTCCATAGGCCTAAAACACATGCGAAATATATGGGGGGAGACCACCTGGCAGTCGCTGACATCTTCGTTTTTGTTTATTTTCTTAAAATGTTTTACGGCGGCTAGTGTAGGGTTGGGTCAAACAACTGCGTAGATCTGCGGGATGCGCGCTAATGCGCGCAGACAACTCTTACGCGTTGTCCCTCAAAGGGAGGTAAGTGAACTATCTTTATGTTTCCAAGATCTTTGCATTATGCTTCTGAGTGTGAGTCAGTGGCAAAAACGAAACCCACTGAAATTCCCGCTTTCCACATGTCAAGTTGTAGAGACTCTTGCGAAAAGATACTGCATTTCGATGCAAAATAATTTCTAGACCATCCCAGAACATGCTGGTGCAGTAACGTCAGTAGATTACGTCACCTTGGAGAGATTTCGAGCCTTCCAGTAAGTTGAGGAATGTTCTAGATCTGACGTAAGCAGCCCCCCTGCACAGCGTTCTGGATTCTTCTTCTTTCATGAATTTGTTCTCCGCGCATATTCTGTTCATAAAGTATTGGAGTTGTAGTCTGTTGTATCCCGTATCATCTCTGCGAGTGCACGATGATGGCGACATAGCATAAGTAAAATACAACACCACGTCTCCAAACAGAGGAATTCCGAAAGAAAGTGGCGAGACACCCCCAAGAAAAAACAGCATCACGTCAATCAAACATGACGCACTTACTTTACGTCAGTGCGCGTGCGTCTCTTCTTCGATGTTTGTGAGGCGTGTGGCTTGCAGAGGAAATGTGCTGTGAGTACAAATTTTCGAGTCAACTGACGATAACGGCTGCAGTGAATTTTTCTAATTTTTTTGTATATTTTTTATGGCACCCCAGGCTCATTATCTATGTATAGTAGGAGCGATTTTGAGATCTAAAGTGTGTTCACCAGCACTTTCATCAGGTACGGCTTACGCCAAAAGTATAAAAGCGACAACCTCCAAACTTCACTTAGTTGAGAGTCCGTATTCATGCTATCTATGTCCAAAAAATGGAGTGGTTTAGGTAAATATTACGCCTTTAAACGCCAGAAAGCCACTTATTCTGAAAAGGGCGATAACTCGCAAATCATGTGTGCAATCGTACCTGGATCGGGCCTTCTATTCAACAATCTTGATTCATTTAGAAACCCTAAATTTGAAATCGATCGGTTCAGTATTTTCGGAGAAATAGGCATCTGAACTGGGTTCACATGCAATGTCAACTCAGGCTCGGTTTACATGAAAACTATAAGAGCGACCATTTTCTAGTAGTGAGTCAATTCAGAGTCCGTATTCAAGCTATCTACTGCCAAAAAATTGAGTGATTTAAATAAATATTACGCCTGTACACGAAAGACAACCAACTTGTCTCAAAAGGGCGATAACTCCCAAATCACTTAAGCAATCATCACACGCTTGAATCGTCTAATGTAACATTTTGATAAATTTGGATACCCCAAATTTGAAGCCATTCGGTTGAGTATTTTCGAAGAAACGGGCCCGGACACAATTCACACACACACACACCACACACACACATCCATACAGACGGCACTCAGTGAGGAGAAGAAGCGCGTTCGGAACAGCATACATGCCAGCATCGATGACGCAGGTTTTCTTACGTCATTGTCAGAGTTACACTTGCATAATCGTCTCTGCGGGAGATCGGCAGTGACGTGCGTTTGTACCACAGATGCTTGCCTATGAACGTGGAAATTTTAGCCCGTCCTATTATGTTGTTTCCATTACTATGGAAACAACATAACAAAACGCGTGTGCTACATTTCTGTGCCGCTATGTGCATACATAACGTAACAAACCAGCCCACAACCGAATACATGTACTGACTACATTATAAGCGTGTAGTGTATTGTAGATGAGAACCGTGACTCACAAACGTGGCCATCTTGATTGACCCCGACACGTACACTACAGTAGCGGGTTGAGAGTTGTCTGTCACACTGAGTGTCATCTCTACCGCAGTCACGATCGCCAGCAATACACTGACACACTGCAACATTGTTATCGTCATCATCAACATCATCACGATCGCCAGCAATACACTGACACACTGCAACATTGTTATCGTCATCATCAACATCATCACGATCGCCAGCAATACACTGACACACTGCAACATTGTTATCGTCATCATCAACATCATCACTACTTTATCGCCATCTTTATCAACATCATCATCATCACTACCTTATCATCATCTTTATCAACACCACTACCAATATCATCATCTTTATCATCAACATCAGTATCACTACTTTATCGTCATCTTTATTATCAACATCATCACTACCAGTACTATGTTTACCAGTCCTACCGTCAAAATGGTAAAACGGTTTCACAAAATCTACGGCGCTTAATCCCTTTTATCGTACGTGGGTAATGGTATTGTCTGGGGTGTCTTGGTGTCGCGTATGGGGTGTCGGTGTGTCGCTTATGGCGTGTTACAACCCATAATTATTATCGGTAAGAGCAGACAAAAAGTGACGTCCGCGAGACAGTAGAGGAAGTAGCCACATGTCGTTTTGTGCGTCAGTGTTGCTGACCGATTTGATTGTGTTGAGGATGTTGACAGATAGTGGCGCCCCTCCCGGCAGGTGAGACAGGTAGCAAGTGTAGACAGGTAACAGGAGCCATAGCCAGCCACACGGCACCCACACCAACACCGACTTCTGGAAACACTCGGTGAACTCCGGCCATGTGTTGTCCAACAACAGACTCGTGTTCTGTAAACACACACACACACACACACACACACACACCCCTGAGTACGTTTGCTTGTTTGCTTAACTCAGTACGACAATAATACGGCAACCCGTCCGACGGGTCCGGTAGGCAATGGTGGTGCCGTCTGACTAAGACAGGTGGTCACATTAGACAGGTTAAATTATACACTGAGCAGAGAAGACCACTGACTGGCATGGCGGAAACACCGCTACGTGTATTGCTGTCAGTTTCACAAACAGGCCGGAGTTCGGCCTAATCGTGTTTCACTGTCAGTAATACTGAGTAAGTCAGTGAACACGGAACAAAATTAATGTTGTTTTCTACAGTGAACGTAAAACACTCAGATAAATCGTTAGAACAGTTGAGACTGTGATACGTTTAAACCTGACTAAGCAGCTACCTGTATAAAGCGGTTGAGAGGCTTTTTCACACCATTTCAATGACCCTGTTTAAAATGGTCACCTGTCTAGCTAATACAGATGACCGTATTTTGCAGGCCTCTAAAACCGTCATGAATTTTTTGAATCTATTCAGTGTGACGTTACTCACGAAGATAGAACTGTTTCCGCAAAACGTGTAGAAACTGTCGTCTGCCATCACTGTCACCGCCACTGTGTTAGCCACTACACGTGCAGCAACAACAGATCCAAAACGATTGATTGTGAAACAATAGTCAGCAGCACGGTGAAGTGTCGTCTGTTCACTCAACAGCCACACTCTATCGCGCTGTGTCACACCGTACAGCAGGCAGTCCGCATTTCTCAGGACAAACAATGACGCGACAAATACAAGACGTGTTGTTTACTCTACTGGCACGGAACACTGTTGGTCAGTAGCGGCCGGACAGCTCAGTTCACGGTTTTCCATTAACACGGCTCTCTATTATTGGTTCACCGGGATCTCAGCACTCGCCGTTCACAACACATTGCCGCTACACACTGTAGTGCCACAGTCAACTTGCTACATGTAATACGGACCACTCAGTGCTGGGGGACCGTCCGTCCCTGAAAAACGGAAAACCTGTGAGGTAGCGACCACTTAGGACACTGAGTGACAGAGCCCGGCCACCTGTGTCGAAGCGACCACTTTCAGTCTACGTGTAGCCGCTAACATTCAGTTGACACTTTGTGCGTGTTTCACAATCCCGTCAGTCTGAAAGTGAAGTGGAATAATAATGTGACAGGTCACGTACGGGTCGTGACAGACCCGGCCAGTCCGCCCGGTATGACCGTGACTGATCATGTCCTTCAGTCACCCGCTGGAACTGACTGACGCCGAGTTCTGCAGTGTGTGTGTGTGTGTGTGTGTGTGTGCTGAGCCGTGTCAAACAGTCAGAAGAAAGCCATGTTTTGCGTCACGCTTACTGAACCTCGGGTAGCCGGCCGGGTGGATTTGTAGGTTAGGTACAGGAAACACAGTATACCCACTTACCCATCACGGTACTGAAACTGATGAGTTGTCTTGTAACTGATTATAAAAAAAAAATCTTTCTCGACAGCGGGTTTACCTCGACTCCAGATTTCTGTCTCCGACCACGTCTGTCTGCCTCAAGTGTCAGTCAGTGTCTGTCTCCCCGCGCTGGCGTGTGTGTGCACGGTGTGTGTGTCGGTCAGTGTGTGTGTGTGTGTGTGTGTGTGTGTGGGGGGGGGGGGGGTCAGTGTGTGTGTGTGTGTGTGTGTGTGCACTGATGTCAACTCAGTTGTGAAACAGCACCCCAGGCACAGAGGTAAAGTGCTGTGCTGTCGGGGCTGAGTCGCGGGTTTGAATCTCGGTCGCCGGGTTGGGAGCCGAAGTGTGCTGGCAAGTGCCGAATCACTGTGACTGACTGACCTCAGTTCCCTTCAAGTGTTACCCAGTTTTGCTTTCACCTTTAGGTCAGGGGTGGAAAAGGACGTTAACCACCAAACAAACCAAGCGATGCTAGGGACTCCACTGTGCAATGGTCTGGAAGATAACCGCATGATGGTTGTCAGTTGTACATATCGCGCATAACTCCACGCTGACTGCCTGCCACTGCCAAATATCGCGGTCAGTGCTACTCGAGTCCCTACTGAACGCGCCCCGGCCACATACTTATGTCTCTAGGTGCGCTATCAGGGACCTAGTTCTCAGACCGTGCTCTGGCAGTGTGCAGGTCACCGTGATTCAGCAAGTAGAGTTTGTACTGTACGTAGTTTACACCACTCGCCGAGATCGTGAGTAATTTGAAGGAGTCGTTTTCATAGATAGTTGACCCTATACGCGAACTAGTGACGACCCCTACCGCAGAAGGTTTTTTTTTTTTTTTTTTTCACAGTCTGTCAGAGCCGAGGCTGTGCCGGCTACGAACCTATTCAGTATAACTGGATGAACTTAAAAAATCTATAAAATGAGGGCATTTGAACCGTGCAATGCCGGTTTTCGTAAAAACACCTTACATGACCGATTTCATGAAATGGGCGATAACTCTTCTCAGTAGTAAAAACTGATGCAGCAAGAGAAACTGAAATCGTGAAACCTACCTCTGGAGCAGGTGAATTCCCATTTCATCTCAAAGTAAAAAGCTCTTCGACGAGGTGGTTTAGGTAGTAAGGACATAGCCACAATTATATCCCCCCCCCCCCACACACGTCGCACAACTCCCGCCAAAAAGAACTTAAACGCAGCGCGGCATAGTGTGCACGTCAGTAAAGTGTCTATGACGCAGATTTCGTTACGTCACTGTCTGCGCGAAAGTCACATGTATTATCTGGAGAAACACCAGTTTTGTATCACTGACACGTGCTGCTGTGCGCAGCGAAATCTGTCCCATCCTATGAAGTTGTTTCTCTATAGAGAAACAACTTCAGTAACAACCACACTCCAGTTACGTCATCGGTCACTGAGTGGCCTTGAAATGGAGGTTTCTGACCTTCTGCGGAAAACAGCTGAATGCAAAAGTGATGAGGTGATGTTGACTGCATTTGTATAGAAACGCAAAGAACAGCAAAACAATTCTAGTAAACCAACCGCTACCTGGAAATGTGCAAACAAGACTGCCGATAGCCGCCACGAACATGGCCAAAAAATACCGGGAAAGGAAGGCGAGTTGAACACACGCACGACACACGGGACTGAACCTAGCAGACGAACAGTTTTTCTGCCTGCCGTAATGAAAATTCAAAGATAGACCTTCAATCTCGGGTTAGCCTTTCGCCGTAAACCACTCGAACTAATCCTGTAAGCTCCATGTTCCCACTTCTCGCAACGTGTACATAGCCAATTCTAAAGACCCATCAAGCCCAGTCTGGCACTCTCCGCCTCAGTGAATTATGTCATCTCTCACCTCAGTACACGGGAACGCAGTGGAGTTGCTAGCTACTATGGCCGTAGAATAGACGGGAGGCGTCCAGTACTGAGAACTCCTTCCCTTTTCCCTCAAACCTGATGTTGGGACAGTAGGGAATGAAACATCTCACTACTAGTGGACAGGGAGAGAGCGATGGTCTAACAGGTAGCGCGGCAGATTTGGGCGCTGCACGGCGGCTACTGCACGGCTGTCACGGCGATGAAGTGTGGGTTTGAGCCCAGGTCGAGCTCGTGATATATGTGGTACCCGTTTTTCCCGGCTGCCGGACTGCTTCTTGTGGGTTTAGCTCCGGGTTATCCGGCTTTCCTCTCCCAGCAAAAGTGAAAAATACCATAGGTATTCAGTGGCGCACCCCGGGGGAAGCAGCGCAAATTTCCCAAGAGGGACATAAAGTGGTAAAACAAACAACACCACACATCCCCCACAAATTTGTGAATCTGATTTTATGCAATAAAACTGAAAGCAATACAAAACATATCAAAATACGGGAACACGTGAATTCTGTACCTGCTGACTTATGCATCTGTAGGATGTACTTGTGTGTGTTCATGTACCTACGGGTATGTGTGGGGGTTGTGGTGGTTGTAGTAGGGGTGGGGTGGGGTGGGGTGGGGTGGGGTGGGGTGGTGACCATTCATATGACTGTTCTTGTAAACACATACAAACACACACACACACATAGACAGATGTACATGTATCATGTTTGTAATGTAGATGACATGAAAGACTGGTCTATGATACTCTGACTACATAATATTATGTACAGATATAAATATGTTTCTCTTCTAATGTATACATGAAAAGTTGACAGCACACCAGGAAATATACATGCACTCAGTAATCACATGTATATAACAGTTGACAGCACACCAGGAAATATATGCACTCAGTAATCACATGTATATAACAAGAAACAGTCAAACAGTATGCATCACGTATTCCAAAAAAATCAATTATTTATCACCTGTTATCACAAACATTTCCAGCATTTCATACAGTGGACGCCGGATATAAGCAACTCGGATATAAGAAAACTCGGTTATTGCCAACAAATTTTTTTCCCCCGGCCAAACTCTTCTTTATTGTATTACAAAACTCGGATACAAGAAACTCGCTTATAAGAAAACTCGGTTTTAGGAAAGCAAATTTCTTGTCCCGCTTGATACAAAAACTCGGATATAAGAAACCGAAAGTACATTTCCAAGAAAATTTCACTCATTGTAAGAAACCGAAAGTACATTTCCAAGAAAATTTCACTCATTCTAAGAAAACAGGTCAGGTCTGACGTCACTTAGGACAGGCACATGATGGCGCATGATTTTCTTTTCTTGAATTGGTTCTTTACCATTGTGTTCCGTGCAAAATTGAATGTTGGCAAGAAAAAAAAAAAACGAGATGCATTTTTGTTCTATTGTTATATGTTGTTTTTATTATTATTTTGTTTTTTTGCCTGATTGGGAGCTCGCTCTCTCTCTCTCTCTCTCTCTCTCCCCCCTTAGTTCTTTTTTGTTTGTTTGGTTGGTTGGTTGGTTTGGTTGTTTTTTTTTTCTTTTTGTTTTGTTTTTTCTTACCACATGACCGCCAGCGCTACAGTTGGGAAGCAAAAACAGTATTTTCATGTTCAAACAAAAACATCTGACATTGAAGGACACAAGCGCACTGGTGTATATTAACTCTACACATACATATTCTGTGCAGGTCTTTAAGAGAAACCAGATATTTCTTAATTTAATGCAAAACATACACGAACTGAGAAAAAAATGTTTTAAACCTTTTTTTCACTGAACTCGGTTATAAGAATATTTTTCAAAATACTTTCTTATATCCGACTTTCAGATATAAGAAAACTCGGATATAAGAAACAAAAAATTCACCCCCCTCGAGTTTCTTATAACCGGCGTATACTGTAATTCCATGGAAGATTAAGACTCCCCCCCCCCCTCCCCCCCCCTCCCCCCCCCAAAAAAAAAAAAATAAATAAATAAAATAAAATAAATAAAAAGAAGAAAATTTTGTACCAGGATGTTTGCATGGGTTTACACAGGTACATGTTACATGTACAAAATCTGCAAAATATGTAAACCGACCTGTAAGTACCACTGCCATATGTCCAACCCCCCCCCCCCCCCCCCCCCCTCAATCCCCACCTTCTGGTCCCTTCAACAGTTGTGTTACGATTTCGAATTAGAACAAAATTACAAATACTGAAAGTTACCAGCATACCTGCTGATGACTATGAGACAGTCATGATTTGAATTGTATCACTGTAGTCAAACTTCAATCAATCAATCAATCAATCAATCAATGTTCAACTAGTGAAGTTTAAAAGGCAGACAAATATTGTGTGTTTCAATGACAAGTAAAGCCTTTGTACAAACTGACGGTGGGATATAATCTGTTGCTAGCCACCTCAGCAAACTGGCTAAAGTACATGTACCCTGAATTGAAATAGAAAACAAACAAACAAATGCAATGACAGGGTTAAACATAAAGGTCTCTGGCTCCATAAACAAACGGGCCATGTAAAGATCACTTCAAAAAGTTTGGAGAAAAAAATTGACATAACTGTTCATTACATTATGCTTTGATCTCCTCCACAGTATATATTAAAGCAAAACAACCAAAAAAGGTATTTGTGTTCACACTTTAGACACACAATCATCATTTCACAAGCATATGATATATATCTGACGCACAGCCTTTGTTCACTATTATGTTACATGTAGTCTGCTTTGTCTCCAGTCTCTGCTGCTTACACAGGTAAAGTTTCTCTGGATGTCGCAGACGATCTGAGGTGGTAAGTTCACACACACACCTTAACTGTAACAAGGACAATGATGATTATGATGATAACCATGATGATGCTGATAATCATAACTTCCTGCAACCGACACCGCCTTTTTCATCAGCAGGACGAATCCCTGAGCGTTCTCTAAATACATTCACATGAAACACCTCGTGTCACAATCTCTGGTGTAATGTTGACCTGCACATCTTATGCTGACCTGGTATCAACACAACTAGACCTGGATCTAAATATGCTGACATAACATCTACACAACTAAACCCGGATATAAATATGCTGACCTAACACCTACAGATCTAAATCTGGATCTGGATCTAAACTGGCTGTGGATTTATTCAGAGTTGTATCAGGGTGAATGCGCCCTACATTATGACCCCAAATGCTGGTTGTATATAGAGGATGTTTGTTCCTTCAGAGAATAAATGTTACAAGTTACACTTTGTTAAATGCTGACACCACAATGCTGACCCAATGTTCTGGTGAAGTTTTGTAGCAATTTAGTCACAGATCATGTACACTGCATTGTATAACAGAACCGTCAACACTCCTCTGACACCTGTACACGATCACTCACTTCCACACTGTAAATCTCCAGTCGACCTGTGAATGTGATGGTTAAACGTGAAGGTGATAATTTATTGTCTGTCTCCACAAAACACCCAGTCCTTAATCGCACACCATGCTGGTCACACTCGCTCCCACACAACCCTCCCCTCCAGACACTGGAGCCAACAAAACATCGTATCCATATCTCTCACATTAGACTGTCAGTACAGTTCAAGCAGATTCACGTTATCTGTGTTCAAACCAGGTTGGCATCTTTGGCCATGCCATAGAAAATGGAGTCCTTGTTCTGCAGCAACTTGTTGGGAGAATCATACTCTCTTATCTCCCCTTGGTCCATCACAAGGATTCTGGGAAAGAAATATCACACAGGACACTAAATATTTTGCCAGAAGTTCCAACAGTCACATCATAACAGAACAATTTTCTCAAATCTTCCCCAGATTTAAAGCTGAACACTGGAGATGGTGTAGTGTACTGGGTGATAACAGAAACAGATTTACACCAACTAGGAAGCAGAATGCATGTTTACTTTTCATGCAGTTTTCAGTATTAGAATTCACTTTGTTTGAAATCAAACCAGCACACACAATTGTATTATATCTTCCGGCCAATGTTTTCATCGCTGTGTGTGTGTGTGTGTGTGTGTGTGTGTGTGTGTGTGTGTGTGTGTGTGTGTGTGTGTGTGTGTGTGTCTTTCCATCAGTGTTTCCCTGTATGACTTGAAGTCTCACATGCAGGACGATAACGACAGTAACTAGACAGAAACTGCGCCCTAGTAACTAGAATAGAGCAAACAGTCAGCAAACAGAGACTACCTTCCCTCGTTACCTGTCATAGTCACAACGGTACTGACTAGTTTGGAGTAGTTTACGTAATTAGCACAAGCGTTTACCTGTCGTAGTCAAGGATGGTGTTGAGGCGATGTGCGATGGTGAGAACCGTGCAGTCCTTGAACTCCGTCCTGATCGTCTGCTGAATCAGGTCGTCCGTTTCCATGTCAACAGCCGCTGTAGCCTCGTCCAGAACCAGGATCTTGGTCTTACGTAACAATGAGCGAGCCAGACACACCAGTTGTCGCTGTCCCACACTGTTACACATGACATCCGCATCAGTATACACAAATAACCAGTAGACCAAAACAGGCACCACTCCAACAGTGGCTTTTATCAATAGCAAAGTTATTATTATTATTATTATTATTACTAATAGCAAGTCTGAATGACTCATTCAGAGTATCTCAATAACTGATGCTGTGCCATGTATGTAAATATCAAGGCCTAGTATTCACTTCATATGAAAACAAAACATTATCCTAGCACTTAGTCCCTTTATCCAGATGTTGGTAGACTGTGTGCTGCTTCTTGGAAGTTGTGACAAACATCTGGACAAGTTAAGTACGTAGCACACAAAGTGTCAGCGCCAAGCCTACAAAACTCTTCACACAACTCAATTCTACCACTTAATTCACTGTTACAGACCAATATCAACCTGCAGATTCCACACAGTACACTGTGCTTCTCTATGCCATGGTTTAGTAAAGAACACTTAGTGTTTAGCCTTCAGTTAGGGAATCCAACCAGATGACTGTCTCACTACCTCCCCCTTACCTCAAGTTAGCTCCCCCTTCACCACACTCGTAGCCCAGTCCAGCAGGTGTCTCTGTGACAAACTTCTTCAGGTGAGCGTGTTCCAGGGCCCGCCATATTTGTTCGTCCGTGTACTGGTCAAAGGGGTCAAGGTTCATACGCAGAGATCCTGAGAACAACACTGGGTCCTGCACATGAAGGGTTAATGTTAGGGTCACACATCACACATTGTGTTTTTTCTTTTGCTCGGCACAGTTCAGTTTAATCCTGTAACAGTCAACAGTGGAAAGTAACAGAGGAAAGTGTATGAACAAAGTCAGGCATTGCATGAATAAAATATGGATATACCAGATAATAATTATACAAGACTGGACAGTATAAATAACATGGCATCCATCAGCGTTACCCATGTATTAGATAAACTGTCCCGCTGACAGCAAACACACTCAACAAGTTTGTCAAGGATGGGCCAACCACAACCTGATGGGATGCCCATAATCTGGTGGGCTGCCCACAACCTGGAGGGCAGTCATAGCCTGGTGGGGAACAGGCTGGGTGGGCTGTCTACAGGCAGGACGGGCAAATCCACTTTAGTGCCCATTAGAAGCATTGTGCTGGCCCCATTGAGTGCTTATTTTTACTTCTGTATGGAACCCACTTGGCTGCCCAGAAGAACCTCAGTTGGCTGCCCATATGGGACTAGTCAGGGGCCAGCGAGAAACTGCATACTGGGACCACAGATTTACAGGCTAATCAGTGTGTAACTAATGTCAACAGTGACCTGGGGCAGGATGGTGATGCGACTTCTCAGGTCGTGCAGACCCATTTCTGAGATCACGTGACGGTCGATGACGATGCTGCCACCAGCAGATTCAATCAAGCGGAACAGAGCAACAGTCATGGATGACTTGCCGGCACCAGTACGCCCCACGATTCCAACCTGCAACAATGTTAGAGCATGAAATACGGTGAAGAAAGCGCTGCCGTCAATTGTCTCCATGCACAACACCATTATGAACTAAAACACTTATCTAAACTTCTGTCATTGGTTCAAACTGTGCAAGGATAAGACCACTCACCTTTTCTCCTCCCTGTATGTGACAGTTAAGTCCCTTGAGCACCAGATCAAGGCCAGGTCTGTATCGCGTGGAGTAGTTGACAAAGTTCACTGTGCCCGTGTCCGGCCAATCACCGGGCGGACGTTTGCCAGGCAGGACCCATCGCGCCTGTAAACAAAACAAGTCATTCACTACGTCGTGACACAGCAACAGTGGGTGTGATGAATGTACATGATCATCTTCAACTAGCTATCCAGTGTGTTTAGGCCAGTGGTCCTGTCTCTGGTACAGGTAGAATGTATTCTGTCACAGGATTTGTCATTCTGCTTACTATTACGCTAAAGTGACAATGTGTAAAAATAACTAAATGTTCAGTGTAGCCTGCATTCTCTGCACAAAGAGAGCGTAACCGCAGAAAAGAATGACACGCATGCGTAGCCCTACCTCTGTTGGTGTTTCTGTATACTCCTTCAGTCGCTCCACTGACACGATGTTGGTCTCAAGGTCACTTGCCATGCGCACCATCCAATTCAAGGAAGCTGTCACCTACAACGGTTGCAAACAGTACACAGTAGACAGATGCACCACATAAACTTGGCTGCACAGTGCCCCCCCCCCCCCCCAAAAAAAAAAAAAAAAAAAAAAAATCCAATCCAATCCAATGGAAATTTTATCCATGGTTATATTTACTCAAAAAGAAACTATCATGAAAACTGTACATGTATGTAGAAATCTGAGTTCCGCGACACCATGATATCAGAGTAATGGTCAAACTGACCTGCATGGCGTAGGAGACCGACAGACCAACAATGCCACCCTCAAGGTCAGGGGTCACTACGGCAAACATGGCCGCCGCCAGAACCACCAGGTTCCCCACAAACTCCAGACGGAACCCCAGCCACCTGTCACAGGTAGATAACTGAGTGCAGGTAACTTGAGTGGGGTATGGTCACTAGCAGTACACGTACCACATACATCTTGGTTTGGTATGTTGTAAGTAATCAAGCACATAGGAATGCATGTAGTTAACTGGCAGGCCATAGGTCCACTCAATGGGGATGGTGCATCACTTGACATAGACATAAATTCAGTCCAAGTGGCAAACATGACATTACATGCAGAAGGGCAAAAACAGAGTTTTTCACTCCGCTGAGCATTAACTTTTTTTAAAGGCCAGGAATATGTATGTAGTATTCAAGTACATGCCACTGACAGTAAATGAACATCGTTTATTTAATTTGTTACTGCAAACAGATCTGCATAATTCTCTCAGAAAACAAACCAACATACAGATGACATGATAAAGTAAATGGTTGTATAAAGTTTGATCTACATTCTATAGTTATCTGCCCCCAATTCCTAACTTACAACCGCCACACCAATTCCAGTTCCTACCCACCTATGACCTATGCCATCACTCATTATCGACCCCCCAATCCACTGATGACTACAGTATGGAAGTACGGAAGTATGGAAGGCGCACCTGTTGGAGGCAATGCCAGAAAAGTAAAAGACGAGATTCTTGTCCACCTTCGCCTGATTCTCATCGATGAAGCGTGGCTGTGCTTTGTACGCTCGGACGGATGCCGCTCCGGTGATGGTTTCACTAAAATGGTTGTAGATCGGTGATCGTGTAGTGGACTCGATTCTCTTCAGCTGTCGTGACGTGGGGATGTAGAACCTCTGACAACACACAGATCAGCTGCGTTCAGTATCCACATTCAGTATCCACATTCAGTATCCAAACACATTTTCTGTTGTGTTCTGTTCAGTTTCCTGGAAGCTCATAGTGCCTGAGAGGTGGGGCAGTGGAGGCGCGAGTGGTGGCATGGTGAGGAATGGCACAGTGAGGGGTGGCACGGTGAGGGGTGGCACGGTGAGGGGTGGCACGGTGAGGGGTGGCACGGTGAGGGGTGGTACGGTGAGGGGTGGCACAGTGAGGCATTGATGTAGGGATGGGTTGGAGTTGACTGCCCCACCTCTCATTCAGACTGTCAGTACTCATATAGCCACTACAGCAAAGTGTGGTGTTGAGTAAAGGTGTATACAGGTGTGTGATATTACCTGCACCAGGTAGTAGAGAACCCCAAGTGGAATGATGACGACCAGAAAGATAGGAGTGCTGTAGCTGATGACGATGATAGTGCTGATGACGGCAAACACCTGCGTCATCGCCATACGTAATATCTGCGGCAGGTTATTGTCCACGACGGCCACGTCACTAGAGAAGCGGTTGACGATGCGACCTGAGGGTGTGGTGTCGAAGAATGACATCGGCGACCTCATGATGTTGGACAACATGTTGACGTGAAGTGTGCCAGCTGCCTTCACCATGCGGGTCGTAGCCAGCACCGAGTACGTCAACACCATGATGGCTGGTGGACAGACAGACAGTGGTCACATGATCGACAGGTCGACGGGTTGCTGAGTATATGACTGACAGAGTACACAGACTTGGTTTCATTCGCTTGCGTTAACCCATTCATGCAAAGTGCTTTCAGCAGAAACCTATTTTCCTGTTCAAGTACAGAAGACAGGAAGCTCAGTAAATGTACTGTCCTCGTAAGCACAAAAAAATGAAAAAACAAACAAACAAAAAAACCACAAGCAAGAGCTGGAACTGACAACCCATACTACCACAGTATCACAGGCTAATGAAGTTTGTGTTAATGTCCAGTATCTCATCCGAACAACTCCACAAAAGAGCTTGTTGGAAGTTTGAAACAGCCCAACTTATGATAGTTACCTCTACACACCGAATGTGCAAGACAAACTTACGCATACTCATATCCAATCACATCTTTGGACAGGCAAAAACCGCAGCATAGTCAACAGCAACTATGAAAGCAAAGCCTAGTTTCCATCATATGCCACGTCTGTGACTGATTCTTGAAAACAGTGAACTCACCCTGTCCGATACCCAGCCCGCCGTACACCCCGAGATACATGTAGTTACGATCCTCGTATTCTGTGGTGTTAGCGAGTGACGTGTTGGCCAGAAGATCATCGTCCGTCCACTGTGAGAGCCAGATACTGGAGTACACACTCACACCTTGATACGCCGCGTACAACGCAAAAATGACCAGCGTCACACCCAGCCCGATGGCGCGGAAATACTTCACAAACACTGCCAGCTGTACCTGGAAATGGAAAACAATGCCAGTCCATTTCTCCTGTAACTAGGTCATCTCACCCTGTAACTAGGTCATCTCACCCTGTAACTAGGTCATCTAACCCTGTAACTAGGTCATCTAACATTTTACACCAGTCAATTTCTCCTGTAACTAGGTCATCTAACATTTTACACCAGTCCATTTCTCCTGTAACTAGGTCATCTAACATTTTACAAACTGTCTATTCACCACACAGCCTATCATGTACATCACATTAGATTTCACGCGAAGCACAAAAATCATAACTTACTCGTCCTGTCTCAGATTTCTCCGCCTCAATCAGCTTATCTTTGGCCGCCTCTGGTTTGTCTGGCTTGTCTCCCTTGGCCTTCTCTCCAGCTTTCTCTGCCTTGCCCGACTTCTCCAACGTGCGACTGTCTTGACGGGAAAACTTCCGTTTCCTGCAAGCACCACTCTCACTACAGGCACAGTGTCGTGTGTGTGTGTGTGTTGGGGGGGGGGGTGGGGAGGAGGGGGGGGGGGATGATAGAGACAGACTAAGCTAAGCTATATCTTATTCCCAATACGCACCTCACTTTCATACAATCAAAGACACAATATGCCAATATCCCCACACGGTCAAACAATGACAACTGATGCCATTCCTTTGAGACAGCCAAGACATTTGATTCCTTACCTTGTCGGCAACTCATCACCAGAAGTTGCCGCAGTGTCAGAGGTCACGGAATCAACACGCTCCAGGATCTTTGCTTTCATGGCTTGGACTACGTGCAGACAAAGACAAGTTGTATACTACCTGAGTCATTAGCATCTACTCCACAAACCACATTGTTAGAAGGTTCACTGTGTATACGGAGTATTACAGATTTTTAAAAATAAAATCCCCCTTGGCTAAAACAGAAATACAAACATAACATTTCCTGCAGACAAACAAGGCACAGTGAAATTTAATCAAACAAAACACAAGAAATAACCAAACCAAAATTAAATGACAAAAACAAACTAAAAAGCAGGTGACTGCAATTGAAGTTAAAACGTTGTGGAACTCATGACCCAACGTTTCAAAAGAACACAACACTACACTCACTTTCTGGGTCCTCCTCTTCTTCATCATCATCGTCGTTCTGAGTGAGGTATGTTTTGAGGAACTGGGCGAAGTCCCCGTCATGACTCAGCAGCTGGTCATATGATCCCATCTCCGATATCCGGCCGTCAGTCATCACCACAATCACGTCCACCATGGGCAGCCAGTGAACACCGTGTGTCACCAGCACACGAGTCTGGGCAATCACCATTTGTATTAACATTTTAGGTTCAGTTGAAAAGTCTCATGTAAACAGTTAAGCACGATCCATATGTTCATTTCCAGTCTAAATACAGATATATAACCCTGACCTTATGATCACAGATATGACCCTGACCTTCTAAAAACATGTCCCCTAAATTTGTGACCATAGCGATGACCCTGACCTTCTAGCAACAGATATGTCCCCTAACTTTGTGACCATAGCGATGACTCTGAACTGATGACCACAGTTAGAATCCTAACCATATGACTACAGATACGACTACGACCAGACTATAAATATACCCCTGACCTGGATGACCATAGATACGACCTTGACCTTATGACTACATATGACTCTGACCTTGTGACGCAGCATGCCCTTGGCACCAACGACCTCCTGGAAGATGTGTTTGCCTACGTGTGAGTCAACAGCGCTGAGCGGGTCGTCAAGGAGATAGATGTCGGCATCACTGTAGACGGCACGTGCCAGACTGACACGCTGTTTCTGCCCTCCACTCAGGTTGATGCCCTAGTCAAAGTCATGGAACATTAGTCACACACAGGTCAACTTCAGTACAATATTTCAATATCTGTTGTTGTTGGTGGTTTTGTTTTGTTTTGTTGTTGTTTAGTCTTGGTTTGCTTTACTTTAATGTATGTGCCTTGTGTGTATGTTTGCATATATATGTTTGTAATTGTACCCAAGTATATGTTCATACATGATGTACAAAAAAGATAGATTGAAAAAAAAACCCAAACAATTAAACACTGTGAGATTTTGGCACAGCTCAATCATGATGACAGCTCAAGAGAAGTGTAAATTGCATGTCAACCTAAGCTATTCTCAAACATGACTTACACCATGACCAACATGATATTTTGTTACTTTACTTGTAAAACTGGACAGTGCACCCATGCCTCGGGGAGACGATTTTCCACAATAAAACTCATCACAAAGGAACATCATAAAACTGTGCTTGTGTTCACCGACTTCTGGACTCTGCATGAACTCTGCATCTCACATTTCATAACTGACACATACGCGTGAGTATTCGCCTGCAGAGACTCCGTACGCAACAAACCTGCACGTGTGAGTGGATAATTGTTTACGACTAACCGAACACACACCTTCTCCCCAATCTCTGTCATGTCTCCACCAGGCAGAATGTCAAGGTCGGCCCTCAGTGCGCATGCGTCTAGCACAGCATTGTAGTTGCGTTCTCTGAGCCGTGACCCGAACAACACGTTGTCCTTCAGGGTTGCATTCTGTATCCATGCCTGTTGGGGGACGTAGGCTACGCTGCTCTGTTGACAGTCAGATAAACCAGAAGATGAACGAGTTACTACTGACATAGATGACCACAAAAATATGATTGTCTGCGATGACTACAGGGGCGTAGTAGAAAGGTAGTGAAGGTAAAGTTTACTACTGACATAGATGACCACAAAAATATGATTGTCTGCGATGACTACAGGGGCGTAGTAGAAAGGTAGTGAAGGTAAAGTTTACTACTGACATAGATGATCACAAAAATATGATTGTCTGCGATGACTACAGGGGCGTAGTAGAAAGGTAGTGAAGGTAAAGTTTACTACTGACATAGATGACCACAAAAATATGATTGTCTGCGATGACTACAGGGGCGTAGTAGAAAGGTAGTGAAGGTAAAGTTTACTACTGACATAGATGATTACAAAAATATGATTGTCTGCGATGACTACAGGGGTGTAGTAGAAAGGTAGTGAAGGTAAAGTTTACTACTGACATAGATGACCACAAAAATATGATTGTCTGCGATGACTACAGGGGCGTAGTAGAAAGGTAGTGAAGGTAAAGTTTACTACTGACATAGATGACCACAAAAATATGATTGTCTGCGATGACTACAGGGGCGTAGTAGAAAGGTAGTGAAGGTAAAGTTTACTACTGACATAGATGACCACAAAAATATGATTGTCTGCGATGACTACAGGGGCGTAGTAGAAAGGTAGTGAAGGTAAAGTTTACTACTGACATAGATGACCACAAAAATATGATTGTCTGCGATGACTACAGGGGCGTAGTAGAAAGGTAGTGAAGGTAAAGTTTACTACTGACATAGATGATCACAAAAATATGATTGTCTGCGATGACTACAGGGGCGTAGTAGAAAGGTAGTGAAGGTAAAGTTTACTACTGACATAGATGACCACAAAAAATGATTGTCTGCGATGACTACAGGGGCGTAGTAGAAAGGTAGTGAAGGTAAAGTTTACTACTGACATAGATGACCACAAAAATATGATTGTCTGCGATGACTACAGGGGCGTAGTAGAAAGGTAGTGAAGGTAAAGTTTACTACTGACATAGATGACCACAAAAATATGATTGTCTGCGATGACTACAGGGGCGTAGTAGAAAGGTAGTGAAGGTAAAGTTTACTACTGACATAGATGATCACAAAAATATGATTGTCTGCGATGACTACAGGGGCGTAGTAGAAAGGTAGTGAAGGTAAAGTTTACTACTGACATAGATGACCACAAAAATATGATTGTCTGCGATGACTACAGGGGCGTAGTAGAAAGGTAGTGAAGGTAAAGTTTACTACTGACATAGATGATCACAAAAATATGATTGTCTGCGATGACTACAGGGGCGTAGTAGAAAGGTAGTGAAGGTAAAGTTTACTACTGACATAGATGACCACAAAAATATGATTGTCTGCGATGACTACAGGGGCGTAGTTAGAAAGGTAGTGAAGGTAAAGTTTACTACTGACATAGATGACCACAAAAATATGATTGTCTGCGATGACTACAGGGGCGTAGTAGAAAGGTAGTGAAGGTAAAGTTTACTACTGACATAGATGATCACAAAAATATGATTGTCTGCGATGACTACAGGGCGTAGTAGAAAGGTAGTGAAGGTAAAGTTTACTACTGACATAGATGACCACAAAAATATGATTGTCTGCGATGACTACAGGGGCGTAGTAGAAAGGTAGTGAAGGTAAAGTTTACTACTGACATAGATGACACAAAAATATGATTGTCTGCGATGACTACAGGGGCGTAGTAGAAAGGTAGTGAAGGTAAAGTTTACTACTGACATAGATGACCACAAAAATATGATTGTCTGCGATGACTACAGGGGCGTAGTAGAAAGGTAGTGAAGGTAAAGTGATACAGGGAAACTAAAATGTCACCTGACAACAGGCAACAGTGATGTTTTTGAGGTCTCTTACAGAACTGTTGCCGAGGACATTACTGACACTTTTACCACGACCCACCTGCACCGTGACCTTGCCCTCCAGTTTCTCCATCTCACCCAAGATGGCCGACACGAGTGAAGACTTTCCAGATCCCACTTGACCCACCACCGCCACCAACTTGCCCTTGGGAATCTCAAGGTTAATGCTGCACACATGACACAGGCAAAACATAACTAGTGTCATTCTCACCACAGTTTCTTTCTTCATCAAAAGACGGGCAGGAAAGGGAGAGTTAAACATGGTGCACATGACAACACACATGACATGGATAGGGCCAGTGATGAACAGCAGATAAACAATGAAAATAACAGACAATGCACACATTGCTAACAACAGTGCCCAGCTGATTCATGTGCACACAAGCATTTCCAACCACCACTAGCGACTGTGTGTGAAAACATGAGTCAGATCAATCAATGAAAGACATACTCTCTGAGGGTGGGAAGTGGCATCTCCTTGTCCCACGTGAACGACCCTTTTTCTATTGAGACAGCTGCAGCTGCAACACAGTAACAGACAGCTATGAAACAGCTGCAACACCGTAACAGACAGCTATGAAACAGCTGCAACACAGTAACAGACAGCTATGAAACAGCTGCAACACCATAACAGACAGCTATGAAACAGCTGCAACACAGTAACAGACAGCTATGAAACAGCTGCAACACAGTAACAGACGGCTATGAAACAGCTGCAACACAGTAACAGACAGCTATGAAACAGCTGCAACACAGTAACAGACAGCTATGAAACAGCTGCAACACAGTAACAGACGGCTATGAAACAGCTGCAACACAGTAAACACAGGTACCGGTATGTTGCAGCTGCAACACAATAATGAAACAGCTGTTAGTCATGACTGTATACACAAGAAAACAATATTGTACAATATTATTTTAATTTTCACCATGTGGTTTGTTTGTGAGGTAATTTACTGATGAGTTCATTAACAGAATATTGTGGCTGTGTATGGGTAGTGATACGATTACAGTGAGTGACAAATCAGTAACAGTTGTTAAAGTATACTGACTGAAGTGTCCATCGTGTAAAAGTCAGACTATACAAAAAGTGCCCACAAACAATCACGTATCTGTGAACAATTAGGTTAGACAGTTTAAGCTTTTCACACACGTACAAAGTGTAACATTAAAACAAGTTATGAACTTACGAGCGTTTTTATCATACTCTACGCTGGAGTCGTCCAGATCTGCGCTTCTCAGGAATTTCCCCACTCGGGCTATAGACACCTGGGCCTGCACAGAGAACACAAACCGACATGTCAGGTCTGACACAGATGAAAGTCTTGTATCACACACTTCATCACTGAATGATAAATATTCAATCTTATTAAACACTAACTACAGCCAAGGACAACATGCTATGGATGGATTTGAACGTATACAATTTGGTTTCTCAATAGCTCAGTGGATGTGAGCGACTGACCTGAGCCAGGTACGAGATGATCATGGGCAGAAGGTTGATGGGGAATCGCAGGATGTTGAACAATGACAGTGACACGAAGGCCTTGCCAGCGTCCAGGTAGTGACTCTCTGACGTCACGATGTAGGTGGCAAACGTCGCCAACGTCACCTGGAAACAGAACATATTTACTTTATATTCATCATGCCTGGGTGATGAATGCTACTGAGATGAAGAAACATACCGGTGCCCGCTGATCGATAAAAGAACAAGTAGGACGGAAGTACACCTGCACTTCACCCCACCATAAACAAAACAAAACAGAAATAGAAACAACCCCCCCCCCCCCAAAAAAAAAAAAAAAAAAACCCAAACAAACAAACAACAAAAATAAAAAACCTCAACACAACCCCCCCCCCCCCACCCCCCCCCTTTTCTGAAAAACACCCTCCCCCCCCCCCAAAAAAAAAAAACAATACGAAAAAAACAACAATAACAAAAAAATACAACCCACAAAGCCAACACAGAAATTTTGCTGTAGCACAGACCCTTCCGGCAAAATTTCTGTGTTGGCTTTGTGGGTTGTATTTTTTTGTAGCTAAATTGTTCACTGGATTTTGTTATTTCCTGCCCTCACTTTATGGTCCTAGGCCATGACATGGCCCCTCCAAAAACCGCATCATGTGGACAGAAGGTAAAATGCGATTAAAAAAAGAAGAAGAAAAATCGGATTTTGCTGTAACTAGCAAGGTGGCCAGTGTTACTGACTATGAAAGGTGCGACGGTCCAGGTGAAGGTGGAGAAGGCGTTCAGGTAAGCTGACTTGCGTAAAACCACCAGCTCCTTGTCACGGATGTCCGTCACTTTCTGCTCAAATGATGATTCCCATGCGTACAGCTTCAGCACCTGTCAGTACAGCCACAGATAGGAACACTAAGGACACAGAGACAGACAGACACACACACAGAAACTGACACAAGACAGACAGACAGACACACACACACACACACAGAAACTGACAGACAGACAGACAGACAGACACACACACAGAAACTGACAAACTGACATAAGACAGACAGACAGACAGACAGACAGACACACACACACACACACACACACACACAGAAACTGACTGACTGATTGACAGACAGACACACACACACACACACACAGAAACTGACAGAGAGAGAGAGAGAGAGAGAGAGAGAGAGAGAGAGAGAGAGAGAGAGAGAGAGAGACAGACAGACACACACACACACACACACAGAGAAACTGACAAAAAGACAGACAGAAACAGACAGACAGACAGACACACACGCACAGAAACTGGCAGGCAGGCAGACAGACAGACAGACAGACAGAGGCAGGCAGGCAGACAGACAAACAGACAGACAGACAGACAGACAGACAGCCAGCCAGCCACACACTGACCTTCATGCCACTCAACACTTCATTCATGAGTTTGAGTCGTGCGTCCTTGAGTTTCATCTGCTGCATCTGGTACTGTCGCGACTTGACGGCCAGAAACCCGTTGAGTGGAATCAGTAACACCATGATGGCCACGCCCGCCAAAACAGACGCACCCAGCTGTCCCCATAGCAACCACAGTGCCAGACCGATCTGCAGTGGGGCGGACCACACCATCCACAGATAGCCGGTCATGTCCTGCAGACGCTGACAGTCAACCGACATGAGGTTGACAATCTCGCCCACCGTGGATCCCTTGCGTGCCTCGTTGCTCATGGTCAGGGCCTTCATTGTCAGGATGGAGAAACACAACGATTATAATGCTTAATAGTGAACTCTGGAAATGCCCACAAATTAGTATTGCAGGCTGAATGAAAGAATAATAATCATGGCAATAGCATATTTCCATAGTTATTTCCTTTGTTTGTAGACCACCAAAAAAAAAAAAAAAAAAAAATCAATTTACAGTCAGACTGCTTGAATGAACCAGACTAAATGAAACAAAATGTTCTCTGCTTGTGCTTCTAAAGTCTACTAACATCTGTAGAAAATTTATTTGGTCCCATCACACACACAAAGCTGGTAATATCTCTAATATAGATCTGTATGATACATGTATCTCCAAATGTTTCTTCTGTTCCATTACTGTTGAAAGAAATTATGCAGGATGCTCTCCCTGGAAAGACATGCAGTATCACTATTTTACACTGTTTACAACCCTGTTCTCTTGCCTGCACATGACTGTTACACACTAATTGTCTATTTCACAAACCATTCTTGTCTTGTAAGTTTTTGTAATGTTGGATACTGGATCTTCAATGCGCACGACTTGCAGGAAATTTGTGCGGCAGCAACAACGTCTTTGTGTTCAAAGTCTAACGCTGATCGTTTGACTTGCACACGAAGACAACAATGCTCAAAGATGACTTTCTAAGCAGTTACATTGACATGATTTTCTAGGCACTAAGGATAGGCCACCATGTGAAACAGTTATCAGTGGAAGGTGTAAGGACGACAACCTGTGACTCTGTAGAGATACATTGTAAGTATGTTTGACAGGTAACAGGTACATATCCACTGACTGAATGTTCACCTTGTGATAGACGGCGGAGATACAGGCGGATTTGATCCTCATACCCAGCGTCATCCCGATGTGGAACTGTTGGTGGAAGAACACGGAGCCGGTCACAGCCACAACAAAGAACGCGCATGCGTACACGTAACCTTTCCACTCCGCCTCATTCTGCTTGTTGTTGGTGTAGGCAATAAGGACGCTGTGTAAACAGAAACATAGGTAAATAATAAACTCAGATACATAATAAACACAGGTAAATAATTAACATAGGTAAATGATAAACAAAGGCAAAAAATAAACATAGGTGAAAAATAAACATAGGAAAATACTAATTATAGGCAAATAATAAACACAGGTGAATAATAAGCTCAGGTAAATAATAAACACACAGATAAATAAGAATTATAGGCAAATCATAAACAAAGGTGGCTAAAAAACACATGATAATAAACATAGGTGAACAACTGGCAAATCATAAATGCTGGCAAATAAAAGAGAGCAACAGGCAATTCATTAACATGGGTAAAAGGGTCAAGCTAAAAAAAAAACCCAAAAAAACAACAACACCAAAATGTCCCCAAAAAACATGACTGCATGTATGTTGAGTTCAGCATGCCACACTTTTGGCCAAGCAGTTGTAGAAAGCATCTACCGGTACATTACTTCAAATGATGATGATAATGATGATAGATGTACCAATGATGATGATGATGATGATGATGTTTAGCAACAAGACAACGTACTCCAAGAGCTGTGGACTGACAAACTGCAGCAGGTCGTAGATAAACTTGCATCCCCATGACGCAAGCAGTTCTGTCCCGTACGTCTTGGCCAGAACCTTGAACAGCGACGCCTCCACCTGCTTGGCTTTCTTCTCTTTGTCATCCTTACTTCCCTTGGAGATGGTGGCCCCGTTGGCTAAAAGGGATGTTGTTTCTGACGCGTCGTCTTCCTGAGTGTGACGTCTAGATTTGGGGGAGTTAGAGTAGGACACGTAGTGATGTTGACGGGACTCAGCTCGCTCACGCTGCCTGTAACACACACAGGAAAAACGCTGGTAATGCGTGTTCGTAATACACACAGACAGGATAAACACTGGTAATGTGCGTGCAGCGTCAGACTTTCAGTGAAACACACGTTTTATCCAGAGGCAACACAACAGACTCAAACACACACACACACTCTTGATTTTCAAATGCAGGAAAACAACAAAACTGTCAGTTTAAAGAAATGCCACAAATTTTTGTGTATGTCTGAGTGGTAAAAATTTGAGTTTTTTCCCTGTGTGTGTGTGTGTGTGTGTGTGTGTGTGTGTGTGTGTGTGTGTGTGTGTGTGTGTGTGTGTGTGTGTGTGTGTGTGTGTGTGTGTGTGTGCGCTTGTGTATGTGTGTATGCCAATGTGTAAGTGTGCACGCGTGTGTTTGTGCACCATACCTGTTTAGAAAGTTGGCTCTGCGTAACTCCTTTTCCCAGGCATCTTGGAACTGCGGCACGACACGCTGAGATTTGTCACGAGGGTGAAGGTCAAACAGATCTTCTTCCACAAGTCCCTTACGGTACGCACGCAACACCAACCTGTCACACATAGAGACATGACAAGTACAACTCAAAGATCAAATAAAAAGCTGGAGTAAATTACACACATGCATGCAAGCATGAATGCATGTATGCACGCACACATGCACGCACGCACACACACACATACAGAATGACGCCACCTGTGTATCCATATCTACGCACTGTGCGAAATACTGTGAGAAAGTAAACATGTGAGGAAGGGAGTGAATACATGAACTGCACTCACCAGTTGATCCACCAGAATGTCAGACGACTCGGGAAGGACGCTGTCACCTCTGGTGATGGATTCTGAGAGGAGCAGAAATAGATTCAAACATCAGTCACCAGTTCACACAAACCAAATGTGAAGGAAAAAAAAAATCAGCGACTTAATAATGAAAACCTAACGATGTGGAAGAAAACTACTGGAGTTGGTGAAGAGTGGGGACATCACAAGAAACAAAGAAGAAAGAAAGACGGAAACTGTGTTAACACATATCAGCTTTTTCTTTTTTATTAGGGGGAGGGTGTGTGTGCTTCAGCACCCAAATCCCCCCCCCCCCCCAACCCTTATGCAGCCTGAAGTTCAAGGTGCTGATTTTGCCTTTGTTTCCCCTCAAAACATGGGAGTAAAGCAAGACAAGGGAAGCTGATACAAAATCTGGAACAGCTGACAATGTAGGACATATATATATATATATATATATATATATATATATATATATATATATCTGTACGCACCTCGCCTATCATCTGGTATCCGTCATGCGTCAGTTTCTCCGCGAAGCTGTGCAGGAAGAATTCTACCAGAATGAGCGCGTAGTACACGTAGAACAGGGAGAACCTGAATAGGGCACTGTCATACTCCTGCACAAATACAAACAGTTCACATTTATACAGCATTCAAGTCTACAAACACATGCAAGCACACACACACACACACACACACACACACACACACACACACACACACACACACAGACGCCAAGTTACAAAGCTAATGACTGTAGTGATTTGTACAGGGTATGCATGTACTGGACAACAGTAGATGAATGTCGAGGCTGAAGACTGGTATAAGATCTAACCTTCTGGATGATTTTGGTGTAGAAGGGAATGATGCCGGCCAGCGTCAGAAGAAGCCAGAATATCCACAGTACACCGGATGTGATGATGGCTTTCCTTCTCTCTACTTGTACCAACACACACGCCAATATCTGCATCGGGATGCCACAGAAACATTCAGTGATTCCAACAGATACCAGAACAACTAATTCCAATATCTGAATTATGACAAAATGAGCTTAGGTTACACCAGACACGACAAATTTATTCCCATTTTCAGCTAAAGAGTCTTACATCAGGGGGGAAAAAACAAAAAAGCAGAAAACACATACAAAGGCAGCACTACTGATCTCACTATTTTGATAACAGTTAATACAGAATCACAATCAGTTTTGTTTCACTTTTCTTCCATCTGACACACATTCAGAATGAGAACACACCAATACACCCAACTACAAGAACCAAACTGCACTTACAAACGTGACGACCTTGACGGCCCCCGACACATAGACGACGTCAGCCACAGCCTCTCCCTCATCTTCATTGTCACCGGCCACATTCAGCAGCTCGATGCCTGACAGTAACGCCAGCAGTATACAGCCAAACTGTAACACATCCACACGGACCATCGTCACTGTGACAATCAGCCACCATAAGCTGTCAGTTAGGGCGGAGCCGTGCGCTAGATCTCATAAAAGCCCATGCTAAAATCAAAATTTTACTTGAAACCTTCAGGTTACTAGGACTGGAGCCACTTGAAACCTTCAGGTTACTAGGAGCCACTTGAAACCTTCAGGTTACTAGGAGCCACTTCAAGCCATGATCATGCAATCTGCAATTATGTCAGAGTGGAGTAGAACTTGAATAAACTCCTATCATCTCATTAGTTAAACTCGTGTGATTGTGTGCGAAGCCATTCTAACTGAAACTTGCGTTAACCCTCGTCTTGCTGAGAATGGAATATTCTGGATTACCTCTATGGCTTTTTCAGCATCAGACAAATTAATGCAGCAAGAAATGGGTTAAGAAAATGACATGTGTATACAGAAAATAGTCTCCTCTGCATGGATTTGTTTTAACAGTGGATTAGGTTGCTGCATAACTTGCTTCGTACAAATCGTACCATTCCCAGGCTTGCTCAAGAGGAAACGTAAGCCGAGGGGATGTAAATAGTGTGTCAGTGCGTGTGTGTGTGTGTGTGCGCGCGTGTGTGTGTGTGCTTTAAGCGCAGCGAGTCCTTGGAAGTTGGAGAACAGCGCTCTATAAAAGCTATGTATTATTATTCTTATTATTACACATCACCTTTTGCTGTAATAACCACCCATCTCTCCTTGTAAATCAGTTTAAGTAAATCATAATGAAATCACAACTACCGGGTACATGCACACAACTACCGGGTACATGCACACAACTACCGGGTACATGCACACAACTACCGGGTACATGCACACAACTACCGGGTACATGCACACAACTACCGGGTACATGCACACAACTACCGGGTACATGCACACAACTACCGGGTACATGCACACAACTACCGGGTACATGCACACAACTACCGGGTACATGCACAAGTGCTGCAATACATAGTATAGTACTTAATGAACATTCACAGACAATAGGTAAGCTGATGCGCACCGATTTGAGTGTGTTGAGAAGATTGATAGGTAGTGGCGCCCCTCCCGGCTGGTGAGACAGGTAGTAAGCGTAGACAGGTAACAGGAGCCATAGCCAGCCACACGGCACCCACACCAACACCGACTTCTGGAAACACTCGGTGAACTGCGGCCATGTGTTGTCCAACAACAGACTCGTGTTCTGAAAAAAGAAAAACAAAAAATGCAATGGGGATCCCAAGTCAACTTTACGAATGTCACTGACAATCTGATGGAAACAATCAGCAAAGTGGTCAGTTATGTACATGTTACATACATGTATGGTTGTACATGTACTAGTTGTCCTTGAGGCAGGACAGCCAAACCAGCAGTGTTGAGCTGTCAGTACTCTACATGGTATGGTATGGTACAGTATGGTACAGTATGGTATGGTATGGTATGGTATGGTATGGTATGGTATGGTACGGTATGGTACAGTATGGTATGGTACGGTATGGTATGGTACAGTATGGTATGGTATGGTATGGTACAGTATGGTATGGTACAGTATGGTATGGTATGGTACGGTATGGTATGGTATGGTACAGTATGGTATGGTATGGTATGGTACAGTATGGTACGGTATGGTATGGTACAGTATGGTATGGTACAGTATGGTATGGTATGGTATGGTATGGTATGGTACAGTATGGTACGGTATGGTATGGTATGGTATGGTACGGTATGGTATGGTACAGTATGGTACGGTATGGTATGAACGCAAGTACAGTATGGTATGGTATGGTACAGTATGGTATGGTATGGTACGGTATGGTATGGTACAGTATGGTACGGTATGGTATGGTACAGTATGGTATGGTATGGTACAGTATGGTATGGTATGGTACAGTATGGTACGGTATGGTATGGTATGGTACAGTATGGTATGGTATGGTACAGTATGGTATGGTACAGTATGGTATGGTACAGTATGGTATGGTATGGTACAGTATGGTATGGTACAGTATGGTATGGTATGGTATGGTACAGTATGGTATGGTATGGTACAGTATGGTATGGTACAGTATGGTATGGTATGGTACAGTATGGTATGGTACGGTACAGTATGGTATGGTACAGTATGGTATGGTATGGTACAGTATGGTACAGTATGGTATGGTATGGTACGGTATGGTATGGTACAGTATGGTATGGTATGGTACAGTACGGTACAGTATGGTACAGTATGGTACACTTCTCCCTAGCACACAAATATATATATATTATCCATCTCTACTGAAATGCTAATGGCGCCGCAGGGCTGGAGGACGAAGTAGTGAAAGCTTGCTGCCACACTAAGCACTACTTTAGGTGCAGATCTTCACCCTGCTGTTCACTGTGGTCTGTGTTTCTGTTTTCCACCTCACACAGTCTACTCTTCTACAAAAATTCTTTGATCATGGATTTTTTAGCATGCCAGTATTATTTTTTATTTAAAGTTTTATTTACTTCATTCTGATATCTTTGAATCACCCAGATGTAGTGGAAACAGATGTTAACAATACAAATTACTGACCAACCAGTTACCCCCCCTCCCCCCCACCCACCTCTTCCCCCCCCCCCCCCCCCCCCCCCACACACACACACAAAACCACAGCCACTCAACTACATACATGATTGTATTTAACTACCCACGCCACATCTGTTTTGTTTGAGACAGCTCAGAAAATTGTCTGTAATATGTGTGTTGAATTTATACATGTAGTTCTTGTGCAGAATTTATACATGTAGTTCTTGTGCAGAATTTATACATGTAGTTCTTGTGCAGAATTTCAGTGAAAAGACACATGCACACACACCCACACACACACACGCACGCACGCAGGCACATATGCACGCACACACACACACACACACACACTGAGCCTGTGTTTCTTCAAGGCCAGAATAATAATTATTTGACTGATAGTGATATTTGATAATGAAAGTGTAAAAATGCCGAGTCACAAATATGGCAATATCACTGTTCAAAGGAATCATTCACAAGAGACTACACAGAGTATCATGAGTCAGCAGATCTAGCTCTGTGTGTGGAACACTTGGAGTGCCACCTACAATGGCACTGTGACCTCAAGGTCACCCACACAACACAGTGTCAGTTGGGGTGACTTGCAGTTTTTGACAGCTGCTACATTGCACAGACAGCTAAACATAGACACTGTTTTTCTGATACTAAAATTATCATTGATGAAAACCAGGCATAGACGCTGCCTAATGGTCCGGTCAAACGTCATGTGACTGGCTTATGTCAGATGGGAGTGTCTTGAATCTGAACAAACAGCGAACATGGTGTTATTCTGTGATAGGCGCCTGCAAAATGCCTTTGCCTGAATTCTTTCAGGGTGCGTTTTCTGTTTTTCATTTTTTTAAAAACAAAACCATGTCCCTTGTGCCATGTGCCTTAGAAGTATGTGATTCACTTACTGCTGACTTTCCCATGCATCTTATAGTTATACAGTAAGGGCAAGTTTCACTCTGCAATGCTCCAGGTGATGTTTACTCATGATGTTGAAAATGTGTAAACAGAGAGCCAAGATGTCATATAGGTTTACCAGCCTCTTGATATATGCATGCACACAAACTTACATGTATACACTCAATCCACAGTACACATAGTCTACATATTCATGTCAACAACACACAGGGCTTAAAATGATCCACTAGTGATCCAGAAGGAGGAAAGGTGTGCAGTCAATATTTTCATTTTTGTGGCAAACTGGCAAAGCCATGAGTGCACATCTGCCAAGCAAACCATCATGCTAGGGATGTCCCCCCCCCCCCCCCCCACCACAATGCACCAGATTGTTCAGATGGGGGGGGGGGGGGGGGCACATCCCTAGTACAATCCCTGTGCCAATTTGCCACAAAAATACAAATACTGCCCACTTGTCTGAAGTTGTCCTCCTTCTAGATCACTAGTGGACCGGTGGTACGGTTGGCGGAGACCAAAGCAGTCCATTATGCTAGGAGTAGGACTGTTCTCACACCCCCCTCCCCCCACCCCACCCCCTGGGATTTGTTTTTAAATCAAACTATCAATAAAGTATCATCTGAGCAATTTGGCGCATTTCCGGTTTAAGTGTTTCATAGGAGGAAACACTTATTTTGGAGGAATATTTTGAGAATTAGACTAAAATCTGTTCAATTTGGAGTATCTTAGCATCGTGTTAAGTGCTTCAGACGAGCCGGGAAACACCTTTTGAGGGGAGGGCAGTTTTTAACCAACGGCGGAAATCTGCCGAAAGGTGGAAGATCATAAACCCTCAAACAATCTATATATGTGTAATATATACCTGTATTGGATGTCACTTTGGGTCACAATACTAAGAACTGTGCCAGGCTCCAAGGGTCTAGGACACACTGGCTTTGACAAGTACATGTATGATCATGTATGTATCATGACTTCTTAAGCCTAACTACTGTCACATGTATACATGTATCATGACTTCTTAAGCCTAACTACTGTCACATCATGTAATCATTATCTGTCCAACTGATTCTGAATACATGTACCACACACAATATGTGTACTTCAGGAATACACGTACCACACACAATATGTGTACTTCAGGAATACATGTACCACACACAATATGTGTACCTACTTCAGGAATACATGTACCACACACAATATGTGTACTTCAGGAATACATGTACCACACACAATACGTGTACTTCAGGAATACATGTACCACACACAATATGTGTACTTCAGGAATACATGTACCACACACAATACGTGTACTTCAGGAATACATGTACCACACACAATACGTGTACTTCAGGAATACATGTACCACACACAATATGTGTACTTCAGGAATACATGTACCACACACAATATGTGTACTTCAGGAATACATGTACCACACACAATATGTGTACCTACTTCAGGAATACATGTACCACACACAATATGTGTACCTACTTCAGGAATACATGTACCACACACAATATGTGTACTTCAGGAATACATGTACCGCACACAATATGTGTACTTCAGGAATACATGTACCACACACAATATGTGTACCTACTTCAGGAATACATGTACCACACACAATACGTGTACTTCAGGAATACATGTACCACACACAATATGTGTACTTCAGGAATACATGTACCACACACAATACGTGTACTTCAGGAATACATGTACCACACACAATATGTGTACTTCAGGAATACATGTACCGCACGCAATATGTGTACTTCAGGAATACATGTACCACACACAATACGTGTACTTCAGGAATACATGTACCACACACAATATGTGTACTTCAGGAATACATGTACCACACACAATATGTGTACCTACTTCAGGAATACATGTACCAGTGCTACCACACACAATATGTGTACCTACTTCAGGAATACATGTACCACACACAATATGTGTACTTCAGGAATACATGTACCACACACCCAAGACAATATGTGTACCTACTTCAGGAATACATGTACCACACACAATATGTGTACTTCAGGAATACATGTACCACACACAATATGTGTACTTCATAAATACATGTACCACACACAATATGTGTACTTCAGGAATACATGTACCACACACAATATGTGTACTTCAGGAATACATGTACCGCACACAATATGTGTACTTCAGGAATACATGTACCACACACAATATGTGTACTTCAGGCAGTACTTGTCAACCTTGTCTCTCACCCCACACAACTGATAACAACCAAAGAGCGCCAGCGTATGGCATAAGCAACACTAGACTGATACTGATTTTTGGCACTTCTGACAAGTTTCACATATATATACTGTGACTCTTCGTTGGCCCCCCTTGCCTCCCCCTACCGGCCCCTACCTGCACACATCAATTTCCCCTTCCCAATTCACACCCACATCCATCCACAAATAAGCCACTCAGTGACTCTCATGCCACTCTAATGTCTCCTACTGTCTGTTTCTACAGTTAAAAAAAGGAGGCGCCGGACAGCTGATCAGTGGCAGCTGACATTCTATGTATAAATCACAGCCACGTCAGTCGCTGCATACATGAATGATAAAGTTTATTGTGTGTCCTATCAGTGGCACTGTAACAAAACAGAATCATAGTACAAGGACAGTGACTGGCCGGGGCGGGTTGTACCAGTGACAGGGCTATGCGCCGCGTCAGTGCCGACAGCAAAACGAACCCCATGCAAGGCATCGATGTCCTCTACCGGTACAGTCAGTACGTTTGTAAACACGGTAATATTCATAAAATTATACCACAATTGTCAGTATCTGGAACGCGTTTGCGTAACCAACAGTATTCCCTCACGTGTCCGACCTAGTGGACACCTGAATTACCTAGCTACACCAGAGACAGTAATCACTGATGTCAGTCACCGTCATCCGTCGTTGACGAGACTGAGAGAGAGAGAGAGAGAGAGAGTCTACTCACAAAAATGGAACTGTTGCCACAGAATCTGTAGAAACTGTCGTCTCCCATTCTGCAAACTCCCTAGATCTAGATCTCTGCCGTCGAAGAGAGGGACTTCAGTGGTACGGTCGGCGGCCCGCGTTCAGCTGACAATACAGTTTTATCTCGCCAAGATTTCCACCCGGACTGTTGAGTGCTGTGATGTCTTGATAGGATCAGTCGAACATGTATCACACACTGTGTCTCAGTTCACCATCGCGACCGATCGAACCACACTTCACCCGTAAACACAGAACACTCTTACAAACAACGCCGCCGTGGAAGAAAGGTGAGAACGCGGTTCTGCGACTGAGTCGCGTGTAGGTACACGGGCTAGTTCGTTACATGACCTGCAGACTGTTTACATTACTCTCACCTAAAACTGTAACGCGGGGCGAATCTAGGTCACCGTGAATTCGCGTTGTGAGCCTGTCGTTACTGCCGGTGTGACAAACTCCTTGATCACTTGATTGGCACCATTACAGCCTGCAGACAGTGTTTATGTTCATCCTGCCAACTCACGTGCTCTACAGTCCGGAAACACTGGGCCTGCTGGTGCAAACGTCACTCAGTTGTTTGTGGTCTTCGTCAGCCGGGCTTACCCTTCCAACAGTCAGTGGTGCTGCGGGCCGTTCAGGACTCGCGTGTCGGACTCACACGATCGTAGTGTCTTCAAGTGAAAAGTGTTCAAATGAAATGTTCGTGTCAGAAACGAGCTTGATCTGCATGGCGGGGATAGTAATAAGAATAAGAATGGACATTTACATAGCGCTTATCCTCAGCAAGCTCTAACGCTTACAAAGTTAAGAAAGATAAAAATGAAATCAAATGGCATGTAAATGATGCCAGTATGAACAACAAAAGACACAGCAATTGCCACACACACACACACACACACACACACAGAGTGACAGAGTTCTGGGGATGGTTTGCCGGACTGATCCGACTAAATCAGTCAGTGAAGTGGGAGGGGGTGGAGGGAGGGGGGTTTGAAAACATTGACAACACTGACTATAAGCCTTTTTTCGGGAGGGGGTGGGGGGTGGGGTGGAGGGGGGTTTATACGGGATGTGGGGTAAACCGAGTGTCGATGTCGATTAGTGTTCAACTGTTTCACTGCTGAACTCCTCCATGGTACAGCTATGACGTCTGCTATCATAATGTCATTCGCTATTTGCCTCTTGTTGATCAAGTCAACAAAATCAAGTGAAATCCTTGGCTCACTACGACAGAAATGTTACTCAACGTCACAGAAATTCTCGCAGTTCCAGTCTCTTGTGTGTATAATTCTTTACAAACATTTTGATCAATGAGTGCCCAACGTGAAGTCCCCATTAGGCGTGACTCAGCAAAACGTTGCTGTCCAGCGCTGATTGTCGGGGCAGTCGGCAGTTCAGTGATTTTACGTAAGACGTGTGTGTGGAGTGTACAGGGCTCAGGCCCGTCCTCCACTCGGATGTGTCTAAAGTGCAACCGACGGCCCCGTGTTGCATTGTGAGCCGGCGAATTAAGGGACGGACGCCTGCAAGAGGCGTGACGAAGCACGACTCGAAATAAAAAGAGAGTCATCACTGAGTACAGTTGACACCAGATAACGGTACATCTCGTACCCTTAAAACAGCAGTGTGTGTGTGCTGGGTCCATGCCATGCTGCGACTCGCGTAGTCCGATTCGTTCATGAGGCCTGGCACACTGACTGACGCGGGGCCACTCAATCACGGCACACGGCGTATCAGTCATGCGGGATGTCCTCCCCAGTTTCATGTATACCGGGGCACTTCCCGCCTTAACGCTGCATGTACTCCCTCTAGTGCAAACCACACATTCAGTGTCCACTGTCACCGTCACAATGAAACAAATCCGGCAGTCGCTAGTCTGCATGTGACTCACGTAAACTCAGTACAGGGAGTAACGGCACCAGCGATATACAACGTTGTTTGTTTTTGAATAACTATTTTGTTTACCAACAAATCAACACAATTTTTGCTGGGCAAATAGCCGCATACCTTATGAACAAAGTCATGAAATTTCGTGGATGTGCATTGCAAATTGACAGAGTTGTGTAACTTTGAATGAAGGTGTGGGTATTTTTTTTACCCACGGCGTACGGCGAAGGTTGAAGCGGACACTGAGTGCCGCCCCAGCTGGGGAGTACAGCCCACAGACGTAAAGAGATAGACGCACCGCCGCACGCTGCCACCGCTGCTTGCGAGTGTCGCTATCGCGGCCAAAGCTCTTTAGAAAGACGTCATCAGAAATGTGACGTAAGATAAAGCGGACCAATGCTATGCGCGCTACGTAAACAGCTGATAGCGTCTGGCTAATGCTATGCGCGCTATGTAAACAGCTGGCACTTCCAGGTACTAGCAACATGGCGCGCGGCGGCGACACTTTTCCGGCACTGCGGTGCGTCTATCTCTATACGTCTGTGGTACAGCCTGAGCATCCCGCGTGATTGATAAGTACATCTGCACGTAGAATGCCCCCCGCCCCCCCCCCCCCCCCCCCCCCCCGTCCTTCCCGCCTGACACTGACAGTGTGGAAAAAATCGTATCTCAGACTTCACATTGCCTCGCTGGGATCAGCCGGTGGGATCATTCATGGATTTGTACCGTGTGGTTCTCCGTAGCGACGTTTGTCAGTTCCCTACTCAGCCGGCTGGCACAGCGGGCGGCCACTGAGTGAGTTCCGCTGGGCAGTGAAGTACATGTACTGAATTAACTGCCAGCCGGAACTGATTGCGTAAACGATGGCCCACGGTACCGAGTTAGTTGCACTGAACTGATCTGTCGACAGCCTGAACAGTGTTTACTGTTCACGCCACATGTAGTGTGTGGCATCGCCGCAGGTTTAGGGTCAACAGCTGTACGCGGAGTTTGCTCAGTTCTACGACCACAACCGTGGTGGGGCCGGATAAAATAAAATCGCGGCCGGTGAGGGTGAAACATTTTGCCGACTCATAACGAACCCATTACATTTTCCACTGACATGGCTTCTCACTGTGTTCACTGAACCGTGTCGGCTGTTGGTCAGTCGGTCCTCAGTGTCAGCTGTACTACCAGGCTCACCTCAGGTAGTTCACTGACTGGCGGTGTGGCCTTTTAACTCAGTAATGACACATCATATTGTAATAGTTACAAGAAAAAAAAAATCAAAACAAAATGGAGGGGGGAGGGGGATAGGAAATGTTCACAGGTACACTGACAACTCGTGTGGAATGGGAATTGAGGTGTGTGTGTGTGTGTGTGTTAGAAAATGTTCATTACAGGTACGCAACTCGTGTCACGACCAGAAAACAAGAATTTGTCTCGGGTTACCTCCCTGGATTCAGCGAAATCTACTCGGTGCTCCACTCGCTTGCAACCCCGAAATACACGCAACACCTAAATACACGCAACACCTAAATACACGCAACACCTAAATACACGCAACACCTAAATACACGCAACACCTAAACGGTGACGTGTGCTAGACAACACTCGACAGGTATTACCCTGACCACTGATGACGCTGTTCAGTAATCAGTCCATTCAAGCTACTTTATGAGTCAATCAGTAATTATGGACTGAAATAATGTTTTCCGGTGTTGGTAACTGATTACTGGTACAAATATGATCCTACAGTAGAAGATTCATAACGGCCTTGTGACTTAGGTTTCTCACCCAAATATTGCATGTACCAGTGAGTAAATCACTGAATCAGTAATTATTAAATACTCTGTTGACTGAATACGTGAGGCTGAACATTTCCTCTCTCATTACATTCGTTTTCAGTACATTTTTCTTTGGGACTATTTATGAGGCCATAGTGATCGAAGAGCCTGCTTTAATCGCATTCAGTTTACTTGAAGAGAGAGAGAGAGAGAGTTCAGCGTGTGCCACCTTTCAAACTGACACAACCCTGTCATCTGAACAGTCCCCCAACCCCCACCGCCGCGACCCCCCGGAAACCCCCACCCCCGCCCCCGGCCACCCCGCCCCCACCAGCTGGGTGGGTGGGTGGGTGTTTGGGAGTTGTGCACCAACTGACCGGACTGCAAATGAGATGTAAATGAGATGTATGCTAAATATATATTTTCTGTCTTCTGTTTGTATCAGTTTACACACGCGTGCTGCATGCATGTTCTCAGTTTACACACGCGTGCTGCATGCATGTTCTCAGTTTACACACGCGTGCTGCATGCATGTTCTCAGTTTACACACGCGTGCTGCATGCATGTTCTCAGTTTACACACGCGTGCTGCATGCATGTTCTCAGTTTACACACGCGTGCTGCATGCATGTTCTCAGTTTACACACGCGTGCTGCATGCATGTTCTCAGTTTACACACGCGTGCTGCATGCATGTTCTCAGTTTACACACGCGTGCTGCATGCATGTTCTCAGTTTACACACGCGTGCTGCATGCATGTTCTCAGTTTACACACGCGTGCTGCATGCATGGTCTCAGTTTACACACGCGTGCTGCCTGCATGTTCTCAGTTTACACACGCGTGCTGCCTGCATGTTCTCAGTTTACACACGCGTGCTGCCTGCATGTTCTCAGTTTACACACGCGTGCTGCATGCATGTTCTCAGTTTACACACGCGTGCTGCATGCATGGTCTCAGTTTACACACGCGTGCTGCCTGCATGTTCTCAGTTTACACACGCGTGCTGCATGCATGTTCTCAGTTTACACACGCGTGCTGCATGCATGTTCTCAGTTTACACACGCGTGCTGCATGCATGTTCTCAGTTTACACACGCGTGCTGCATGCATGTTCTCAGTTTACACACGCGTGCTGCATGCATGTTCTCAGTTTACACACGCGTGCTGCATGCATGTTCTCAGTTTACACACGCGTGCTGCATGCATGTTCTCAGTTTACACACGCGTGCTGCATGCATGTTCTCAGTTTACACACGCGTGCTGCATGCATGGTCTCAGTTTACACACGCGTGCTGCATGCATGTTCTCAGTTTACACACGCGTGCTGCATGCATGGTCTCAGTTTACACACGCGTGCTGCATGCATGTTCTCAGTTTACACACGCGTGCTGCATGCATGGTCTCAGTTTACACACGCGTGCTGCATGCATGTTCTCAGTTTACACACGCGTGCTGCATGCATGGTCTCAGTTTACACACGCGTGCTGCATGCATGTTCTCAGTTTACACACGCGTGCTGCATGCATGGTCTCAGTTTACACACGCGTGCTGCATGCATGTTCTCAGTTTACACACGCGTGCTGCATGCATGGTCTCAGTTTACACACGCGTGCTGCATGCATGGTCTCAGTTTACACACGCGTGCTGCATGCATGTTCTCAGTTTACACACGCGTGCTGCATGCATGTTCTCAGTTTACACACGCGTGCTGCATGCATGTTCTCAGTTTACACACGCGTGCTGCATGCATGGTCTCAGTTTACACACGCGTGCTGCATGCATGGTCTCAGTTTACACACGCGTGCTGCATGCATGGTCTCAGTTTACACACGCGTGCTGCATGCATGGTCTCAGTTTACACACGCGTGCTGCATGCATGTTCTCAGTTTACACACGCGTGCTGCATGCATGTTCTCAGTTTACACACGCGTGCTGCATGCATGTTCTCAGTTTACACACGCGTGCTGCATGCATGTTCTCAGTTTACACACGCGTGCTGCATGCATGTTCTCAGTTTACACACGCGTGCTGCATGCATGGTCTCAGTTTACACACGCGTGCTGCATGCATGGTCTCAGTTTACACACGCGTGCTGCATGCATGGTCTCAGTTTACACACGCGTGCTGCATGCATGGTCTCAGTTTACACACGCGTGCTGCATGCATGGTCTCAGTTTACACACGCGTGCTGCATGCATGGTCTCAGTTTACACACGCGTGCTGCATGCATGGTCTCAGTTTACACACGCGTGCTGCATGCATGTTCTCAGTTTACACACGCGTGCTGCATGCATGTTCTCAGTTTACACACGCGTGCTGCATGCATGTTCTCAGTTTACACACGCGTGCTGCATGCATGTTCTCAGTTTACACACGCGTGCTGCATGCATGTTCTCAGTTTACACACGCGTGCTGCATGCATGGTCTCAGTTTACACACGCGTGCTGCATGCATGGTCTCAGTTTACACACGCGTGCTGCATGCATGTTCTCAGTTTACACACGCGTGCTGCATGCATGTTCTCAGTTTACACACGCGTGCTGCATGCATGGTCTGAGTTTACACACGCGTGCTGCATGCATGGTCTGAGTTTACACACGCGTGCTGCATGCATGGTCTGAGTTTACACACGCGTGCTGCATGCATGTTCTCAGTTTACACACGCGTGCTGCATGCATGTTCTCAGTTTACACACGCGTGCTGCATGCATGTTCTCAGTTTACACACGCGTGCTGCATGCATGTTCTCAGTTTACACACGCGTGCTGCATGCATGTTCTCAGTTTACACACGCGTGCTGCATGCATGTTCTCAGTTTACACACGCGTGCTGCATGCATGGTCTGAGTGTCACCACGGTGAGAAACTCAGGCCTAACATGACAACCGTCCACACCACTTGATCGGCACTTTGATCAGTCATGAGAAACAGATTAAAGGTGTTAGTGAGTGTAGCCACTACAACGTCTCCCTCGTGTTGGATACTGCGATGACCAAAACAATGCAGTCAACCAACCAACCAATGAACCAGTCATAAGAGTAAAAACATCTCTGGTATCCTCCCCCCCCCCCAGCCCCCAATCGACTCAGGCACAGCCTCTCGCTCTAGATGGCTTGCTGTGTCCGAGATGGGGTGCCGGGCCGGGACAGCCGAATGATGAGCGGCGTTGAAATCTCAGTCAAGGCTCGGATCGTGAGTGCTAGTCCCAGCTGGGGCCAAATATTTGTGATGACCTTTTTCTCGTTGTCTCGACTTTGATATCACCTTTACGTGGTGGAACAGGACGTTGAATTCCCTAAAACCCACCTACCCACCCACCTACCCGAGATCGAACTGGCCATTACTGAGTGTCAAGTAAAATGAAGGACCGGACGCGGACTGACCAGAAAAAAGCATGATGTTGCAGACACACAGACTAACTTGTCTTGTCCACAATCATTATCAACTTTCTTAAACAGTTTTTCACTAGTATCAACAAGTATTGAAAGAGAACCAGGAGCAAGAATAGGCCTGTAGGTCACAGAATACCGGCCATGCCAATGAGGCAGGTCAGTTGGCGAGTAAGAGGACCGGCGTTGTTAAAGTCACTTACCCTTGTTTTCCTGGATTTTTTTTTAACAGTTGTTCAGTAAAAGTGCATTTGATGCCTGCAGTGTCTGGGGTTTGGTGAAAAGAGGCATGTATGATATGTAAATATAGATGGCAGCCTTGACTTGATGAGTGACCTATATTTCAGCATATCCTTGGGCACGTGCGGCGCGTGACTAACAGAGTGCACAGTTTGGAACTATTTCAGTAGCTGGGGTGGAACTATTTCAGTAACTGGGGTGGAACTATTTCAGTAGCTGGGGTGGAACTATTTCAGTAGCTGGGGTGGCCACGGACGCCGCATCAGCCGACAATCAAAATTCTGCAGCTCGTCAGTCGTCATGTCATCTTGCGTCAGAAAACCATTGTCTTTTCTGGTGGGAGAAATTGTTTTGAAGACGTGTCACGTGCTGCCTGACATTAGCTGGAGCCAAACAGCAGAAAAACAACAAGTGTATTCTGTGACCTGCAGGGAGTTCGTTTGCACTGTCTCCCTATGTCACGTGACTGGCAAATGAACCAATCACATTCACACACGAGTGCTATACAGCTACACACGAGTGCTATACAGCTACACACGAGTGCTATACAGCTACACACGAGTGCTCTACAGCTACACACGAGTGCTCTACAGCTACACACGAGTGCTATACAGCTACACACGAGTGCTATACAGCTGTGCAATTGCCTGATGCATGGAGCCAAATCAGCTATTTAAAAATCAAACTGATTTTCAGTCAATCTGTACAGTTCTCTACAATGGTGGAAACTTCCCGAGCTACACGCCCACACCCGCTCTGAGAAATATTAGTTTGAACTGGGTTAGGTCCCTTTAATCTCGTTAGGTTGAGAGAATTCAGCGCCGGTATAACGCATGCTGTAGTGTAAGAGAGACAACTCTGTTTAGCAGAAGGTTGGTTTACGGACTTCATTCCCATGAATTCTACAAAGACTTTGAAGTACAGCTTACAACTTACTTATGTTTTCTGTGTAAGCTGAGTTGCATCAGACTGTGCATGTGTTAATATTGGTACACATGTAATATCGTGCAAATATTACCTGTGTGACAGTGAGTACAAGTACACACACTGAGTGTCGACCTTGTGTACGCCGGCTACCTACACCTGACGTCACCGACAGTATGTGAAGATGCGTTGTAATGTTCACTAGTTGTTCACAATAAAGCATTGGAAACGGTTTTTGCAGTGTTTTTGCGGCAACATATCGCCGCCTTCTGTTCAGTCCTGGTGGTGACGTGACGATTCACACGTATATTAACACGTATACAGGCGAGAAACACGTCACACTGAGTGTCCAGCCTCACAGTCAGTGTCCCATGTTGGAGGTAGTGGGTAAAGCATTGCTCTATCTTCAGGGAGACTGGTTATTAATTCAACTCCAGCCTCACAGTCAGTGTCCCATGTTGGAGGTAGTGGGTAAAGATGTGGATCTTGATCACTTTTGTTCATGGCGGAAACGGAATATGGGCCGGGAAAAGGACGTGTTTCTTAACAGAATGGTATGGTATGGTATGGTATGGTAGATTTCTCCTCGGCGCACGTATCCATCTCTAATGAGATGCTCTAGGCGCCGCAAGGCTGGAGGATGAAGTAGGGAAAGCCTGCTGCCGCTAGGCGCTACTTTGTGTGCAAACCTCCACCCTGCTATTCACTCTGGTGCGTGCGACAGTATTTCTGTTTTACCACGCCACCGGCCACAGCCTACTCTTCTTCGAAAGATGAACGTGGGATTTTTAGCGTGCACACTTGATATTTGTGCGTGCGTGCGTGCGTGCGAGACAGGCACCGCAAACGAGTCTGCACGTGGATTTGACTCGATATGGCATGAAAAAATCCAACCATATTCCTGCCCACCGGGGGCTCGAACCAGGCAGCTCAGGATCCGAAGTCGGATGCCTTAACCACTAGACCAAATCCCCTGTCAGAATCTTAACACGTCCTTTTCCCGGCCCATATTCCGTTTCCGCCATGAACAAAAGTGATCAAGATCCACATCTTTACCCACTACCTCCAACATGGGACACTGGCTGTGAGGCTGGAGTTGAATTAATAACCAGTCTCCCTGAAGATAGAGCAATGCTTTACCCACTACCTCCAACATGGGACACTGACTGTGAGGCTGGAGTTGAATTAATAACCAGTCTCCCTGAAGATAGAGCAATGCTTTACCCACTACCTCCAACATGGGACACTGACTGTGAGGCTGGAGTTGAATTAATAACCAGTCTCCCTGAAGATAGAGCAATGCTTTACCCACTACCTCCAACATGGGACACTGACTGTGAGGCTGGAGTTGAATTAATAACCAGTCTCCCTGAAGATAGAGCAATGCTTTACCCACTACCTCCAACATGGGACACTGACTGTGAGGCTGGAGTTGAATTAATAACCAGTCTCCCTGAAGATAGAGCAATGCTTTACCCACTACCTCCAACATGGGACACTGACTGTGAGGCTGGAGTTGAATTAATAACCAGTCTCCCTGAAGATAGAGCAATGCTTTACCCACTACCTCCAACATGGGACACTGACTGTGAGGCTGGAGTTGAATTAATAACCAGTCTCCCTGAAGATAGAGCAATGCTTTACCCACTACCTCCAACATGGGACACTGACTGTGAGGCTGGAGTTGAATTAATAACCAGTCTCCCTGAAGATAGAGCAATGTCTGCAAAAGCGAACTATTCTTATCAGTACCGTGACGTTGATCATGACATCAGCTGTGTCCTGCACAAGACCGGGTGGGTGGGTGTTTGGGAGTTTAACGTCCTTTTCCACCACGTAAGGGTGATATTAAAGACGGGGCAACGAGAAAAAGGCCGGCACAATATTTGCCCCCCAGTCAGGATCGAACTCACGACCCGAGCATTGAGAGCCCAACGCTGTACCATTCGGTGATCCCGACTCCCTCAGCACAAGAACAACTCTGAGCTAGTTTTTGGCAGCAGTGTATTCTCATACAATCAACCGGCCATGTTGGTCTTTTTGCCTGTCAGTGTGACCCACAACCGCTGTCTGATTTTGTAAATCCGTATCTACACTTGTCTATCAAGGACGCATATCGCATGCATGTAAAAACGCAATCTGAAGTAGACGTGGTGTTTATCTAGTAGATTTCACCCAACACGCAGCCGGCAATATCTCCTTATCAGACGGCACACGTCAGTGAGTGGTCCAGGTATGCGGGAGGGGGGCTTCGATATTGAACAGCGGGTTGGTTGGCGACTGAAAACAACAAGTTAGCCAGCAAGTTGTCACCGGTGATGATTGCTACACGAATATAGCCATTCGTTCAGTTTTAGAGATGACGTCACCTTGATCCAGCCGCCAAATCTGCCAAGACCTGACGGCAACGGCGGAAATCAGCAGGAGGACGGACGTGAACAAGAAACGACAGTCAGTTGTGTGCGGCAGTTGTTGTTGTGGTTGTTTGGTCACTGGTGTAGGTCAAGATGGGAGTGATCGCCGGGCTTGGTCGTACGGTGTTGATCATCGTTAACACTGTGACGTTTGTAAGTATACAGACAGCACTACACGGTGATGTTTGTAAGTATACAAACAGCACTACACTGTACACAAAAACATACAACAACAAACACTAACACACCGGGTATATGACAACAGTAGACAAGAAACAAGGACAGACAACAAAATACAGACGTCACAAAACAACAAAAGATAAACAAACAAACTAACTAACAAACAAAAGATAAAAACAGACAACAAGAGTCAACTACAGGCAAGATCATACACCACCATACACCACCATACACCACCATACACCACCATACACCACCATACACCACCATACAACAACAAATAGTGGCAGAAACCAGCGATATTCATGTTGAAACAGAAAATTAATTAAACATCAAATCACTTATTCGCCGTCACAACCAACAACAACAACAACAACAACAACAACAACAAACAATTTTGTTTGGTAACATTCTGTCTGTATGAAGAACGCCATTGTTACTGATTGAGACGGACAAAGAACGTTAATCGTTAGTTCAAACTACAGTACCGCTCAACGTACCTCTTTCTTCAGTAGTTCTATCCGGTTAATATAGTAATACTATCATATTGTGTCAAGAATGTAATAACATGGATTAATGTGAAACTGGATTGCATTGTGCTTGTTACATAATATGTTACCTACATCTTAGGACCAAACGTATTTATTACATACGAAGCAGCACTGCCATGTGTTGACATTGAATATTATTAGTATTTCTGTCCAATTATTATGCTTCATTTCAAACATGAAGGAAAATCATGACTGAAAAGTAAAGGAAAAAAGAAGGGTTGGAAATTTCCGTGTTGAAGTCAACAGACTCGTTACAACTTGTATATCAACACACAGAGTGTCGTCAAAGCAGCGTTATCAGTTGATATCACCCTGCCCCAGTTTAAAACACAATTTATTTCAGTCTTCCCACAGAACGTGCAGTGGGTCATGCACTTTTAAGCGGCGGTGAATCCTCGCACTCATATAAACATTGCGCTTTACGCTTATCTCAGTCGGACACGCCTCCAACCGTAGATTTATGAAACAGAATTGTACAGACACGTGACGTATGTAACAAGTTGGTCAACAATGCAAGGCCCTCGTCTCTAAAACGTTCGGTAGCAACAAGTAGTGAGTGAGTTGTGACGGCTTAACGCCGCGTAAGTAAACAACAACAAGGAAAACTGTAGTGCCCACACAGACCCATCGAACAATCATCCAGTATTAGCCATGACTGATGACGGGAATAAAAGATTCAAAATTCAAGATACATTTATTTCTTTTGCTCCTCATGGGGTTTATGTAGGATACGTGACACAAACACTTTTCATGAATATAACTAAAGACTGTCTGACATGAAGACCAAAGTGACAGAAAACATAGTGATATCGATTGTTATTGATACTTTTGTGAAGGGATATCTAATAATAAGTTTGCTTTTGGAGTTTGTCTTAGTGACCGTGGAGAGTTATCTTGCTAGTGTACACGGTGCATTTCTCAGTGATAAGTAAGGACAGAGCACATAGTTGTATCTCTCAGTACAGTGCCTCTGTCCCCAGATAACCGTCTCAGTGATAAGTAAGGACAGAGCACATAGTTGCATCTCTCAGTACAGTGCTTCTGTCCCCAGATAACCGGGTCAGTGTATAGTACGGTAGCACGGCACACCAAAGTCCGTGTTAACGAAAACATCAGACTGTTTCTGTTGTTAAGGGCGGAAAAGAAGAAGAAGTACAACTAACCAGCATTAGACGCAAGGGACATCACTCATGTTGAACTGATAATCTTCCCCTATCACGTGGTGGAAACTGACGTTAAACTCCGAAACACCCACCAAGCCCGTCCCTTATCCTTTACAAATGGTCAACCAGAGCAGGATCTGACGTCAGACGGAAAGGAGAATACTGCAAAAATACCGCACGAGAAAACAAAAAGAAAAAAAATTAAAATTACTTATGATGATCTACACCGGAATATGTGTGTGTGTGTGTGTGTGTGTGTGTGTGTGTGTGTGTGTGTGTGTGTGTGTGTGTGTGTGTGTGTGTGTGTGCAGCTTGTGGCGGTGGGGATACTGGCGTGTGGTGCCGTCATCAAGTACGTGTTAGGTGACATCCTGAAGAGTGACGTCATCAGCATCATCGGAAAGGCCGTGTTCGCCTTGTTCATACAGAACACTGCAGTACCGAGCAGTATTGATTTCGGTCCCTTGACTGACGGTATCGGAGTGGCGCTGTTTGTTGTCGGCACGGTGCTGGCGATTCTCTCCCTTCTCGGTTGTATCGCCGGATGTTGCAAGTTCCGGCTACTCCTGGTGACGGTGAGTGCATCCTGAAGAGTTCAGTCCCTTTAGTTGACGCTAAAGCCCCTTTTCCATGACCGACGTACGTTGCCCGACAATCGGCCAACTTCGCGTCCCAGCTGAAAATCGTCCATGGAATAGGAGTTGGCAGACATCGGCCGAGCGGCGCTCTCTCTGAGCGAGTCGGTGACCTTGTCGGCGGAAATCCAAGCGATCTGATTGGCCGCTAGCATAGGAATGCGGCCTTGATCCGGAAACCGGAAACTTTGAAGATGGCGGCTAGCAGTGTTCAGCCTCAACTTTCGGCGGCTAAAGTCATCGAAATAATCGATTTGATTCACGACCGGCTATACTTGTGGGAAGTACGAAAAGGGAGTCGGCGAGCGCGCGTTTCCATGGCAGATTTTAGTTGCCCGACAATCGGCCGATGTCTGTCGACGTACGTCGCGCATGGAAAAGCCGCTTAAGTCAGCCAGATCAAGCCCCTTCCCACAGTTTACTAATATATGCACAGACGTCACAGGCGTTCATGCTGCTCGGCTTAATGTAACAGCACAGGGTATTCCCACTTAGAGGCGACAACTCAATTTGAATCCCGCCATCGCTGTGTGAAGCCTCTACATCACGTGAAGTGAACTAGATCTGAGCAAGTTCCTTTAGGTCAGGGGCAGATAAGTCAGACATCGGTACAAGGTGGTCAGGTGATGTTCCAGTAATGGTTTACCCTATATATATTTTTCATACTGTCTTGTAAAATTACCCGAAACACAACATTTAACAAATGCAAAAAGTGCGGGGGTGGGTGGGTGTTTGGGGGTTTAACGTCCTTTTCTACCACATAGGGTGATATCAAAGACGGGGCAACGATGAAAAAGCCAGCACACATATTTGGCCCCAGCCGGGATCGAACTCACGACCCGAGCATTAGAAGTCCAACACTCTACCATTCGACCACCCCGGCTCCCCTGCAAAAAGTGAACACTATGGAAGTTTTACAAGTGGTTTGAAATACTTGTGTGTGCAGTTTGCTGTGTGTGTCGGTCTTCTTGTCCTGGCTCAGATCATCGTCTTCGCTGTCTTTTTGCCACGTGACTCAGCGGTCAGTGTGTGTGTGTGTGTGTGTGTGTGTGTGTGTGTGTGTGTGTGTGTGTGTGTGTGTGTGTGTGTGTGTGTGTGTGTGTGTGTGTGTGCGTGTGCGTGTTCGAGTGTGTGTGTGTGTGTTTGAGGAACCGACAGAGCTATGGGCTAAATGTGCTGATATCCTGATTGACTGTGTGTGTGTGTGTGTGTGTGTGTGTGTGTGTGTGTGTGTGTGTGTGTGTGTGTGTGTGTGTGTGTGTGTGTGTGTGTGTGTGACGTCACAGATCCATGATGACGCGAAGAAGGCGCTGAACGAGTCCTTGAATAAAGAATACAACAGAGTGGACATCAACTCCTTCACGATTTCCTCCGACGTCGTATTTCTGGCGGTAACAGGCTTCCATACAATCCTGTGTTCAGATAGTCAGAGTCATCGTATTTCTGGCGGTATGAGGATTTCCACACAGTCGTGTCTGTAAGCGTATGGCGAAGCAGGGTCATGGACGAAATAATGATTTATTTGAACACCGCCTTAACAGATCTACTGCCCCTGGATATTGTGGAAACAACAATCTAGAATAATCACAGGGTTTTTGCATGCTTGTCTTGAACTGAATTTGACAGTAGCATATTAAAATATATGTTAACTTCATAATGCATTTGCAGCGTCAGGTCTGTAAATCTAACTTTACTTTATGCACAGAAAATGCACGATACGTACAGTATTATCTATGACATTTAGTTGTCCCGTAGTGGTCTACCTTTTACCGGTCATAACAAGGAGCTGTACATTATCCGAGGTTGAGTGCTTTGGGGTGTTTGGTGTCGTGCAGGCTGAGTGCTGTGGTGTGTACGGGGCACGTGACCTTTTCCACCATCCCAACATGCGCTTTAACACCAGCAAGGCAGTCATCTCACCACCCCTTCCCCCCTCCTGCTGCAAGCGGGAATACATCAATAGACTTGACTGGACCTGCTGCCAAGATGTCACGTTTAATAAAGTGTACACACGGGTAATGCAATCATTCACATGTTTTCTACACCATTCACACGTTTATACGCCATTCACACATTTATACGCCATTCTCATGTTTTCGACGTCATCCGCACGTTCCTACGCCATTCACACGTTTTTACGCCATTGACATGTTTCCTACTACATCTAGATTGCGTGAAGATGAAACCGAATGTGATAACTACGTAATAAATTGTAATATTATTTCAGGTTGGGAATGTGTTGAACGTGTGTGTGTGTGTGTGTGTGTGTGTGTGTGTGTGTGTGTGTGTGTGTGTGTGTGTGTGTGTGTTGTAGGGTTGCTATGAGACAATTCAGGACGTGGTGGAGGGTTGGTACCCCTGGCTGATACCCACCATCGTTATCTCCCTTGCTGTACAGGTAAGTCGAGCTGCTTGACTTCAAGTGTGTGACCAAGGGAGGGGGAGGGATGGGGGTGGTGTGAAAAGAGGGGGTGGGTGTCGGTTAAATTAGGTAACGAGTCGCACACTACGGGCTTGGTAGTATCCAGTAATCTTCTGTTGAACTTGATTCCGTGCAACTGTTGTCCTTGTGAGATGTTGTCTCACTGAATCCTCCACACCCCAAAAGGGAGGAGGGGGGAAGACACGGAAATGAAAATCTTGAATCGTGAAGTTTTCGGGACAAGGGTGTTTGTGACGTACAACACTACACCATATCGTCAGTGACGAGTTCATCACTGGTAGTTGGCGTGATACGGGAGTATGTCCACGGAGATCCATGTTCCCACAACACCGCTAACCGTAAGCATGCAATGACACACAGGAGGAACATAGCCTACAGTTTGTTATAAGTATCCTGTCTGTACTACAGTTTGTTGCATGTATCCTGTCTGTCCTACAGTTTGTTGCATGTATCCTGTCTGTCCTACAGTTTGTTTTAAGTATCCTGTCTGTCCTACAGTTTGTTACAAGTATCCTGTCTATCCTACAGTTTGTTGCATGTATCCTGTCTGTCCTACAGTTTGTTGCATGTATCCTGTCTGTCCTACAGTTTGTTACAAGTATCCTGTCTGTCCTACAGTTTGTTGCATGTATCCTGTCTGTTTTACAGTTTGTTGCATGTATCCTGTCTGTCCTACAGTTTGTTGCAAGTATCCTGTCTGTCCTACAGTTTGTTGCATGTATCCTGTCTGTTTTACAGTTTGTTGCATGTATCCTGTCTGTCCTACAGTTTGTTGCAAGTATCCTGTCTGTCCTACAGTTTGTTGCAAGTATCCTGTCTGTCCTACAGTTTGTTGCAAGTATCCTGTCTGTCCTACAGTTTGTTGCAAGTATCCTGTCTGTCCTACAGTTTGTTGCATGTATCCTGTCTGTCCTACAGTTTGTTACAAGTATCCTGTCTGTCCTACAGTTTGTTACAAGTATCCTGTCTGTCCTACAGTTTGTTACAAGTATCCTGTCTGTCCTACAGTTTGTTACAAGTATCCTGTCTGTCCTACAGTTTGTTACAAGTATCCTGTCTGTCCTACAGTTTGTTATAAGTATCCTGTCTGTCTTACAGTTTGTTATAAATATCCTGTCTGTCCCACAGGTCGGGGAGATCGTGGTAGCGGCGCTCGTCTGCTGTGACTCCGACAACTTCATCGTGTGACGTCAGCAAACACTCCACAGTTCTCACAATGGCGGGTACTCCACGCTCTCGTGAACTCTCACATCTTTACGGGCGTTTAGTGTCAGCGGAATTGTGATACATGTGCTGGGGAAGGGATATCGGGAACTACCAACAAGTAACGAACAAACAAACAAACAAACAAACAAACAAACAAACACTCTGGTTTTCTAACATCAGTGAAGACTGATGTATTATACCCCTTTGTTACAGCACTATTGGTAAAAGTTGTCGCCCTTTGGTCTGCAATAAACGTGACCATGCACATCCCCCAAAGTAGGTCATCCTGCAAACTGAAAGTTTTCGGGTGATTTTGTAAAACAACAACAAACAAACACACAAACAAACAAAACAAACAGCCCCTGCCTTTCACCAAAATACCAACATCAATACAAAAAAGACCTCCCCACCCCCCCCCCCCAAAAAAAAAAAAAAAAAAAAAGGAAAAGGAGGTTTGTACATAAATGGGGTGGTAATATAAAGGACAACATAATTTTATGTTTTACACATTCATCTCTGTTATTATTATTATTATTATTATTTACAGATTATCGTGTTTATTTTTGAATCATCAAAAAGATAGCTGTCCTTTTGATAAGAATATGGTAACTGCACTCACTCTCTCATTACATTTTTATCATAGACGTGCGTGAATTGTGTAAACAATGAATTGTCTATATCATTCTATATCATTCTATATCATTCTATATCATTCTATATCATTCTCTTCTTCATTTCGGCAGATGTGTGGTTCGGGTGATGCAATGTGTATTATACATAATTATACGCCATCTTTGTGGATTTTTTTAGATATAGCGGAAATAAACACCGAAATTTGAAACTCATCAAGTGAGCTCCTACAATATGTATGGCCGAATTTGGATGCGCACCGGCATGGTCGCAAGTTTCATCGCAGAGAGAGAGAGAGAGAGAGAGAGAGAGAGAGAGAGAGAGAGAGAGAGAGAGAGATGTTCAAACATGATGATGATGGTCGCCTGACTGTCGGTAAATGGTGGCCGTTGTGTTGTTTTTGTAGTTTGGTACACTGACAGTGTCAAGGAACCGTTAGTCTTACCTGACTTTCGCGTGCAGGGCCGAACCCGAAAAAGAGTCAAACACGTGTGATACTAGCGCGCTATACGAAATGTGTTAACATGACATGCATACAGGACAACATTCAGAACAACATACAGGACAACATACAGGGCAACATACAGCACAACATACAGGACAACATACAGGGCAACATACAGGACAACATACAGGACAACATACAGAACAACATACAGGACAACATACAGGGCAACATACAGGACAACATACAGGACAACATACAGCTAGACATCACAGACGGGCATAACATCATACATACATACATACATACATACATACATACATACATCACCCTATCTGGTGGAAAAGGACGTTAAACCCCCAAACACCCACCCACCCTCCCACCCACCCACCCACCCATACATACATACATACATACATACATACATACATACATACATACATACATACCTATCTTAATACCAAGACTGTTTTTAATTCAAAGAAATCTGTCTTTTTAATTCATGGAAATCTCTAATTTAATTGTAGTGCTGTTTCTTATGTTAATTTGATGTGTATCATTGTCTTTGTTTGTCCACCACACCCAAATTTTCCTCTGGGATAATAAAGATGTATTGATTGATTGATTGATTATTGATTACATACATACATACATACATACATACATACATACATACATACATACATACATACATACATACATACATACATACATACATACATACATGTCATAATACATACATACATACATACATACATACATGTCATAATACATACATACATACATACATACATACATACATACATACATACATACATGTCATAATACATACATACATACATACATACATACATACATACATACATACATACATACATACATACATGTCATAATACATACATACATACATACATACATACATACATACATACATACATACATACATACATACATACATACATACATACATACAGTGTAATTATGGCCGACATCACCCATAAGATTAAATATAATTCTAAACGCAAGGTGACTTACAAACTATGGGTGATAAACATACATCAGCAGAGTATGAAACCGGTTAACGCTAAATGTTGGGTAAGCAGGTGGGTGGGTGGGAGGGTGTGGGGTGTCAATGACTGGCAAATTACCGCCGTAACAATGGTGTGTAGTAAGAAAGGCGTTTAGTAACAACGGTGTCTAGTAACTGGTGCTACCCACACAAAGTTTGGACACTGACAGCCGATACACTTGTAAACAGTGACAATAGATGAGTTAACAAACCGACAACTGATAGTGTTAATCTGGGTGTGGCCAGGTGAAGGCTACTGCATGTTGACTCAATAGAGAGGGCAAGGTGCTGAACAATGACGCCACTAGTTCCTACACTTAAAGGGTTATCTTTCAACATTTTATACTCACAGATCATTCTGAGCTGTGTGGGTACCGGTAGTGTCTACCATCGTCACACGTAGACACCTGCACAATGACAGCATCTCACAGACTGGCACTGAGCCAAACAGAAGGCTTTACGCGACGCGAAACTCGAGGAGTTAGCTGTGTGTTGCGGTGAACCGCCGAGTAGAAGAGTTTGGAAGTGCTTGAAGACGGACAGTGTATCGCATTCAGAGCTATACTAATCGTTAAGATAAACTGCTTCGAGCGTACACACACACACACACACACACACACACACACACACACACACACACACACACACACACACACACACTGTCCAAAACCATAAAATGGTTTCTGTGAGAAATGTTGAAATCTTCACGTTTAAATGTGTGGTATTTGGATGTAGTGAAGTACTTTAGTGTGGTGGAGTGGATGACAAGTTCACAATAGGTGACGATACAAATGAGCCGCACCACCCTATGTGTATACAGACAGACAGCCCGAATGCCCGGATGTAGGTGAGAGTGGGCGGGCATCTTATCGCCGATAGTCACAATAAATCACTGCAAGCCGTTCAGACGAGTCAGCCATTTTCCTTAGGGTCCTTCTCTCCCACAGACCCCCAGCCTTAATTTAAAGTTTGTATGTGTGAAACTGGTGGGAACATTTCGGTTTTAATTTACTGTACCGAGTTACACAGATCTACAGTACTAGGACCGGCTTAACCAGCACTCATGTGTTGTCCCCCTGGGATCCGTTCAGTGTTTGTTGTCCCCTTGGGATCCGTTCAGTGTTTGTTGTCTCTGTTTCTTTTCATTTGACGTTTTTGTTTTGCTACCGTTAAAAATATGAAAGTATGTATTTCAAAATTCATTTCAATGGGGAGGGGGGTGGGGGGTATTTACACTGTGGCAGTCTGAAACAGTCTATATCTCTCCCTCAACCCATCCCCCACCCCCCCCTCCCTTCTCCACCCCACCTCCTTCTCCACCCTCCCCCACGTCTTTCTCCATCCAAACCCCCTTCTCCACCCCACACCCTTCCCAAACGCACTGAAAACTGCATGGCGAAACAGCTTCAACAGATTTAAAGGGTATAAACAAAATCATCCGACAATAATGGTAAATCTTAAAGACTAATTACACAACTGTGTGCACGTGCACAGAGAACAAATTGTCTGATTTATACAATACTTCAGCAGTGTTTAATTACAGATACTCTAAATGACGTCACAAACACAGAGTCAGCAGTAAATCAATGCCGACCATGGATTGTGTTCAAATGTTCAACAAGCGTCTGGCTCCGTGTGAGATTTTCGGACGTCACGTTCAGTGGGTCATGCCCACAACAAACAGAGCGTGCGTGGGCCGTGAGGTCAGATACTGCTATCACACTGTTACTGACCGAGGAGGGCGTGTGATAAATCTGATGTCAGAGACTCTAGACTCTAGACTGGTCTGACGAGTGAAGACGTTTTATAAATATGAGGCGAGAGAGCGGTGCTGGCCACACCCACAACTGACGGAGCCCCGGGCTGCACTGAGAGGATCACTAGTCTACAACACACACGGGGCTACTACTACAAGACACGGTAATACTATCATCGTTACAAATAACTTTCTCTTTTTTCTGTGTCGACTAAAACAATAAATGAAGAAGAAAATAGTGATTTTTAGAAATACCAACGTGCCATCGATGCGTACTTCAACCTAGTAAACCTGCCAGCAACATGTTTCCCTTCATTTCTTTGCCAGATCTGTCGTCGTTTGTTTCGCAATCCTTTATCCCCCGAATTACTAGTTTTCTCTTTTTATTTGATTTTATATCAGTTGAGTTTTTTGCACCGTTTACCTAACGCACATCTAGTGGGTCTTCACGTACAATACAACTTAGAAGCTGAGCTAACAAAGGAATAATAATATAAGTATAGACCTCGTTTCGTTTCGTTCCATGTTTTTGCATTTGAAAATGTCACCTTTGTTTGCAGTCTGTTCTTGAACGAAATAATAATAATAATAATAATAATAAATACGTAAATAAATAAAGAAAGAAATAAATAAAGCGGGGAGAGTTATTGTATGATATTCACTTTCCCGTCGTTAACAGACCAAAGACAATGAGACCTTGTGGAAAAAAGCAAACTACATTTACTGATGCTTCTACACTCCGCTAATATTGCCCGCAGATTTGCAAGGGATCATTGTATTTCATTGGTGCTCCAGATAGGAGTGTATGAAGACCGGCCCCCGTAGTGTAGTGGTTAGCACTTCGGACTATGGACCGGGAGACCCGGGTTCGAGTTCCAGCCAAGGCAAGCTGGATTTTTCCTACCCAGGTCGGCTCCTACCCAGAGCTGGTGTGCTATGGGCCCAATAGGGAGGCTGTTGCCACACAGCCGAGCTTCACCCACTTCACGGGTGCGACTTTGGGGTTGCTATTGCAGTTGCCCCCCCCCCCCCCCCCCGAAAACTTCTGTTTGTGGACAACTGTCAGGGGTAAACCTGGCTCGATTCTTCTTCTTCTCATTAGTCAACTAAACATGTCGTGCTTAAACATGAATTACAGTTATATTAAACTGGTCGATGAATTATACGACTCACAACTATGGAGTTATCTTTCTTTCTGATCGTCCACAGTGATCCATCAGTTTGGTGCCACTAGCCAACATGGCGTCATACGTCATAGTGCTTGTGACGTGTTTGACTTTTGCCTCGACATGGGGTCAGAGCGTGGACATGACCTTGACCCCCGGCACCAGTGGCGCCGCCGTGGTGGATGCTGTTGTGGACAAAATCCACTCACGGTGAGTTCTGTTTACCCCCGGTGAGTCAGTTCATAGGTCCTGAGTCCCGCCAACTCACGACACTCAAGGTGAACTAAGTGCTAAAGATGAGTTCCTATGCACGGCCACATCTATCCACTCACAGTCACTTTTATCTACTCACGAAGAGTTCTGTCCACGCACGGTGATTTCTTTCGCACGAGGAGTTCTATCTACTCATGGTGATTTCTACCTACTTCACAAAGAGTTCTGTCCACGCACGGTAAACTATGTCCGCTCAAAGTGACCATGAATTCTATCCACTCACCGTCAGTTCCGTTCTCTCATTCGACATTTCTTTCCTACTTTCCTGCACTGATTTTCTTTTCACGTATTGTGAATGATCGTAGCAGTTCATTCATCCTCCAGAGGATGAGGTTTGTATGACTTCCTTACCTGTACATGTGACATCATTATATACTTGGTGTCTCCAGGTGTATTTTCAACAACGACCGCCTTTTTCTCCGGCGTCTGGCCTACGTGGAGTCTTACGATGGTACTGATCCTAAAACCTACAGACAGGGGTATGACGGCGGGATCTGGCAGGTCAGTCACGATATTACGTAATAACGCATAGTGTAACATCATTTATATACTGAACCTTGTGCATATGCATGAGATGACCAGTTCCACTCAGCATGCTGACGGCTGCAAACATTCCTTTCAGATTTAATGGATGCAGACAAATTGTAAAGGCACAGTCATCACGGCTTCATATCCGCGGACATATAATAGGCCTAATATGATAGTAATATAACAGGACAGTCAGTGTCCTGACTGACAATAAAAGTATAGGCCATTTGTCCTGAATATTGTTCAATGGGGCGCGGGAATGATAGAACATAATTATGTCCGCCTTCGTAAAAAAAAAAAAATCAAAAAAAAAAATAAAAAAATCGGACGTTTGGAAAATGAATCAGTTAATGACCGATCTCCGACACGAACGAAGCTTTGTAGTCATGGGATGGTTTTGTTTGTTTGTTGTATTTACAATGCAGTGACCTGGCTTACAAAACAAACAAACAAACAAACACCAACACGAACTAACCTTGGTCGATTTACGGAGTTGCACAGTTCAGCCCCAGCACGAACACATGCAGAACGGTGATGAGTGTACCGCTGACTGTGTGACGTCATAATTGCAGGTTGACCAGAATATGCTGGACGCTACTACAGGCTGCGCCAACATCATCAAGAGGGAATGTGACGTCATCAAGACAGAGTTTGGGATCGACTGGCACACGGTCACGTGGCCTCAGCTTCGTATGCCCCTATACTCGGGACTTGCTGCTACACTCTATCTACTGCAGGTCAGCATGAACTTTGTGATGCCGCCTCGCGCACTGAATCACGGGTGACAATATTATTTCCATTGTCGTTAATTTAAGCACGGACGACCAAGAGGGTGAACATGTATTTGTTGCAAAACATGGGGAGGGGATATCAATCAGACCAGCCTTGTACTCACAAACTAAATATAATTACGCAGGTTTTTATTTGTAGTTTCACTACTACTACTGCTACTACTGTTACGACGGCTGCTACTAACCTATACTACTACTGTTGGTGCTGCTGTTACTACTACTACTACTACTACTACTACTACTACTACTACTAGTTACTTCTACTTCTGGGGGGCCGGGGTGGCCGAATGGTAGAGCGTTGGACTTCCAATGCTCGGGTCGTGAGTTCGAATCCCGGCTGGGGCCAAATATTTGTGCTGGCTTTTTCATCGTTGCCCCGTCTTTGATATCACCCGTATGTGGTATGTGGTATGTGGTAAACCCCCACACCCACCCACTTCTACTTCTTCTACTGTTACTACTACTGTTTCTACTATTACTACTACTCCTACTCCTACTCCTACTGTCACTACTACTACCACTACCACTGTTACTACACTGCTTTACTACTACTGTTTCTACTATTACTACTACTCCTACTCCTACTGTTACTACTACTACCACCACTACCACTGTTACTACACTGCTTTACTACTACTGTTACTGTTACTACCGCTACTACTACAATCATAATGAAGAGGAAAAAGAAGAAGAATGGTGATGTTGACTGCAGCCTCACTTTAGACATAATGTGACAACAACATAAAATTCCCCTTTGTCTGTCAGCGTCTGGGCAACTCACACGTGATTCCCGGTGACGTGGCGGGTCAAGCTGACCTGTGGTCCCACTACTATCACCTGGGAGAACCGGAGGGCACGTACATCACGCTCGCCACCAAGGCCACAGAGTACGGTGGGTACATTCTACAAGTTCTCAGTCTTGTAGCTCACTGTTTTCGGGGACCCCAGTCTAACCCCTTTTTCATGTAAGCTCGTAGAAATGTTTCGTCCAAATCATGATGATAGTTTTTGACGTGACGAGGATACAGGGTGTAACGGGGCGCGGGTTATGGAAGGTGTTACACCGGCAGTGACATTTACGCAATACTTCGTCAACATATTCAAAACGTACAATTTACAAATCATCTTAGCATCAATGTGTAATGCACGTATAATGATACAGTCAGGAGAAAACTTATTTGTGATGTTTTCGTCACTCCAGCTTGCAGGTGACGTCACTACACGTGTACTCGTTTGTTACTCATGAGTCAGTTTAACATGTGTCGTGTGTTATAAAGCGCACATGTGACCTGCAGACCGCATGGTGTTACGAAGTGTTACAACGTGTTACAGAGTGTAACGGCAAGCTGGACCTGGCCTTCCTGATGGACAGTTCTGGCAGCATCATGGCTACTGACTACCTGCTGCAGCTCAACTTTGTCGCCGATGTCGTCAACGCGCTGCCTGTGTCACGTGACCACGTGCAGGTTGCTAACACCGTGTTCGGCACGAGCGCCACCGTGACCTTTGGCTTTGACACCTACACGGACAAGGCCGACATCCTGGATGACCTTCGGAAAACTCCTAAAGGTCAGAGGGCAGAAACCTGCCGCTATTCCTTTTTTAAGTTTCGAAATTCTCTTGCCAGTACGTAAGATATAATAAGACTTAACCAGGATCAAACGCCGTTATGGTTAAGGTTAGCGTTAGGGTTAGACGTTAGTGTTAGCACTAGCGTATTCTTCAATCTGATTTTCAAAGTAACAGCCTCGCTGTGGCTGCCTCGCGCGAGCACGTGAGTCAGGATGGCGTGTACGAAGCTGCTTGTGTCGTACCACGAGATAAACGCGCCAAATTTGCCATCACATTGCATGCCATGCATTGTACTGCTTATGTAATACGCCCCGTGTCTTGTCAGCATGTCCGCGTGGAGAAACGGACTGGGTAAAAGTTGTCGTGACCTCAAACTCTACTGGTTGTGTATGAACACTTACGGACTATAGTACATATCATGTACAGTATGAGGCTGGTTTTGGACTATAGTACATATGATGTACACTGAGTATGAGGCTGGTTTTGGACTATAGTACATATGATGTACACTGAGTATGAGGCTGGTTTTGGACTATAGTACATATGATGTACACTGAGTATGAGGCTGGTTTTGGACTATAGTACATATGATGTACACTGAGTATGAGGCTGGTTTTGGACTATAGTACATATGATGTACACTGAGTATGAGGCTGGTTTTGGACTATAGTACATATGATGTACACTGAGTATGAGGCTGGTTTTGGACTATAGTACATATGATGTACACTGAGTATGAGGCTGGTTTGTTCCACTGCAGACAATGGCGGAACCAACACCCCGGAAGCCTTGTTTCTGACCCGGACCCAGGTGTTCAACAAGACTAATGGCGCCCGACATGACGCCCGCAAGGTGGCGGTGCTGCTGACTGACGGAGAGTCGTACGACTTCAACCTCACTGTTCAACAGGCCAAGAAACTAAGGGTTAGTGATTCCGCTACTTCCCCATATACACACCCCTCTCCCCCCCCCCTCCCCCACCTTCCCGTCTGTCTGTCTTCTAGCCTGATCCGCGTGTGTTTGACACATGTCTACAAAACAAAACAAAACAAAACAAAACACTCCCCAAAAAACAAAAACAAACAATAAAAAAACCCAAAACAAACAAACAAGAAAACAACAAAAAAAAAACAACACAAAAAAAACCAAACAAAACAAAAACAAACAAAAACATGCAAACAACAACAACAACAACAACAACAACAACAACAACAACAACGATATATACACACACAAAGCCTATAGAGTGTCAAATCACATGCATATGTTACGCGTAATTTCTGAAACTGCCCATTTCATGAAATACGCACGATTTTGCTCATTTCATGAAACTGCGCATTTCACAAAACGGTCAGTTTTAATGGTCATTTCATGAAATGAGCAAAAATTTGTTGCTCGTTTCACGAAATCTGCATTGGAGAATTTGAGAGTCAAACGTTTGAATGCAAGTTTGCTCATTTCATGAAATGGACATTTTAATTATGTTGTTTCCATAGTAACGGAAACAACATAATAGGACGGGTTAAAAATTCCACGTTCAAAGGCATGTTTTGTTGAATAAACGCACGAATATGAATAATATGCATTCTCAAAAATATAAATAGTATCCTCGTTACATCTCCTGCACACCAAAGCCACTTCACTTCATCATTCTGTCTGTCTGTCCGTTCATCTGTCTGTCTGTCTGTCCGACTGTCCGTCTGTTGTATTTCTTTTCAGGATGAAGGCGTGGTGGTGTTCGCGATCGGAGTGGGCTGGATCAACCTGCAAGAGTTATTGGCCGTGGCCAGTGAGCCCGTATGTAGTCACGTGTACGTCCTTGACAACTACGCTCACATTGAGAGTATCCTGTACGAGATACAGAAGAGCACATGTGAAGGTCAGGGTCACCTCAATGTTGTTTGTTTTGCCTGGTCGTACTCATTGACTTCCTGTATATCAGGGCGCCATTCATACTACCAGTACCAGCCTTTCTTGCTGACAAATCTGATTGCTTCACCGCACTCTTACAGAGCAGGATGTGCGAGAACCTAATTCCCTGCCCAAAGAAGCAAACTAAAGAAGACTAGAAACTACAAACGCACCGCATATTGGATGTAAAAAAAAAAGAAAAAAAAAAGAAGAATCAAATTTGGGCTATACTAACATCTCACACTACCACACGAGCAGTTAACCGCGAAATAGTCTTTGTTGCTTGCGTGGCCTTAAGCCTCAAATAACTAATTAACTAACCACACAAGCAATACTAAAGAAAAGAAAGATCGAAAGAAGAAAGAAGAAAAGGATACCCCTAATGCGGTATGAAATGTGTTAACGCATGGTTGCTGCTAGTACTACTGACATGTATCATTGTTTTCTGCTGACAGCGCCTCTAGTTGTGACTCCCAACAATACACTGACGGGTCACGTGTCAGAGAACGGTACCATCATCACTGTCGGCACCAACAAGCCAGACAACTCCAGCATACTGGTAGGAAATGACTACCCTTACTCCCCCCCTCTCCCCAACGCCCCCCCACCCCACCCCACCCCAGTCACTCCTACTCTTCTACCTATCAGTCATCCCTCAACCATGAGAGTGTATAAAGTCTACTTTGATATTTGATAATACACATTTGTTTTTGCTGCCCCAGCTCTTTGCCAGCTCCAGTGGTGTTCCTCCCAGGTCATGGGTGGAATCCACGGAGGACTCGGAAGCTGGGACAATTTTTATTATGCATGATGATTCAGATGAGGATGATAGTAAGATGACGCTATGGAGGTCCATGTGGTTTGGGACTGCGGGACAGGGCTGCATTCCACGCTTCCTGTCATAAATATCCCGGCATTAACCAGGCCCGGGAACTACGGCACCTGCGGTGCCGGCCGTGTAATCATCCACATCATAAGACGTGTCATACCAAGGGAAGCACCCCCAAAGTCGCACCCGTGAAGTGCGTGAAACTCGGCTGTGTGGCAACAGCCTCTCCATCGGGCCCATAGCACACCCGCTCTGGGTAGGAGCCGACCTAGGTAGGAAAAATCCCGCTTGCCTCGGCTGGGATTCGAACCCGGGTCTTCCAGTCCATAGTCCGAAGTGCTAACCACTACACTACGGGGGCCGGTGATAATACACAAATTCCGACCTTTGCTTTGAAAACAAAATCCTCAGTGCAAGCTACAGTACTTGCCATCCGGTGCGGGTCGTCGGTTACCATGTGGGACCATCTCTGTATCTGTACTGTGTTTAATGAACGTTTTACACGATGAGTTAGTCCAGATCCCCCCTGCGGTAGACGTGTGTGTGTGTGTGTGTGTGTGTGTGTGTGTGTGTGTGAAATGAGAATGGCCCAATTAGAAATTTCCAAAAGACAGAGGGTGAAGGTGAAGGTCGTCGTGTTTCAGGCGATCCGCAGTAACTGCAGCATCTTGGACATCTACGTGTCATACACCAGTCCCAACCCTAACCCCGCCCTTTACTCGGAGAAACTGACGTCAGAGCAGGGCAAGCCAGCCTTTCTCTCCATGCAAAGTCAGAAGGACGGTCAGCAGGTCTACATCACGGTGGTCGGTACTCGCCTCCCCAACTCTACTGCCGAACTTCTCAACTGTACAGACTTCTCCTACAAGCTGGAGTACGAGAAAATCACACGTAAGTCACCTCTCACCTCATATGCTATGCAGGTAAGCTTATATCATATATGACACGCACATTGCCGCGTAAGTCACTTGTAAGTTGTATATGGATTTCGTATAGTTTGGAGTTGTAAGGTGTCTGCATAGCGTGACAAACCACGCAAGCTTGACAAACAAATCACGTGAATGATAAAAAAAAAAAAATGTAAACCGTGTATGAGGCTTCATCCGGACACATCCACCAAAGACCTTGGAATCAGAAAGATATGTTTCCAAGATCTTTGCTTCCACCTCAGACCAAAGTGGAAAATATCACACACACACACACACACACACACACACACACACACACACACTGCTGTACCCAGTCGTCTGCGCTCATGAAATGCATGATGTAACGTACAATGTTGATTAAAAATGACATGAATGACGTTGATGACGCCATTGTGTGTGTGAGCGACGAAAATGACGTCGTGTGACGTGGTGTGTGTGACGTAGCGGTGGAGATCGTGTGTCGTGAGAAGAGTACGTACCGTGACTGTCACCCTGAGGACTTTGTCGGGTCACAGTACGAACACCTGCTCTGCAAAGACAGTAAGAAACTACGCACTCTTTCTTCTTCTTTTCTTCCTTCTTCTATTTCCGTTTTTTGCCTCCCTCCATTATCGCCATGAATTGTCCAAATGGTCCAGTCAGACATGTTTTGCTGTGGGGAAGCAAAGAGAATTGTTAAAAGAATGCAGCCGTGAGAATCCAGGGGATTTGGTTGACGACTGGTTGGTCGGGTGGCTGGTTGGTTGGTTGGGTGGCAGGTTGGTTGGTTAAGTTCTATCAGGTGCGTTTGGGTGATACCAAACACGGTGCAACCAAGACCCCCCCCCCCCGCCCCCTCTTCCCCGAGTGTAAATAGTGGGCTTCCTGCCATGATTCTAACAAACAGAGCTACATATAATGTCTGGGGTTCATGATAAAAGACGAGGACGACGATGATGATGATATGGTTGATGATGATGGTGATGATGATGATGATGTTGGTGATGATGATGACTTGGTACAGGGCATGGCTCCACCCTGAATGCTCAAGGCGCTTAGGAAGAAGTTTGAAAGAAAAACATGGAAAAGGTGAAGATGGAGAAATCTATTTTGCCGAGGTTTGTTGTCAATATGTTAACTGTTAATTGTGACGTGTATTTTGTCAGACCAGAACCAAGTGGTAGACAACCCGTGTACCCCAGATAACCTGGCGAACTCCCTTCTCATCCACCCCCACCCGTATGACGTCAACCTGTTTATCAAGTGTGACCTTCTGGGCAGAATGTACATCACACTCTGTCCTAACAACGAGATCTTCAACAAGGTTAGTGACGTCACTCATGACGCCAATTGCATCATTACTAACCTTGCCGTGTTGCGTGACCACTTGCTTTTGAAAAGTGACGTGAACGATTATGATAAAGTCATTTGTGATACAGTGCTCAGTTGTCTACACTGACTGAAGACACACAATGAAACATTGCACAGATCTGCGTAGTTGTAATGAACAAGGATTAGACTGAAGCTGTAACATGGACAAAGTGATTGGAATCATTCTATGCAGACACAGAATCATGTAATAACATTGTCACAAGGTCAGGTAGAAGAAAGTTCACTTTGTAATCAGTGTACGCTGTCAGAAATTTCCGTTGTAACATGTTGAGGTTGTAATACGTTCACGTAGACGCAATTAGTTGTAGCAAGTTAATGTAGCTTTTGATCTACACCACTATGACCCTGACGAATCCACGTTGCGTTTCAAGGTGACCTTGGCGTGCGGGTTCGAGGTCAACACAGGAACTGGCGGCGAGACTGTGCCCCTACCAGACACCTACCCTAACCCCTGCTCTCCTGACGCCATCAAGGCTGGACAGTATTACTTCGCCTACTCCCTTGACAAACACAGGTAACATCAGCATGGAAGTTATCCCTTCATTTGTTGCATTGAATGGGAGATGATCATCCTGTGTACGAAAGCTAAAATCCATGAAATGTTCAAGGGTCCTGTACGCTGATGTATATACATTTTCTTCAGGAGTATAGCTACATCCACCAATCAAATTATCTGTGACAATAGCATCCACTGTTGTGTGTTGGGAATTGTATGAACACCAATGATGACCAATCACATTGTTTTTCCTCAGGAAGGGGTGTGGCTAAAGAACTGATTGACCAATCGCATTGTTGTCAGATATATCCATTGTGACGTGTGGGGAGGGGCGTGGCTAGTGAACTAACTGACCAATCCAATTATCTCGTCAGGTACATCCAGTGTGACGTGTGGGGAGGGGCGTGGCTAGTGAACTAACTGACCAATCCAATTGTCTCTCGTCAGGTACATCCAGTGTGACGTATGGAGAGGGGCGTGGTTAGTGAACTAAATGACCAATCCTATTGTCTTTCGTCAGGTACATCCAGTGTGACGTGTGGGGAGGGGCGTGGCTAAAGACGTGCTACACCCATCACATCTGGAATGACGCGGCCAAGACTTGTGTCCCTGACGATCTGCATGAGTTTGACAGCACCACAGTGGCGCCGTTTGAAGTGACCAACCCGTGCACACCCCAGGCTATCGCCGCTGGTACCTTGTTCTTCCCCCACCCGTGTGACCACACCAAGTACATCCACTGTGATATTTCCGGCAACTACTACATCCAGTCGTGCAGCGCCGGCATGTTCTTCGACCCCAGCGTCTTTGTCTGTACTCCCCACGACCCGCAAACACACAACCCCGACTGTCACAGGCGATAGATGATAGATAAGTCATGACATGTCACAAGCGATAGATATGTCATGACATGTCACAGGCAATAGATAAGTCATGACATGTCACAAGCGATAGATATGTCATGACATGTCACAGGCAATAGATAAGTCATGACATGTCACAAGCGATAGATGTGTCATGACATGTCACAGGCGATAGATAAGTCATGACATGGCACAAGCGATAGATATGTCATGACATGGCACAGGCGATAGATAATTCATGACAACCCTGAATGCCACAGGCTATGGATGGGTTACGGCAATCCGGTGTATCACAGGCTATCGATTAGGAACGGAAACCCACACTATTTCACGCACTAGATTGGCAGCGAAATGCTTTAAGTCTGTATATTTCCGCGTCGCCATTATCAGATTTTTGTGTGGACTCTTTTTCGGCTTCTTGGAATATTTCGTTTTCAGAAACATCGTCTCCTTTATACACAGAAAGTCCTGTCACATACACGTGACCAGCATGTACTTTTGCTTTGAAAACAATTTTTTTTGGTTGCAATTTCCGAATGCTAACAAAACTTAGTTTTCTGTGAAGCTGTTTTTTGTGTTTGACCCAGTTGCGAGGGTTTGTTTTGCTTCTAGTTTCTGGTGTCATCAACAGTGATGATGGAATGTACGTGATACCCGTCTGTTGGAACGCTGTCACATGAATCATTGGATGATGAAATAATAAAAAAAAAAAAAAAAAAATAGCACGATGCATGTCAGTACTTAGTGTCGTCTTGCAAGAGGTGTTTTTCTGTATTGGCTTTCGTTGACCATGTTGCATTCCAGGCTTTCATCTTTGCAGACTGTGTTTCTCTCTCTGTCTTTCTATGTTTGCCTGTCTCTCTCTTACACACACACACACACACACACACACACACACACACGCGCGCGCGCGCGCGCGCGCGTAGAGTGACGCGGGCGCACTTTCAATTCAATGCGTTGCAGCACATTAAAGCAGCAGTAATTATGTATTAAAGTAAACCAACCCAGCTGCCAGGAGAAACGAACTACATCAAATCAAATGAAGAAATTCTCTCGGCTCTTTCTGCAAAATACCTCTTGTGAAAACTTAGGAAACAAAAGAACGTTTTTTATTTTTTTTTATTTTTTAAACTGGCGCCGACACAGTCATAAACTTTTGTGTTTAGATCTACCATACGGCGGGAGAAAAGAATGAAACAGAATCTTTAACCAAAACGGTTTCACACCATTCACACAGAGTTACCTGCCCATCATGCCATTAACTCTTAAGAGCTCGAGCCCCACCACCCGGCCCCTGCCTACTAAATAATAAAGCTGGTTAAAAGAGCAAGCCACTACATACCAGCAGGAGCCACTTCACCTATAACGTAAGGTGCGCCTTCCCGCTGGGCGTAAGACTGCTGCAGACTGCGCCATAGTGGCTTGAAGTGGCTTCTAGTGATCTGAAGATCCCCCCAATGCGATGTTTCCATGGACGTTTAAGAGTAAACACGTTAAATGTGATGAAACTTCAGTCATACCTACTTTCCGAACAACAGACTGACTTCTACATTACTGAGTGTGTCTGGCAGCAACTTTACAGAACATGATTGTATCTTATCTGATAACATTTAATAACAGCCTCTGCTCCCTGGTCTAATTGCATGCAGGATCCGTATGTTGTGGATCCGCGGTGACGCAGATGTTGATGGAGGGGTCAAAGAACATGTGACGTGGACAGTCCTGCACCCAGTGGTTGCCAGCCACCCCGCATTGAATAAAGCGCGTGTGGTCACACGGCACGGGAAAGAACTGGTTGCCCGCTGCTTCCGCCTCTGGTGTGCAGGGGTTGGCGGGGGCGGGGGTGGTGCTACTGCAACAGATACATGTCATACAATGCATTTAGGTGAACTGCGCGTTCACAATGGCTTATATCCGCGTTACAGAGAGAAGCCGTGTGTAGGGGGGTTGACATAACGCTGTAGGCAAGGCACTGACAATGTCACAAGGAGCAAACCCGGAAAGAACAAATGTCTCATCCCCACACTTTAACTCTTACCAGTTCGCTTCTTTTTGGTGAGTGCATGAGCCAAAATTGGTAGGTTCTAAAGGGGCACCATGAAATCACCAATAATCATTGTATGTGCACATAATTATACACCAAATGAAAGGAAATTGAATTCTCTACCTAATTATGCCCATTAACACACAGTTGATTCACAAATATTATAGTTATTTGAAATCATAATTCTTTATTTGTGTAATCAGACACTCCGACATTTCAGGTACTTGGTTTTGCTTATGAACAAAAGTTTTTTCGTATTTCATTCTCATGTCTGTTTATAGACTGTGAGAAAACTACATTCAATTTTGCTTCATAAGAGCCATAGTTTGTGTAATTCCACCCACTGTTACTGGATTTATTTAGAGTAATAAACACGGCGGCCATGATGTAAACAAAAACACAACTGCTTGACTACGCGCTATGTGCGGCAGCATGCACAGAATAAAAGTCATCTGTGAATAAAAAATGTATGCTAAATACATTTATGGATCAGAAAATTTACTAATACAGCATATAAGCCTCGTAAATACGGCAAAACGAAAGGATACTTGAAGTGATGATAAAACTAGCACTTGCTGAACTGCCGGAGCCTCGATCCTGTTCAGAATCATCATCCTCGGAATAAAACTCCTCACTTTCAGTATCGGATGACTCGGTTGAACTCATGTTGACGTAAAAATCGCAAAAGACAGTCGCTCAGAAATCGCACGTGGGCACACAACAATGGTGTCCGACAGCGAGGTTTTCTCAGAAAACACTACCGAAAATTTCCGAGCGTGCCGTTCAGTGAAACATCTTTATTTTTCAAAATTAACACAACAAACACTTCTATTATTATGGTAGAAGCCCGTACAATGTATTCAAACAAAATAATAATCAGGTTTCTGTGAGTGACGGCCCTAGGAAAATCCCCAGTGGCTCATCGTAATTTAAATTACAATGGTCAAGGGAGCGAACTGGTAAGAGTTAAAATACCTGCCTTAGCGACCACCTCTATATAACACTCCCGTGCCTATAAGGTGTAGGGGGAGCCGGGGTGGCCGAATGGTAGAGCGCTGGACAATGCTTGGGTATGAGTTCGAATCCCGGCTGGGGCAAAATATTCGTGCTGGCCTTTTTATCGTTGCCCCGTCTTTGATATCACCCGTATGTGGTGGAAAAGGACGTTAAACTCCTAAACACCCACCAACCTCCTAAAAAAAAAAGTGTAGCGGTCATTACCTTTCACTTCAACCTACTCTTTCTCTGACTGCTAGCTTCACTGACTGGCCGTTATAAACAGGTCTGACCGCTATAAAGAGGTCAGCCGAGACACTAACCCAGGGTTGATGGTGGTGCCCGACTGAGGGTTGTTATGATGTTCAACACACGTCTGCTCACGCTGGTTCCATCTCTGATGTTCTGCACACGCTTGGAGATACGCGTGACCGGTCCCGTCACACTGGATGAATCTTGGACAAAAAGTATTGTCACGATTAAGTGGTCACGCGACACTGGTGTATAGTTTTACAGATAAGAAACGTATCGTCCATTTGGGACAAAAAAACAGCTTAGAAACGTATTGCTAATTTTAATAAAACAACTTTCACACGTATCGCCCCTTTGAGATGATGAAACGAACGGATTGCCAGTTTGGGACACTAAAACAGCTTACACACTTATTGCCACTTTCGGACTATAAAACAGCTTAAAACGTATCGCCCCTTTGTGACTTTGTGGCGATATCAAACAGCTTACAAACGTATCGCCCCTTTGGGACGATATCAAACAGCGTACAAACTGACAGAGTTGAGATGCCTAAAAGAGACTAAGAAAGACTGACTTGTTTCTGTCCGGGGGATACGCCCAGTACAGGTGCTGGTGCTGAATGTGTTGCGGGGTACACGGGTTGGGATAGCCGGCTGGGAGGGGCTGAGTCAGGTCTATGCTGGCCGTGGTGACTTCGCCGTAGGTCAAGGTCACCGGGTTGAAGGTCACGAAGACAGTTACAAAGGTCACCATTAGGCACAGAAACGGAGCCATGTTGCTGTAAGAATAATAATTATGAGTTAAAGAGTTATTTCTCTTGTCTCCATTTTCTTTAACGGCAATCGTCAAACAGAAACCAATTCTGGCCATTTTACACCAACAACCCCTAAAACAAGAATAAGAAAAAGAACAAACGAAACAACAACAAAGAAAACCAAACCGAAACCAAAACAAAACCTGGCCGGAGTCATTTCACGTGAAAAACATTTAATATAATATCGTCAAACTTTCGTGGGAGAAACTTGTACTTCACCAAAAGTAACTGATTTATAAAGACAGTAACTGTTGTGTGTAACTTACCACCTTGTTTGACCTTTCCCCACTGAAGCTGGTGTCAAGCACTGTTTGTTAGGATCGCTCGTGCGCTATCAACTTCACACTGTCAGAAAGAAACACTGGCAGTTCATCCGTACGTGCCTCGCCAAGCCGCTGACAAAGCAGTGTGGGTTATAAGCGAGGCTCTATATAGCACCAAAAGCACGTTCGATATCATCATAAAGTTGGATATCATCCATGCTCGTGTTCTCAAAAACACTCATGTGACTGTTATCATATCTTACTTGGGACTTCAATGACTGTGACTCAAGTTATCACGCTGACTACTCACTCTGTCCTCTTCAGTTCAAGACTTGACACTCGAAATACAGGATATGACGTCATGACATCTTGCCGCGTCATCCTTTTTTGTTATCAGTTTATCACGTTTAGAGGGGAGCCGGGGTGGTTGAATGGTAGAGCGTTGGACTTCTAATGCTCGGGTCGTGAGTTCGATCCCGGCTGGGGCCAAATATTTGTGCTGGCTTTTTCATCGTTGCCCCGTCTTTGATATCACCCTATGTGGTGGAAAAGGGCGTTAAACACCCAAGCCCCCACCTACCCACCCTTCTCACGTTTAGAATGCTACTCGTGCGGAAAGGCCGATGGCGTGCACCAAGTAACATTTCGCTTGGTCTGCAAAAAACTGATGGGTTTGTCTGATTCTGTTCATTCGACTAATCTCTCTCTCTCTCTCCAAAACGTTTCCAAATTTGTAAACTTTAAATATATTCTACACGACACGCTCATTCAACATTGACCATATATTTATATAGAAATGTATGTACATGTTTTTGCACTTTAGTGATGGCTATGAAGTATAAGGTCTTACTTGCCACACAGCCAATAATAGCAGCCCATGCCACGTACGTTTGTTTGTTTTTTTCTCTCTTCCATTTTTTTTAAAGATAGTTTGTAGGGTTTTCTGTAGGATATCCATGAATGCAGATTAGCTTGACAGCCTGTAAGCAGCAACATAAAACAAAAAGAAAACAAAAAAGAAAAAGTAAAGACGTTTACTTTTATTTATTTGAATCAACTGCCGGCTTGAACATGCTTTCAAACTTAAGACTGTAGACATGAACTCACGACAAAAAGGCTGTAAACAAGTTATGTGAAACAGAAGCCATAGAAAGAAAGAAGAAGCAATAAACAACAACACAAACAAACAACAACACAAAACACATAAAGCTGTATAATTATGAATTAATAATAAAGCAAAATCTGCATTTTTCCCACACAAATTATACAAACTGTAGAAGCTAATTGCCTCGTATAATTTAAGGCATGTTCTTCGTTCCACTGTTAGTGTCACGTGATTAACCTATGCCTCATTAACTAGTCTCAGTCATCTCCGAAGCACTACTATTATCACGTGGTCTAGTCGCAGCCTGGCGTGTGTTGTGGATCCCCCAGGACGCATATGTAGGTGGCGGGGTCGAAGTACATGCCGCCCGGACAGAACTGAACCCAGTAGGCGCCGGCCACGCCGCAGTGGATGAATCGCGTGTGGTCACATGGGTAGGGGAAGAACTGCTTGCCGGCCGCTTCCGCTTCTGACGTACAGGGGTTCACGAGAGTGCTGTGACTGGGAACAGAAACCAGCATCACATACTGTTAGTGTGTTAGTTAGTCAAGTGAACTGCTAAGACACTGTCGCAAAATCTATTGATAAGTTTGTGTGGACGACGGAAATTGTGACACAGTACGTCCATGACGTCACTGCATGGGATGATTTCAGTCAAGATGAAAGAGATTGACGTAATGGTCTTTTTCCTCAAATGACGTCAATGGACTCATATTGCATTCTTAACAGCGGGTTTCAAACTACACTGCTTCCGTCTTTGTAGTGTCTGACAAGAAAGTTTGCCCGACCATGCCGCCAGATGTGGTCGCCGCACTATATACACCTATGGTTCGCTGAAAACACCTGTAACTTGTGGTGCTGGGGGATTGGGTGACCAGCAACACACGTCTGACTTACAGGCTGGCCGCTATAGACAGGTCTGGTCGCTAGAAGCAGGTCACTAGAAACTGACCTGCGTGTGGTGGCTGGTTGAGCCGTGGGGCGATCAGCAACACACGTCTGTTGAATCTGGTCCCACACCTCTAGTGACGGACACGACTGTAGCCACGCATCACCGAACAGGTCACAGTGGATGAACCTGAAATCACAACACGTGCTACGTCAGTGTGACTGCCACAGTATTCTTCTCACCCATAAACGTACAGAAGAAAACAACAACAAAAACCAGCCAACCAAAAAAGAACAGCGAAACGACGACGCCAAAAACACATGCGGAAGTTGCCCTCTAAACGATAGGCGTGTAAATCCACTGACACCGCAGATCCCCTAGGGCGTATATTATGATTACGAAGCTGTGTGTGTGTGTGTGTGTGTGTGTGTGTGTGTGTGTGTGTGTGTGTGTGTGTGTGTGAGAGAGAGAGAGAGAGAGAGAGAGAGAGAGAGAGTTTACTTTTGATGATCGGGTGGATATGCCCAGTAGAAATACTGAGCTTGGATGTGTTCAGGTGTACACGGGTTGGGATAGCTGGACGGGAGAGGCACACGGTCCGTGCTACCCGGGCTGGCGTAGCCACAGGTCAAGGTCGCCGGGTTGAAGGTCTGCCGGTTTGGACACAGTGTGACGTAGGGGTTGCCATGGTAATCACAGCGGATGAAGCGGTTCTGGTCGTAAGGATACTGGAAGATGACCTTGCCGTGACCTATTGCGTAAGGTGTGCACGGGTTGGGGAACTGCTCGTAATCTGATTGGTGGAAACAGAGACGTAATTTATGATAATTGTGTCATATCCAGCGCAACAAACGAAAGTCTAGAGGTGTGCTGGCTTCAAATGAGTGCTTTTGGTCGAAATGACGCTGTTACTTCACATCTATTGAGTGTGTTTGAAACCAGAATGATGTTCATCCACGGTGTCTACCCTAACAGCGTGTTCGCTGAGAATAAAAAATGACCATACGTCAACACGAGTTCTAACACACTGGCTTTTGTCACGACAGTGTTCCGCACCACACAACATTACAACACCAAAAAAACAATCAAGTAACCAACGGAGTGACCGTGTAACCAAGTCAGTAACCAACTTACCAGCCAATCTTACAACTGACCAACCAAGTCAAGCAGCCACTGAATCCAGTCAAAAAGCAAAACCAGATGCAGTTGGATTAGACTTCCAGCGAAGAAAGTATTATCATATAAGGGACGCTACTCACAGTTGGTACAGACAGTCTGTCTGATGCCCGGTTCCTGACGGAGTTGTTCCCCTGTACACGGGCGACACTCGCTCCCCCGGCAACACTTCACCTCCCAGTCTACACACACACACACACACACACACACACACACACACACACACACACACACACAATAACAACAACAATTAAACTCAGAATCTTCCAATATTCCATCGAACTCACAATTTACAATGACACCCACCTTCTCATGGTGAGCAGTTTGTCGAGTTTTGCGTGGGGACAAAGGACAAACAAAGCCAACTTCAAGTCACCCACGAACATCTTCCCGTCCACGTGAAAGAGGCAGTTTGTACGAAAGTGATGTATGACGTATCATAAAAGATCACAGCAATGATTCGTGACCTCAAAGAAAGATCTGAAAGCTCAGTACAGTGAAAACACAAGCCAGTCCCGTCACACAGACTGAAGTACACTGCCACAGGCATGTACAAGGACAGCTTCAGAATTATTAGAACTTTAATAGGACAAAATGTCCTGGCTGACGGTAAAAAAGTATAGGACGTTTGTCCTGAATATTGCCCATTGTGGCGCGGAAGAGATAGGACATATGTCCGCCTTGGTAAGGCAGTAACGGAAATTTTCGAAAATGAGTTTTTGTGTGTGTGTGTGTGTGTGTGTGTGTGTGTGTTTTTTTAGCTCGGTTTACTGTCCCTTTAAGGAAAGTCGGGCTGCTCCCACCCACGGGGGAAGCGCGTCGCCGCGTCGCCGCGCCACCCAACATACCTATCCTATTTTTCAATTTTGCTGGGGGAGTAAAGCCGGATAACCCGGAGAGAAACCCCCGATCAGCAACCCGGTAGCCAGGAAACACCGGTATCACATATCACAAGCTCGACAGGGGTGACGGCCGTTCAGAAGCGCAGCGGTTAAGTCCGACGCGCTACCTACTTGACCACCGACAACCCTGATTAGGCCTATAATCGATGTCCGACGCGAAATTAAGGGGTGGGTGTTTGGGAGTTTAACGTCCTTTTCCGCCACTTATGGGTGATATCAAAGACAGGGCAACGAGAAACCGGCCAGTACAAATAATTCTTTGACCCCAGCCGGTATTCGAACTCACGACCCGAGCATTGAAAGTCCAACGCTCTACCATTCAACTTTCCCGGCTCCCTGACGAGAACATAAAGATTTGTATACAGCAAGGACCTTTTTACGAGATGCTGGTTGGTGGTAGTGACTTCTGAAACAAGCAGGTTTTCTGTCAAGAGCTGAGTGTACAGATGGACTGCGAGTACCTGATCTCAGATGGAAGTTCCAGAGAGAGAGACCTCAGGACCAAGATGTGCAAACGAACTTTACCTTTCTCCACCACGGCTACACTGTAGTGAAAGTCGGTACAGTTTGTCAGCTGAGCCGCCTGTGGGGGTAAGTGACTGCCAACCACAGTGACGTAGACCGGTCGCCCGTTACGGGTGGCCTCTGTGACCAGGTAGGCGGGACTTCCGTCCGTGGCGGTGAACTTGTCCGTGTAGAGGGCGGGGCTAGGGTTGGGGTTTGTGTCGGACACGTAGATCTCGGCAATACCACACGTCACGTTCACCACGGGAATCTACACACGTCAATGATATCCAGCAGGAACAGCTCACTCGTAACGATTCATAATTTTACGATTTTTTTTTTTCAGTAAGAAGCTTACAGGTCGCGGGTGGGCAGGGTCAGTACATGCATATCAAACAACGTGAAGCTCCCAAATCATCGCTGCCCACCGGCGGCCTTTAAGACGATGTACTCTCTTACTGTTACACCAATCAAAGAGACGAAAGTCAAAGAGATGATGGAATTCGAGTGACAAAGTTAACGACCATCCACAAAAAACAACATTAATACTAATATTAGCAGTGAACAACATCGTCATGAACATGACACAATAACAGGCTGTCCTACTATTTCTGGTGGTTTGGATGTAGAGCTGGTACTGTTGAGGCTGGTGGTGTGTCCCTGGATCGTCAGTTTTATTTCGGTCTGGTTTGTTGCCGTTATGGTGAAGTTGGGCGTTACGGCCGTGTGAGCTGAAAACATGAGGCCGTTATACCGTCACACATAACTGTTCCGTTTTACGCAGGAGGTGGGGTGGAAGGGGGGAGGAATAAGCTTGGAGTGAATTGTTAAGAAAGAAAAAAACAACAAACAACCAAAAAAATAAAACAAAACAACAACAACAACAACAACAACAACAACAACAAAAACCCGCTTTTCAAAAACAACTCATTATAATTATTATTATAAGCAAAGACAAGAGCCATCCTAAGATGCATCAGATTCTTCAATCTGTCATCTTTACTGCATCTGTAATTTCTGTCGCATTCCAATGCAAAGTTTGAAACGGACCAAATAAAGAAATTCATTTCTAAATAGCTTTGTTTGTTTACCCCAGGAAAAAAGAAAAAGAAAAGAAACGTCAGTTATTATCGCTTTGTTCCGACGTTTTTCAAGTCTCCTGTATATTATTTAGATTGTGGTCAGCAGATCCAAGTCACCAAAACAGTTAAAAACAAACAGGTATCTCACCGTTACATGTGCTGGTCTGTATCTGATACAGGATGCTGTCTATCTGGGAGAAGTCCTGGAGTGTAAACACGTGAGTACATTTCGGTTCACTGGCCACTTCCTTCAGTTCCAACAGATTGTAACCACCAACACCGATAGCGAACACAGTCACACCAGCTCCCTGATAAACAGAAGGCAAAAGGCAAAAGGTAAAATACTAGTTTGTAAAGAGAAGCATACAGAGATGCAGGTCATCGTCACTGACTGAAAGGTACCATGAGATCCGGTTAGTAAGTACAATCATTTAAAAACTATCTAAAACAATAGTATAATTATGTATTCAAAACTGAGATGCGATAGCCTTTCAAGCGTATGTAGAAATGTATTAAGTCATGTTGCCATGTATCAAGAAGTTCCGGCAAGATATTAGAGAGAGAGAGAGAGAGAGAGAGAGAGAGAGAGAGAGATTGTTTGACCAGAAACCTTTAGGAGTGTTGCAGCTTGCGACGTGAGGGCAAAGTTGGACCGTCCGTCCGTGATGAGTACCGCGACCCGTCTGTTGCTGGTGGCGCCACGTGCCGGGGTGAAGAGAGTGGTGCGGGCAAGATCCAGAGCAAGGTATGTAGAAGTACCACCACCGGCTGATCAACAGAAATAACATGCTTCTGATAACACACACACACACACACACACACACACACACACACACACACACACACACACACACACACACGTACGCACGCACTCACGCACACGAAGAACAGTCATAAATCGAGTCATTGTGAACTTCATCATCATCATCATCATCATCATCATCATCTCTCTCTCTCTGAGATAATCTTACGTTTTGGAGTGGACCTGATGGCTGACAGGACTTGAGCCTTAGTGGAGTAGTCGTTGAAGTCAAAGTGTATACTGGCCGTGCTGTCGAATACTATTGTCGCTACCTTGATCGTGTTCGGCACATCCATGGCCGCCGCTACACGAGCTGTGAAGTTCAGACTGAGCTGATAGTCCAACGGATTGATGCTGCCTGAAGCGTCCAGAATAAAGGCCATGTCCATCTCCTTTTTACAGTCTGTTGGCAGAACAAAAGAAAAACAGACATGGTATTTAAGAAGGAGTAATGTTTTGAAGAAGTTTTTCGTACAATTCTAAGTTGTTGTTGTTCATTCGACTAGGAGCCCTCAGTTTTGCAGTGGTACGTTTGAGTAAAATATCACTGGATCACTCAAACCAGACACATCAAATTAGTTTGTGTTTATTGTGCACATAAAAAAACACCACCACCACTTCCACCACCACCACCACCACCACCACCACTTAAACATATACACAATTTGTAAAAAAGCACTATGGTCACTTCTTTGGCCCTTGAACAAAACTGAGCCAGTGAAAGCGAGCAAAGCGAAACTGTACACCACCCCACAACCAGTCCCCCCACACCACCCCCACCCCCGATCCAAACTAGCATCATTCTGAAAATTGGCGAGTAATTACCAAACAGAGTGGTATCCGCGACAAGCTGAGTGAAATTAGCCGACGACGATGTCCCTCCATGATGGAAATTCTGGGACCAGAACGAGGCTTGCTGACTCACTTCCGCCGGGATGTTGTTTTCGTTGCCCTGTGTTTTGAGTAGCGTGTAGAGAGCGGCGGCCAGTCCCGAGTAGAGAGGTTTGCGGAGGTCAGACCACTGCACGTGCGTCCAGTCAATACCAAGCTCTTGTTTAATGAGGTCACAGGTTGCCCGGATGTAGGAGGAGGAGCATGTGGATGTTGCAGTGAACATGTCCCTGTCGATCTGAAAGGAAACAAAAGTCAGTACCTATTGTCATCTTTACTACAAAGAACAGAACAGTAGGTTGAAGGAACTTAGTGGTGGAATTGGTAACAGCGATCAGATACCGCAAGAATACACATAATTCTAGCATTTTGCAATTTGAGCAATTTGCTAAGAAGTTCCATCTTCTAAGGCTACTATTGTGAAAGTGATCCTACAATAAGTCGGTGGAAACATATCTTTCTCAGTAAAAGAACCGAACAGCTGCCCACACCGCCCCGTCAGTGAAATGAATAAAACCCTCTGAAGTTTTCTACCTTCCAGATGCCGCCATCATAACCCGCCCGGTAGGTGGCGCTGTCTGTACCGTCACGTGTCTCTACGTAAGCAAGACGTCGGAGAAACAAGCGGTCTGACGATAGGATGCAGCTAGACAAACACAATGATGGCATACGTCATCACTTTTTGCAGTCACTGGTTATAGGACGAAGATATATACACGCATATGCATTGATTAGCCTACATAAACTGTTTTTGTGTGTGTTTTAATTCCTGTTGTAAATGATTTCACCATTACGTAAATAGCGTACTATCTCCCTAGCGTATCATCGGTAAACATCTCCCCCTCCCCCACCCCCACTTCGCCCCTCCCCTCCCCTGCCTCCATCTCGTCTCACTTGGACTGTAGACTGTTGATGACGGCCAGCACAACATCAGTACCAAAAGCTCCGGGCGTGACGGTGGAGTCGCTCCCTAATCCCCGGCATGACGTCACGAGCACCGTCGCACACGTCACCACACACCACAGGAACCGCCCCATAGTGCTGTAGAAGTGATGATAGGATGAAGTCATTATTGTGTAGCCTTACCTTACGATACCTGTAGTCTTCGCGTTGTTGTGCGGCCGTTTTCCAGCCAAACACCAAAGGGCAATGTATGTGTCGATTACACACACACACACACACACACACACACACACACACACACACACACACACACACACACACACACACACACACACACACGAACCAATCGTCGTCTCCCCGATCTCCCTTTCACCGACAACTCAGCAATGATAACACACAATCGTTCGGGACTCTATAATTATATAAATATTCAAGAGAAAGTAAAAATGAAATTTAAAAATAAAGAATCTATGTTGGTTCTTGTCCGTACGCGTGAATGCAGTGATACAAAACCATGATAACTGTGCGTGTAAGATCCTAGTTTCCCTCGTCATGCTATAAGTCATACCCTCGTCATGCTATAAGTCATACCCTCGTCATGCTATAAGTCATACCCTCGTCATGCTATAAGTCATACCCTCGTCATGCTATAAGTCATACCCTCGTCATGCTATAAGTCATACCCTCGTCATGCTATAAGTCATACCCTCGTCATGCTATAAGTCATACCCTCGTCATGCTATAAGTCATACCCTCAGGTGTTCACGTCATCAACAAGTGACTGATTTCCTCAAAGAAATACTCAAGAAAAGACTGTCTTACCAGCTGGTGTTGCTCCCTTGATTTCCCGACTCCTGATGGCGTACTGCTGATTGTGATTGTGGCTAACCTGTTGATGAGCTTGTCACTGACAGGTACAATGTACTTGATCTCGCCGACCTGAACTTTATGTATGTGTACGTCATAAAAGGGTAGTCACCAGACATGCTTGTATTCTCGAAAACAGCCGATAATCTGTTATCATATCTGCATCCTCATTTAACCTGCAAGTTATCAGAATGTAAGTACTAATTCAATGTGGGCATATTATAAAATACGCGAGTAGTCAGGGGAGGTCAGTCGCCCTATAGAGTTTTACCTCAGTCACCCGAGCACATGAAGCCCTACGATGTCAGTTAATTGTCAGTTGCCCATGACAACAAAACTCATGCTGGATTCTTTGTAATTTTACTTAGGGAAGCTTTAAAATGAGCCACAGATGCAACATGCGACTTCGCATGCAGTGCACATACTTCAGACACCGGTGTTAATAAACTCTTTATGTTTATCTGTTCTAGGTTGGTGGGACGCAATAAGTAGGTGCATTGTTTTGTTATCGTTTATCGCATTCAGGATGTTTCTAAGGTTGGGTGTTGGGTGTACCTGGTACTTTGTTACTCTTGTGATAAACTACAGTAACAATGTTACTGTCATCACGCAGTCTGTGTTTCAATTCCACCTGACAATTGATATCTCTCTCTCTCTGTCTCTCTCTCTCTGTCTCTCTCATAACTTTGCAACCCACTCGATATCTCTCTCTCTCTCTCTCTCTCTCTCTCACACACACACACACACACACACACACACACACACACACACACACACACACACACACACACATATTTCAAGCAAATTTATTGATATTCCATAAGCCGTCTGACAAGGAAAACTTCCTTCATGTCAAGTATCATTGACCGAAATGGACAGTGTCAAAACAAGAAACTGCCGACATTAGTTTCATATCGAAAAAAAATTGCTTTAAAAAACGACAGCACGTTTGTAGTCATCATATTGAAGCCATCCATTGTGTGTAACAAAGAAATATTGTTCACAACAAGAACCCCCCCCCCAAAAAAAAAAAAAAAAAAAAAAACAGCTCATGTAAGCAAACTCTGGAAAGCGTGACTGTGATATATCAAAATGCACTTAACAACAAAAACTATACATCGACAAAAGAAAAGGCATTATGCAAGGTCAGTTCTTAACCCTTTCCGTGCCGTTTTCAGTCGAAAAATTGCGAAACTAAGACCTTTGTCCTCTTGCTAGAATCTTTGCTCTAAGGGGACACCACTGTCTATTCACACTCCGGGGTGTGCTGCGGATCCCCGACGACGCATATGTAGGTTTCTGGGTTGAAGAACATGCCGCCCGGACAGAACTGGATCCAGTAGGCGCCCGCGACGCCGCAGTGGACAAAGCGAGTGTGATCACACGGGAAGGGGAAGAAACTTTTACCCGCCGCCTCGGCTTCTGGGGTACACGGGCTCACGAACGTGTGGGGACTGCGGACAAAAAATAGTCATAAATTTACGCCATCTTGCAGACTCTGAGAGCACATGAAATACCTCTTCTGTAGCCGATGTGTTGGTAATGGAGGTTAATTTCATTCAATTCATTGTAAAAGTATACCCACATACTCAAGAAATGCCATTTGGTTTGTTAGACAAGTTATTGTCGTGTCTTAGACCATCGTGTACGGCTATGCGCCTTGCACACACACACACACACACACACACACACACACACACACACACACACACACACACACACACACACACACACACACACACATACACACACACACGGAGAGAGAGAGAGAGAGAGAGAGAGAGAGAGAGAGAGACAGAGAGACACAGAGAGAGAGAGAGAGACAGAGAGAGAGAGAGAGAGAGAGAGAGAGAGAGAGAGAGAGAGAGAGAGACAGACAGACAGACAGACAGACAGACAGAGAATGAGGAAACGTGAGAAATGGAAATTTTCTCCGTACTAACTAGAGCGTGACCGGTATACCTGCGTGTGGTGGTCAGGTGAACACTGGGTCGGTCAGCAACACAAGTCTGTGCTTTCTGATCCCACATCTGTAGTGACGGGCAGGACTGTAGCCACGCGTTACCCCACAAGTCACAGTGGATGAACCTGCAATCAGTGACGTCATACTGAGCTATTACATTTACGGTGATGATATGTTGCATGTATGTCAACCGGCTGCATGTGCGATCCGTGGCGTCATACTGATAGTGTCGTCATATTGAAATTGCGTCATTTACGTTGTGTTGTACCTACGTCATACCCAACTTCTTCGTTTAGAAACGTCTGGTGGTCTGGTGGCACCGACAGCTTAGCGAGTAGCTGTTTTACGTGACCTGTCTGTCTGTCTGTCTGTCTGTCTGTCTGTCTCTCTCTCTCTCTCTCGTGTATTCCGACGAAATATCGACACATAAAAAATTCTATGTACAGCCAACAATCCGACGTTTCATTTCACTAGTTTTGATATACAATTCTTGAAGCAGAAGGCAGACGTCGAGGCAGAAAAGGCACGATGGAAAATTGTGTAAACACAGACTCACAGCTGATGATCGGGCGGATAGTCGAAGTAGAGATACTGGGCCTGGATGTGTTCCGGAGTACAGGGATTGGGGTAACCAGCCGGCAGGGGGATCTCGTGCAACGTGCCCGGACTGTTGTAGCCGCAGGTCAAGGTCGCAGGGTTGAAGGTCTGACGGTTAGGACACAGCGTCACGAAAGGGTTGCCATGGTAATCGCAGCGGATGAAGCGGTTCTGGTCGTAAGGATACTTGAAGATGATGTGACCTCCAGAAAGCGCTTCCGGTGTGCACGGGTTGGGGAACTCTTCGTAATCTGATTGGTACAAAAACAACAGTGAAAATACATCACCGGGCTGAAGGTTTTAAAAGCATTCGACTGGTTGACGAAGTGACGGAATTAACATCTTTGGACCAACTCGACTTTCGCTACTTGGTACGACTGTCGTCTGATGACGTTAAACTTGGCAAAAGGAAGGGGTCCTAACAGGCCTTCACATTACGCACGTTAATACTTGCAGTGTTTGTTTAAAGTACCCTGGTTTGCGAGTGTGCTAGTCGGTAGAGATTTCTGTTGTCACGAAAAAGCGTTGTTCAAGGTGCATGCCAGGGGGCAGCAAGAGGAGGCAAGTTACAAGTGAAGCTGGGACTTGATGCGCACTGGAGAGGCAAAGGTGGCATGAGTGGAATTTGGTGAAGTGGCTTTCTGGTCTAAACAGAAAGTAGACCAGCATTACTCAGTGAGGCCTGAGCGAATAGGAGACATTTAAAAATAAAAACTCCTGTCAGGTACGTATCCTTGGATGGTTTGAGCACGATAATTTTTGTTTCCAGATTGAAGCATTTTTAGGGGTGACTGTGATGTCTGAGGCTCATAGGAAATATTGGTATTTGGAGGCCCCGTGCATTTGTAACCTTTGACCTGTTTGTCAACCTAACGCTCACCAAAAACAGATAATCACGATGGTAGAAAGTTCACTTACAGTTTCCACACACAGTTCGTCTGATCTGGGTGTCCTGACGGAGTTCGTCCGGTGTACACTGGTGGCACTCACTCCCCCGACAACATTTCACCACAATGTCTGCACAACACAAGAAGCAACAAGGTCACGTGTATACTGACAGAACAATTCCACAACACTGTCACATTTCACCAGCTGTCTCAGCAATGACAGATTTACCAGTTGTGTGTTCATACTTTTCACTAGAAAATTCTTCAGGCAGGGCAACTCTGACGTATCTACTGACTAATTATGGTAACAACAACAACAACAACAATAATAATAATGACAGCACTATATAGTACTAATGACCTATTAGTTAGTAACAGTTCTAAGTGCTTTACAAAAAAAATTAAAGTAAGAAGTAAAAAAAAGAAGAAATATATACAAAAAATATACGAAGCCGTAAGGTCAGGGCACACACACACACACACACACACACACACACACACACACACACGATGCAAACCGGAACAGTTAATTGGTGTTTAGGGCAGAACAAAATGTGTGTTTTAAGGTTTTTCTAGGAAGTTTCAAGGGAGGGTGCTTGGCGGAGTGAACGAGAGAGAGAATTCCAGGCTAAAGGACCAGCGTAGGAGAATGCTCTTGTGCCAGCAGTGGAAAGACTAGTGCGGTGAATGTTGAGGGTAAGAGTGTCAGCTGAAGACGGAAGTGATCGGTAACTACTCGTATTATGAGCAACAAGCTCACTTTCCCGGACCAGTCAATTCACACATTACCTTTCTGCACTACCGAAATACTGTACTGAAAGTCGGTGCAGTTTCTGAGAAGTGCTTCATTCGGTGGCAGGTTAGTTCCCTTGACTGTCATGTAGAGAGGACGGCCGTCGTGATTGGTCTCTGTGGTGATGTAGGCGGGGCGACCGTCAGTCGCCGTGAACTTCTCCCCGTAGAAGGCGGGGCCAGGGTTGGGGTTTGTGTAAGATGTGTAGATCTCCAGAATACCGCAGTTCACCTCCAATACCTAGTAAGTAAGGAAGCACATGGTGACGATTCACACCTCTTTGAAACCCCCCCCAAAAGCAAAAACAACAACAACAACAAAACAAACAACAACAAGAAAGAAACAACAAACAAACAACAACAAAAACCAACCCAGGTTTTGGCATCGAAAATCGACGTCTGCTAGTACTGGAGATGCACCAAGTTATTCTGGGGCAGCCTTTTAGTGCTGGTTGGACGCTGCAGCCCTCGTGGGTATCGCCGTATGCTCACCTGATGAGGGTCTCATTGACCCCGAAACCATGGTCGTGAGCGCTAAAATCACCAATTCATATGGCCTTGGTTGTACCGACCATTTTCCTCCCGGTGGTAGAGGAATGGGGGCCCTATGAGTGGTGAGATACCCTTAGATCTGTTAGATGCTTCAGCGGTAGGATGGTAGGTCCCCCCCCCCCCACCTCCCATTGTGGCTTGTAGCCAATATAGGGCAAGGCGGACTTGTCCAATGGCATACAAAGCACACACCTCCTAGATCTAGGGAGCGCTCTCAGCTTTACTTACTTCCCCCTGCATATAGGGGAATATATATATTACCGCATGAATAAAGTAGCCGTGTATATGTATATATAGTTCACTTGTGCGGTAAGGGGTGTGTGTGTGTGTGTGTGTGTGTGTGTGTGTGTGTGTGTGTGTACCCCCATGGTGGTGTGGTTGTCTCCTGTGGTAGTCGGCACAGCCACTGGACCACAGCCATCAAGTCTGTCGCACTGTATCGGGCCCTGGCGAGGTACGAGTGTTGTGTGTGCTGCACATTAGTCAGAAGGTCCGCGTGTGTATGGAAGTAGGCCAGGTGTCGTCAGCCGTCCGTCACTAGAGCTACGTCCTAGTTGTCCTCCCCTCATCGGGCTAATAGGGCTTTGGCAACATTCGTACCATACTATTCACAGACAGCTTCCAGCCAATACAACTGATACCAAACTATTCACAGACAGCTTCCAGCCAATACAACTGATACCAAACTATTCACAGACAGCTTCCAGCCAATACAACTGATACCATACTATTCACAGACAGCTTCCAGCCAATACAACTGATACCATACTATTCACAGACAGCGTCCAGCCAATACAACTGATACCATACTATTCACAGACAGCGTCCAGCCAATACAACTGATACCATACTATTCACAGACAGCTTCCAGCCAATACAACTGATACCAAACTATTCACAGACAGCGTCCAGCCAATACAACTGATACCATACTATTCACAGACAGCTTCCAGCCAATACAACTGATACCATACTATTCACAGACAGCTTCCAGCCAATACAACTGATACCATACTATTCACAGACAGCGTCCAGCCAATACAACTGATACCATACTATTCACAGACAGCTTCCAGCCAATACAACTGATACCAAACTATTCACAGACAGCGTCCAGCCAATACAACTGATACCATACTATTCACAGACAGCTTCCAGCCAATACAACTGATACCATACTATTCACAGACAGCTTCCAGCCAATACAACTGATACCAAACTATTCACAGACAGCGTCCAGCCAATACAACTGATACCATACTATTCACAGACAGCTTCCAGCCAATACAACTGATACCATACTATTCACAGACAGCTTCCAGCCAATACAACTGATACCAAACTATTCACAGACAGCGTCCAGCCAATACAACTGATACCATACTATTCACAGACAGCTTCCAGCCAATACAACTGATACCATACTATTCACAGACAGCGTCCAGCCAATACAACTGATACCATACTATTCACAGACAGCTTCCAGCCAATACAACTGATACCAAACTATTCACAGACAGCGTCCAGCCAATACAACTGATACCATACTATTCACAGACAGCTTCCAGCCAATACAACTGATACCATACTATTCACAGACAGCTTCCAGCCAATACAACTGATACCATACTATTCACAGACAGCGTCCAGCCAATACAACTGATACCATACTATTCACAGACAGCTTCCAGCCAATACAACTGATACCAAACTATTCACAGACAGCGTCCAGCCAATACAACTGATACCATACTATTCACAGACAGCTTCCAGCCAATACAACTGATACCATACTATTCACAGACAGCTTCCAGCCAATACAACTGATACCAAACTATTCACAGACAGCGTCCAGCCAATACAACTGATACCATACTATTCACAGACAGCTTCCAGCCAATACAACTGATACCATACTATTCACAGACAGCTTCCAGCCAATACAACTGATACCAAACTATTCACAGACAGCGTCCAGCCAATACAACTGATACCATACTATTCACAGACAGCTTCCAGCCAATACAACTGATACCATACTATTCACAGACAGCTTCCAGCCAATACAACTGATACCATACTATTCACAGACAGCGTCCAGCCAATACAACTGATACCATACTATTCACAGACAGCTTCCAGCCAATACAACTGATACCAAACTATTCACAGACAGCGTCCAGCCAATACAACTGATACCATACTATTCACAGACAGCTTCCAGCCAATACAACTGATACCATACTATTCACAGACAGCTTCCAGCCAATACAACTGATACCAAACTATTCACAGACAGCGTCCAGCCAATACAACTGATACCATACTATTCACAGACAGCTTCCAGCCAATACAACTGATACCATACTATTCACAGACAGCTTCCAGCCAATACAACTGATACCATACTATTCACAGACAGCTTCCAGCCAATACAACTGATACCAAACTATTCACAGACAGCGTCCAGCCAATACAACTGATACCATACTATTCACAGACAGCTTCCAGCCAATACAACTGATACCATACTATTCACAGACAGCTTCCAGCCAATACAACTGATACCATACTATTCACCGACAGCTTCCAGCCAATACAACTGATACCATACTATTCACAGACAGCTTCCAGCCAATACAACTGATACCAAACTCAGTGGAAAGCAAGCTGGAGTAACCCAAGTGGCATAACTTGTTCATTATATTGTGTTTCAGACAACTAGCCGATACTTGAATGTGTATAGGCGGTGGATACAGGTGATACTGATGTGTATAGGCGGTGGATACAGGTGAGACTGACCTACCTTTGCATGTACTCGTCTGGATCTCATACAAGATGCTGTCCATCTGGGAGAAGTCTTCCAGGGTGAACACGTGAGAACATTTGGGATCACTGGCTACGTCCATCAGCTCAGAAAGGTCATAGCCACCGATACCAACAGCGAACAGATCCACACCTCGCTCTTTCTGTACAATCAACAGCAGATTGTCAACATGGTAAAATAAGACCCGTACTAGTCAAAAGTAGACTTTTGGGTGAGTTAAACTGGATCCAAGTAAGGGATCCAAATTGCCAAATTTATGTGAGTCATTCAAATTTACAACCTGGAGTGATTCAAAATGAGACTTCAGTGATTCCGAGTGAGTGAGTGAGTGAGTGAGTGAGTTTTTAGGGCTTAACGCCGCGCAAGCCACAAAGACTAATTCGCGGCTGAGTGTGTCTGCACTACATGAAAAATAATTGTAAGGTTGGACAACAGATGTAAACTTGTTTGCGGGGCAGTATAAACCCAGGACATGCAGGAGACGCTGCACCTTCATGTTAATTTATCAAACTCCCGATTACAAAAAAGCGTAGAAAACAAATAGCAGTTACAACGAGCTAAACCAAACATAAATACTAAGCACATACAGAGCAAATATTGATTAGAGATTCTAAGTGAGACTAACTGAGTCAAAATGCGACTTCTGAGTGAGTCAAAATGAGACTTCTGAGTGAGTCAAAATGAGACTTCTGAGTGAGTCAAAATGAGACTTCTGAGTGAGTCAAAATGAGACTTCTGAGTGAGTCAAAATGAGACTTCTGAGTGAGTCAAAATGAGACTTCTGAGTGAGTCAAAATGAGACTGTACAAAAATCCAGCTGGTGGGCATAGCTAAAGGGACAGAACTTGTGTCGTGTGGAGTGTACTCCAGAAGCGAAAGCAACTCCTGACCTTTAACCTTGTAGCTGCTGCAGAAGTGAGTGGAGCGCTGTTGGACTGGCCGTCAGTCAGAAGGACAGCTACACGTGCAACATTGTCACGTGCACCGTGGGCGCTGCTGAAGAGAGTAGTCCGAGCCAAATCGAGGGCGACATTGGTGGCTGTACCACCACTACCTGTCACACAACACGCTTAACATCACAATTCAACTCGTGAGTCGAACAGACATAAGTGTGTCTCAGTTAGAGAGAGAGAGAGAGAGAGAGAGAGATGGGGGTGGGGGTTTGGGGGTTTAACGTCCTTTCCCACCACATACGGGTAATATCAAAGACGGGGTAACGATGAAAAAGCCAGCACATATATTTGGCCCCAGCCGGGATTCAAACTCACGACCCAAGCATTGGAAGTCCAACGCTCTACCATTCGGCCACCCCGGCTCCCAGAGAGAGAGAGAGAGAGAGAGAGAGGGGGGGGGGGGCGGGCGGTCAGCATTGCCATAAAAAATTAAACAAAGTTAGAAACGAATGTATGCTAAAACACAATAAAAAGAATTTGGAAGGGGCGGTATCTGATGGTCTCAAACAAAACCTAGAAACTTAAAAACATGAGTGGAAATCAGTCATTGGACTACAAGCACACGCTAAAGATGTCTTACTTCTGACAATGGACGTGATCGCCGACAGAATTTGACTCTTGCTAGAGTGCGCATGCGTGTTGAAGTTGAACTCAATAGTGGCCATGTCTTCAAAAATAAGGGCGGCAACTCTCACGTAGTCAGGAACACTCATCTTCCGCACAACATCAGCGACGAAATCGAGGCTGGTTTGGAAATTGCCATCGTTAATGCTCCCGGAGCTATCCAGAATGAACGCGATGTCCAGAGGTTTGTTGCAATCTGAAAACAGCGGACAGGCATACACATATCAATGACTGAGATACTTACCACACCAATTAGTGAACATTCAAAATGTTACCAACCGGGACCAAACGACAGATTATTCAATGGACCCTCACAGGTTCCGTGTGTACTTGCTGGAACTGGAGTTTGAAAGTGAACAGGAAACACAGTAGCGAACCATTTCTGTTTACGTCGCTCCAGTTCGACCGACAGAGGGTTGGTGGGAGTTTAACGTCCTTTTCCACCACATATTTGAACGACAGAGAGACAGCGGCAGTCAAACACTGTCTGTATATAATCAGATAGAAAGCTTTTTTAGGAATACGGAGTGGGTGAGCGGTGGTCTAACAGGTAGCGTGCCGGACACTGCGCTACTGAACGGCCGTCACCGCTGACACGGAGATGAAGCGTGGGTTCGAGCCCAGGTCGAGCTTGTGATATGTGATACCGGTTTTTCCTGGCTACCGGGATGCTCACTGGTGGTTTCTCTCCGGGTTTTCCGGCTTTCCTCTCCCAGCAAAATTGAAAAATAGGATAGGTATTGGATGGCGCTGCACCGCGGCGACGCGCTTCCCACGGGGAAAGCAGCCTGAATTTTCCGACAGTTAAAAAAGGACAGAAAGAACGAGAGCAGTTCCCTACCGAACTGTGTGGTTTCATTAGCCAGTAGTGTAAAGTTGGCCCGGTTTCCCTCCCTGTGATAGTACCGTGTCCAGAACATCGCCTGCTCCTCCAGACCCGCGGGAATGGCCGACTGATTGCCCGCCGTCTGTTGCAGGAGATACAGTGTGGCGCCCAGCCCGGAGTAGAGCGGTTTGCGGAGGTCAGACCATTGCACGTGCGTCCAGTCAATACCGAACTTCTGACGGATCAGGTTGCAGGTGTTGAAGAGATAACCGGAACAGGAAGTGGTAGTATCGAACATCGCCTTGTCCACCTGAAGACAACAGACAGAAAACATGAAATTTCCTCTTTGAAAGGTATGGACAAAGACTTTACAGCAATTCTACACAATCTGTTTTAGATTTTGTTATCCCCAACGTGCCCAAACAGCCAGCAAACATCTTGAGACATGGATTAAAACAACAACAACAACGACAACAACAACAACAACAACAACAACACCTCCTAGCCTAGAGATATCTACTTGTTAAGAAAGGCCGACCTTCCAGATGCCGCCATCATATCCCGCCTTGTACGTGTCAGGGCTCGTCCCGTCCTTTGTCTCCACGTAAGCCAGACGACGCAGGAACATCCGGTCAGAAGAAAAGATGCAACTGTCCACAGACAATCCACAATGAGTGCTTCATGTAAACCTACAGTCTTCACTATCAAGCGATTGGTAGAGTTGGACTTTCAATGCTCGGGTCTGTCTTCGTTGCCGCCCCCCCCCCCCCCCCGCCTCCTACCGTCTTCGATATCACCTATACGTGGTGGAAAAGGACGTTAATCCCCCAGCACCCACCCCCAACCCCTCCATGGCCATAATAACCTTTCTTGACTGTAACCGTTTCTGCATACAATACATAATTTTACTCTGTCTGTGTGTGTGTGTGTGTGTGTGTGTGTGTGTGTGTGTGTGTGTGTGTGTGTGTGTGTGTGTGCGTTACTTGGATCGGATGAGGTCGACCACAGCCAGGACGACATCAGTACCGCTAGCCCCCGCCACCCTAGTGGAGTCCACACCCAAACCCGTTGCTGCAGGGTCAGCCAGGCATGACGTCATCACCAGGGCCGCTACCGCCACCAACAGCCACACAGGGGCCGCCATCGTGAGGTGAAAATGCTGAATCAGCAAACAGAAAACAAATGGTAAATGAAAGTGTATGAACTAGACAGGTAACCGGATTGTTTATGAGGGATGGGTGGGTGTTTGATAGTTTAACGTCCTTGTTTCATCATATATGGGTGACATCAGTCAAAAAGAGGAGGCAACGAGAGGTCCAGCACAAATATTTGACCCCATGCCGGAATCGAACTCACGACCCGAAAAATGGGGTCCCAAGCCGTACGGCGCGACTGGCCCGGGTACAGCGCTCTGAAAACACTAGTCATTTTTTTGTGTAAGCAAATGTTGTATGCAAAATACTGTAGCGGGAACAGGCGCTTGCCAGCCAGTGTGTGATGCGTGCGCACTCTAGCGGGGAGACAACTAAAGTTTACTGATAAGAAAGTCGTCTGCTACGCAGAACCGCCAGTGCGAGTATGAGGGAGTAGATGAGAGCCTTTACATACAATTAGTTATTTTCAATAATTTTTATTTCCCCCTAAATGAACGCAACCTTTATCTGCTGTTTTGCAAAATCACGACAACAGGAAATACAATGTGATGTAGATCCGATACGATAATAATAATAATAATAATAATCCGATACGATAATAATATTATCATCAACACTGACATTCTGCGCATGCCATATTGCCAAAGTCTCTACTGATTTCTTCCCTGTCTTCTAAGAATTGGATGGCCGAACGGCAGAGCGTTGGACTTTCAATGCTCGGGTCGTGAGTTTGAATCCCGGCTGGGGCCAAATATTTTTGCCGGCCTGTTTCTCGTTGCGCCGTCTTTGATGTCATCCTTACATCATGTGGTGGAAAAAACTCCAAACATCCCCCCCCCCTCCCCTTCTAAGAATTGTGTATTTTTTGTGTTCGTGTTTTGTGTTTTGGTTTTATAAATGTTTTTTTGTGTGTTTTGTTTTGTTTTCTGAAAGTGTTCTTTATTTATATTGGTGTCTGACTCCTAAATTTGCTCAATTTTTGTTGAACTCACTTTCTATGAGCAATGCCATTCTTGCTTCGGTGACAGTCAATAAATTGCTTTCAGCTGACTAAAATAGTGGATTGTTGTTTAAACTCGTATTTATCTCCCCCCCCCCCCAAACAAACAAACAAATAAAACAAAAACCCAAAATTCCCAAACAAACAAACAAACAAACACACAAACAAATTGCTCGGAAACCTGTCGAAATGCCGCCAAGGCTACCCAGATGAAGTCTTTGGTTTTAGTTACATGATGCTTTCTGAACAAAATCTAGCGCAGCCCAGCGGAGATCTCCCCCCCCCTCCCCCCCCTCTCTCTCTCTCTCTCCTGTAGTGTTACATCATCAGAACTTAGGATTAATGTAGGCTGTCATGTAAGCATTACCATAAGCGTTGCTTGTTTTGCCCATTAACTGTTCAGTTATACAACTGGTATTGCAATAAAACTTGTTTAAGCCAACGAGGGAGGAAAGGTGTACCAACCTGTGTCTTGTTCAGGCTTCTGGCTTCCTTATCACTGTCCGCGTGCTGTCTTGTCCGTCACGCACCTCTACTCCCCCCGGACACTTTCTCTCTGCCGGGTTCGATATCAGCTATTTATGACACTCTCTGGTCACGTGGTTTTCTACGTGCTCATTTCCACTGATATCACATGGTCTCCCCGTGCCCCGCAAAACAGATCTCTTTTCAAGTGTAGTCTACCACACTCCTCGTCCGACACCCTCCTCGTCCACCATAACTCATCTCCCCCTGCCCCTCTCCACCCTCCCCCCCAACCCCCCCTCCCCATCTCTGTCTGCCTGTCTCTTTGTCCCCCCCCCCCCCACACACACACAGAAGCTTAAGAAGTAATGTTTGGCCAGCAACATAAAAACGTAAGCACTGATTTGAGAGAGAGAGAGAGAGAGAGAGAGAGAGAGAGAGAGAGAGAGAGAGAGAGAGAGAGAGAGAGTTCTTTTTCATCAAATGTTCCTTTAACTTTTACACACGACAAACCAACGAATAATTGTTCCTTTAGCTTTTAATGATAATGATAACATTGCATAACTTATTACGCCACAAACAAATCATTTTCTGTTCCTTTAACTTTCCCCACTGAAAACGCGAGTAACTGTTCCTGTAACGAATTGTCCGTTGGGCACATATAATATTTGTGTCATTGAAGGGAGTAGAATATTTTGTGTCATTGAAGGGAAGAGAATTGAATGAAGCTGGATGAATTGAATGCAGTTAAGATACATGGAGCTGTGTTGAGTTGAACTGAGTTGCTGTGGTAACGGCGCTCCATGGCCCGGAACAGAAGAACCAAAGTCTGCCGCGCTAGCTCAGTGGTGGTGTTTGCTGCTTTTATCATCCCTAGACTTCCGGCGTCTTTCCCAACTGAAACCTTTCTTGACACACTGAGTTACCAGAGCAACAATCGCTGTCTCAATCGCAAGTTTGCGTGACATCTCACGACGCAAACATAAATAACAAAAACATAGATTTTTTGTAGATGGGCTGGGAAAAGAAGCACAGGCAATCCACTTGCACAGTATGGTACTGTATGTGTTAAACACCCGTACTCCAACATTTCTGGGCTCCAAAGAGGACAGCTATTGTTTTTTACCCTCTTGTGAATGCGCCCATACGCTGGATATAAACTACATGTTAATGATATAAAGAAGTGGTCAACTCAATGTGCTAGACTACCACAACATGGGGAGCAAGTCGCCTAGCCATTTTTGAGAAAATAGAAAAAAAAAAACCCGAAAAACAGCAACAACAACAACAACCACCAACAAAAAAAAAAAAACAAACCCAACAACAACCCAGAATTTTAGTATGTCAAATTTAGGGACTTTTTTTCATTTTCAGGTCCTTGAACAACTTGTACTTCTGTGAACGTTCCAAGGCTGGGCCTGGGTGTAGCGTATAAACATGTTAAGAGCTAGCATATAATACAACCACGCCATACTGGCATAATAAACAAACTCGAAAACACTCAGTCAGCGAGCATTGCTCTACCACGGTCCAGTCATTTGGAACAGCCTGCCTTCCCATGTCCGCCATGCAGAGTCAACGGATTCTTTTAAAGTCGCTTTAAAGTCTCATTTCTTCCGGCTGTATTATACAGACTAACTTCTCTACCACCACTGTCACCATCATTGCCATTTTACGATGTCGTGTTAAGATGTATCATAGCTGTGTGTATGTAGTGTGTATGTGACGTGTATTTCATGTGTATGTAATGTGACGTATTTCGTGTATATGTATTGCCACCCTGCTATTGTGAGGCGCCCAGAGCTCCAGCAGGAGGTTGGGCGCCTGATAAATCCTCATTATTAACCACGTCACACATTACCAGACAGTTTCTCAAGATGGCCGCGTTTCAAGAGCAAGCTTTCAACAAACATATCTCAGGCCTACATCATGCTGCAGAAATAATTTTTATACCAAAAGAAAGCTGATATTTTCTGCACTTTTCAGTGATATCAATAACTCTATAATTTTGACCCATTGTGTTGGAGCTAATCACAATGAATGCGAGTATTCTACCAAGACAAAGCTGACTTTATATGTAAGCTCCTGAACCCGCGAGAAAATGGAGACACATCCGTTAACATCTTGATATGGTGACCATGAAGACTGATGAAACCTTTGTGTCCTATCAAATGGTTTCAATTGATGCCCGAGTCTGTGTTTACACGTGAGCCGTGGTTAGAAATTGTCACTTACCGAGTACTGAGTACTATCGCAGATGTTTGGTTGCAGAAAGAGGAGAGAATCAGAATTGCTGTCTTGACTGAAATTGCCTTATTGCCTTGGGGTACAGAGAGAGAGAGAGAGAGAGAGAGTGGGGTGGGGGGATGGAAGCAGCTGTTTTCCTCCTCGTAGTTGTCGAGGGAGAAGCGAGCGTCAGATATGAACGAAAAGAGGTCATATAGTATCAAAGCGCCACGTACAGCACAAAATACTAACGTAATTTCATGACATCATTTTACAAAGGCTTATATATTTGTCGTCACTACGATAAGCAGATTTGAATCACAGTCAAACATGCATGATCAGCTGGTTACGCGTGGCATCAGAAATCTCCGTTGTTCCTTGAAGTGTGTAGATCTATGGAAAACGTGGCCGTCGTTGCAGCTGGCGAGAACATTTCCTGAAAATTCCAGAATCTTCTTAGAGAAAGCACAACCGTAATTTACATAAATTACCGCATCTTTCCAATCTTAAAGCAAGCAATGGGAGAAAGTGTTTGTTTATTAGAGTTTTAAACACGGAAATTCAGCTAGATTAACAGTCTTTGTCCACCAGAACCGGTTTTCCAAGTCATTGAGTGCTTTGTGTTTGGTGCATCAGCACCTACTGACCTGGCCAGGAAGTGTGAACTGTACAGACAAAAGCACCCCGACCCTGTGAAGGTCAAGCGATCTCTTAAACAACACCTTCAGCTTTCCTACACCCCAGATTTAAAGTCTCCTAGTTTGTCAGGAACGCTGAGGGGACACACTGCCGCTTACAAAGCTCTGTCCGCCCAATGTAGAGATGTTCCTTTTGGCGGGGAGCCGCGGTGGTCGAATGGTAGAGCGTTGGACTTCTAATGCTCGGGTCGTGAGTTCGATCCCGGTTGGGGCCAAATATTTGTGCTGGCTTTTTCATCATCGTTGCCCCGTCTTTGATATCACCCTATGTGGTGGGAAAGGCCGTTAAACCCCCAAACACCCAACCACCCCACCCTTCCTTTTGGCCATTGCGACCGTTTACACGAATTTGCGGGTTGTAATAAATTATTAGAGTGAGCGAGTGAGTTTTTAGGGCTTAAAGCCGCGCAAGCCTCTAATATTAGGGAAAGACGACTTTCTTTGAGCCTACGTTCTTTTCTTGTCGAAACACTCAACACATAATTCTTCTAAAACTTGCCACCAATCAGCGCCGTCTGGTTGTTGTTCAGTGCGCCATGATAGAACGTCGTCTGCCCAGTACGCTTCTAGAACAACATACGTCGACCAGTCACCACGATGGTCTCCAACTACATTGTGATCCCAGTTACTGATTCTGATGCATGTATTTGATGGAAAGTTTGTCGCGGCGTTGTTCTGTTCTGTGTCTGACAAACGTGTAGAGACTTTAAAACGAAGCTCGTGATCTTCTTACACCATGACAAGGTCAAGGCAGCTTTTCTTCAGGTCACAGCCAATCCACACAGCTGACGACAGGCAGGTCGTTTATCACACTTTATCAGACACCTGCTCAGCAAACTGTGGTTTTATCGGATTATCTGTGGGATTATTTGTTGGATTAGGACCCGGATTTGACAGATCTCCCCGCAGTGCGTGTATCCTGGAGATGAAGAATTGCGGACCTTCTTTGCTGACAACATCTTGAGCGAGAGCACATCGTTAGTTTGATATAGTAATCCTAGCATCCAGGATATTATTGTAATGGTTTTTGGGGGGAATGCTCTAGCACTCGATGAGACATCAAGGATATAAAAAGGTCCGATGTTTGCCTTTTAACTTCCAAAAACGTTTTACCACTTTTAACCCAATGCCTACCATACGGCGATCCTAACTAGTAGTAGAAGTAGTAGAACTCTCTTGGGATGTTATTGTCTCCTTCTGGTCCTGTCATCAAACACGGAAACTGTAGACAGCAAAAGGGTCTCACTGTGTGGTGACCATGTCGGGTTTCAAATCCACAACTGTCTGATCAAGAGTGCAACACTGATGTCCCGCTCAGCCCAGCAGGTACTACGAGAAAGAAGAAAAAAAAAAAGAAAAAAAAAAAAAGAAGAAGAAGCTTGCGACACTTAATGGTGGTCGTGTTATCAGGTGATATCAGCACTCTCTACTGTCACTGAGCAACACCTGTAGGCAGGTTTGATAATGACGCATTCTATTTTATTTTATTCTCCGTTTTGACATAAAAATCTCTGAGTTATAGCATTATATTCAATACGAATCTGTCTGGCCTGTACATAGCGTTAATGTATAGTGTCACATGCGTATGGTATCTTCCTGATGCAGCTCTGTGGGCGGGCAGGAGGGTCTGTGAACTCGACAAGTGCACTCAGTGTCAGGGTGACATCAAATGATAACACACAGCAAGCCATGCGATATGTACACGGCAGCTTTTGTCAGCCAGTGTTTCAAGTGTGCACGCCGGCATCCTTACTGCACTATACAACACTGGCCTTTTCTCCAGCCCTACCTCAGCTTCCATTCCAACAGTTCCCTTCTGTGTCGAGTAAATAACGCAGTTTTTGTTTTGTTCATTTGTCCCCCTCCCCCCCGCCTCCGCCTGTCATCATGTCAGCCCCTGTGTTTGCTGGGGTTGACATGTGATGCAAGCTGCAGGTGGTTGGTTGGTTGGTTTGCTCACGAAAATGAAAACTTCTCGATGACTGTGTCCCTGGTTTGTATATTTTTCTCAACTTCCCGGCTTGACTTGTTTGTCTGCGTCAAATTTTGTTTCTCCACACTGTACTGTCCTAAACCATTGGGCCAAGAGCCGATATTGTCCTGAACTATGAGGCCAAGAGCCGATATTGTCCTAAACTATGAGGTCAAGAGCCGATACTGTCCTAAACTGTGAGGCCAAGAGCCGATACTGTCCTAAACTATTAGGCCATGTGCCGATATTGTCCTGAACACCTGTATCCCACAATATCTGAAACATGCAGGTGACCCTGACTTCACTCACTTGTTTGTGATACACAAAAACTCTATTTCGCGGCTCAAGATAACGTTTCTGTTCTGAAAAATGTCAAGGTGGAACAACAACAACAACAACAACAACAACAACAAAACTTTGAGGCTTTCCTCACTCGGGTCCTAAAAAGCTGTGTTAGCAAAATGGCAAAAAGACAAGTGAGCGTCTGCACAGCATTATTAAGCAGACGCATTTTGCTAGGGATAGTGTACGGGAGCAAGCTCTCACGCATTTTGCTAGGGATAGTGTACGGGAGCAAGCTCTCACGCATTTTGCTAGGGATAGTGTACGGGAGCAAGCTCTCACGCATTTTGCTAGGGATAGTGTACGGGAGCAAGCTCTCACGCATTTTGCTAGGAATAGTGTACGGGAGCAAGCTCTCCCCCGGATATTTTAAAATCTGTGCCGCAGTTTGGTGCATTTTGACATTATTTTAAGTGCTTCACAGGTGAAGGTGGTCCTGATCGAGGTTAGTCTGGTTTGCTTCTTGGGGACACGTCAGTCACTCGTCTTGCAAGAAGCTGTTTGTGTAGACTCTCAGTTTCTACTGCTCCCGTTGAAAGCCGCCTTGTGGCCCAGTCAGTGATATCACTGCTCACGGAGTACACGTAACCTACAGCTTTTCCACCCTTTAACATTATTTTTCCAATCTACGGCCACAGTTCGTGTCGCAAGCCAGTAACGAGTTAGCGATCGTCTGTATGGTGAAGCCACAGTGTCATACCCTTTTTCCGGACCAACCCGACCACATCCGATTACACTACAGTTCGGTATTCGTCCACTTCCGGTCCTCTCCGGCCGCGGTGCGCGGACCGCGTGTAGGCCGGCAAGGGTGGTCTGTATGTGCGTTTGTAAATGAGACTCAGTGACTTACGCCAGTTGTCCCACCAATACTCACGGACTTTATTTGCGTGTGAGAGGAACTGATGTCCTTATGATGTCGGCGTGCACGTTCAACACAGACAGCGCCTCCTTTGTTTGACCGTTATAGCTGCCAGCTTGAGAGAACTGGAAGTTAGCGCGTTCACACGCTATACAGAAATAGAAAACGCGTTCGGTATGCGTCGTCCGTATACTGACAGGGCCGCTTCACTTTGTCTGCTCGTTATGAGGAATACAAATTAGTCGTGGGGCTTGTAATTATAAACACGCTGTTTGTTCCGTACAATAATGTCTTTGAACACACACACACACACACACACACACACACACACACACACACACACACACACACACACACGCGCGCACGCACGCACGCAGTATCCTGTACGTTTCGTCTCAGTCAGTGACAGACGAATGAACCAAATTGGTAAACAATAAACAAAAAGTCCTCCATGTCAACTCTGTGACATCTTGCAACATTAATTATTATCACCGCAAAATAATGGAGGTGACGTCATCTCTGCACCAGAATCATAATGAGCTCTTGCGGATTTATCAAAACTGATACAAAAAAGAGAGAGAAAAAAAAAAGAGAAGAGAAAGGTATGATCGCAGGAAAAGGGCCAAGAAGCAGCAGCAGCAGCAGCAACAACAACAACACACCACAACAACCAAACAACCAACCAAACAAACAAACACACAAAGCAAAGCAAAACAAAGCAAAACAAAACAACAATAGCAAAAACAACAAAAAATAACAAAAAACAAAACAACAAACAAAATGAAACAACAACAACAACAACAAAGACACCCCCCCCCCAATAAAAACAAACAAACCAAAAACTCACAAAAACCAACCAAACAAACAAAAAACAAACAAACAAAACCCCCAAAACAACAACAAAAAACAACAAACAACTCCTCAAAACAACAACAAAACAACAACAACAACAACACAAAACAAAAAACAAAAAACTAAACTGACAAAAATTGCTTCAAACTCGTGAAGTTACGGTTCCGTTAGTCCTTAAAACAACAACAACAACAACAACAACAACAACAGCAACAACAACAACAACAACAACAACAACAGCAACAACAACAACAACAACAAACCAAGAAACACGTGTTTAATCATTCTTTGATTAGTATTATTTTGACGACGACGATGATGATAGTGATGATGACGATGATGATCAGTGATAATGATTAATGGTGTGGAAATCGCCACTGATCAAAACGAGCATCAAGATACATGTAATACTGTAAGAGCTGACATTAACATAAGAGCAAAACACAGTCAACCACGTCACGTGATCGAAACAGCCAACTATATAGCGGAATCATTGAATGACTGACACAATTCAAGGACAGAAACAGATAAAAAACAAAACGAAACAAAACAAACAAGAACAACAACGACCAAACAACAACTAAAAAGAAAAAAACCAACCCCCCCCCCCCCCCACCGCAAAAACCAAAACCAAAACCAAAAACAAACCAGGAACACAAATACAGACAAACGATTGAAAGTTAGTGTTTGAAAATAGATCACAATGATGAAGCAGTTAATTAGTGTCTATGGCCGCGACAGACTGCGTCATTTTTACCCCCCCTCCCTCCCAACACACACACGCACGCATGTGCACCCCGTCATATGCACTATGCACTGAACTTGTCACTGCATCTGGCAACATGGGCATTCCAACACCCCCGCTATTGCCAACTGATACATGTGGCGCCCCTACCCCCTACCTCCAACCACTGTACCCTCCCCTAGCATACTTCCCAACCCCGCCCCCACCTCCACACAATTCTCATACTCACGTAGACAATACAATGCGACGATCTAGACCTCTCTCTCTCTCTCTCTCTCTCGCTCTCTCTCTCTCTCATCACTGAGTCATGGAAAGTCCCAAATGAGCACTTCCGGTTTCTCGAAATAATCACGGCCACCATACACCGCAATCATGGCATGGCCTGTTCTCAAGTATAGCGAGATGGACTAATGACTGCAAGTTGAAACGCGCTGAACTGAGGTGGTTGACGCCCTTAAACTGAACCACTTGTGGGCTGACAGAGAGAAGAGAGAGTGACTACTGGCTCCATGCGCCAGCCTACAACTACAATCATGTCTGTGTTTACTTTGTCTTTACATGAGTAACACACACACACACACACACACACAGAGAGAGAGAGAGAGAGAGAGAGAGAGAGAAGGCGGCCAGCATCCCTGATGATGGTTTGAGTTTCTCACACTCAGGCAGAGCTCGGTGTCTGGCGTCACTCACTCACTGTGTTATTGTACGCGGCCTATAGACCGAGCACTGACGAGGTGCGGGGGTGGGGGGTGTGAGCCGTTCACAAAGTTTGAAAAGTCTCCCCAGAAGCCGGCAGCTGCCATTTGAGCGGTGGACTATTCCAGAACATCTTGCAATTTCTCTGTCCTGCCTCACTTGCAGCAATACAGCAGTCTTGTTTGTCAGACATCAGTCAGTGTTGGCGACAGGTCTCTACAGCCCTACGTACGGACAGTGAGAGTCGGAACAAGTTTGCTGCATCAGCGACTGAACGCCGTGTCTAGTGCCGGGACTGTCATTCAGTCTGCACGCTTCACTTCCGGTGGCAAATACAAACACTACTGGCTGCAAGAGACTGAGACGCAAGGTGAGTGAACTGATTATGGCTTTACTGACTATTTCTCTTCCGGTGCAATCTGCTTCGTGTCTTTATAACTGATTATAAGTTTGCTATTTGTCCATAGTAATACCAGCTGTGGCGTGTCTTTATACTGAACTGATGATAACTTCACTATTTCTCCTGATGCAAGCTGTCGTGTGTTATTGTCGCGTTAGTATAACGTTACTATTTCTCCATCAGTAGTCATGCACCCTCAGTCAGTGTGGCGTCAGCGTGTCTCTCACTGACTGAAGATGGATCACAGTGATATGTTTGATACTAGTGCCAGTAGTGGTTCAGTCGTCAGTAGTGGCTGGAGTGAACTAGGACTCAGTCTTGGCGTCTGCTGATTAGTTCCCTTCTACTGGTTTCAGTTGCTGTTTCAAGTCAAGCTACTAACTGACACAGTTTATACAGCTATAGTGGTTTGATCATGTTGCTTCTTTTGTGCGCATGTTACGACAGACACACAATCAATCAATCAATCAATCAATCAATCAATGGATTTATTCGTCCTGACAGAATATTTGCATAACCATAAAATTATGTTAGTAAGTAAACTCATGGAAGACTACGTAATACAAAACTATGACCGACTGTGACCGACTGTGACCGACTGTGTATTTAAAAAGGACATCATTGCGAACTAATGGCAACTTGACTAACGTAACCGTTAGCGCAGGACTGTCCGGTGTCAGTATCAACACTTGTTTCTGATTTACTGAGGCAGTTACATTCAGCAGTTGGAGGAGAAGTCTCTATATAGATGGACTGAAATAAAATGTGCAAGCAGTGCACGCAGCAAATCAAGTTTGCTTTCGTTCGTTTCATGTTACACTGACATGTCAAATCACAAACACTGTTACTATTGCACTTTATGTATCGTCATACACACACTACGCCAAAAGGAAGCTTTGCAACTTGTCCTTGATTTGTCTCTTGAGTTCCTTAGATTGCCCGAATAATTATGCCACCTGAGAGGAAAATCTGTTTCGTACAACTCGAAGACAAAAAAACAAACAAAAAAACCCACTTATCTTACAAGACACATTTCACAGTCAACACGTCGACGTTTTGGCATTGTGCCTTCATCGGGACAAACAATAGCAAATCAATAAATAAACAACAACAACGAAATAAAAAAAGTTTTTGGTTCGTCCTGATGAGGGCACAACGCCGCAACATGGACGTGTTGACTGTGAAATGTGTCTTGTAAGACCAGTGGTTCATTTTTTTAAATATATTTTTTGTTGCTTCTAGTTGTTAATACTTCCACGTGCAGCCAGTTTCGAGTCTTTTTCTACTTTTTACAGTTTGATGAAATCCACTATGATCTTGTACAAGAATTGTCAGATGAAATAAGGACTTTCCTCCAGGGAAGATTTGCAGGTTGAAACGAAGTTGGGAAGTCAAGTAGTTTTGTTAAGCCGCGTTTTCCGTCAAGTGTTCACAGCTACGGCTGCACAAGTGCATTACAAATTCGTAATAATTATGAAGTTGTGAACTGAGTGGATAAAAAAACTTCTCTCATTTGCAGAAACAACGATTCTTCTTCAAACCGAAAACCAGTCTGAACCATCTGAAGGGAAATAAAATATACTCACATGATTCAAAAGCAAATCCCAAATTTGCACATAAAATTAAGTTCATTTAATTTTGTCGCCGAGTATAGATTTCTCCTTCTTAATTCTGTAAAGATTTTAAAACTGAAATAGTACCGCCTGAAATAAGTAAGAAAAAAAAATCTAGGTGTCAAGTCTGTAATATACCACAGAGTACGTGTCAGTATCAGTTATAATTTTGGAAAGAACAGTGTCACGTGATCACACACAATGTGGCCTGTCACACACATGCATGGGTAGGTGTGGTAAGATAGGGTAGACCCACGATGTGGCCTGTCACACACATGCATGGGTAGGTGTGGTAAGATAGGGTAGACCCACGATGTTTTCCTGTAAAAAAAAAACTATGACAAAAGTGAAAACGCAAACTGTCTACTCTTCAGCAACAGATTTCAAAACACACAATTTATGTCTTTGGAAGGATGTGAAAGGTTGAGCCGGGCTGGGGGAGGGAGAGGGGAGTGGGGGGGGGGGGTCACAGTGAGGTAATAAATATGTAAAGGAGCTGACAGTGCCATACGTGACTGAAACTGATCAATATTTATGTATCTGTTTAACATTAATAATAAACAGTTTAAATCGTGATCCACGAAACGAATATGAACATGAACATGAAAATGATTTGGGTGATTCAATGCAGTGCAGTGCGTGGGGTTCATTATCATAATTTATGGAAATGGGCAAGTCAGTGGCGGGCTGAGTGCCGACAGTCAAACCACAAGTCTGTCAGTGTTCATTATCAATATTCACTCTCAGTCAAACTTGGTTCCATGTCGGATTTTCCAGTATACTTTCTCAGTGTTTCCCATTCAGTGTGGCAGTTTCACGGTCAGCAGTGACACTGACTCAAACCTTTGCCGGCACTCGTCGTGTCATTTGCAATGTCAGTACTTTTTCATGCAAACAGCCATTGGTATAATGAAGCAAAACAGGAATAAAAGATTTGACTAATTTTTGAACGACAGCCAACTCACAGCCGAAATACCACCTGCAGGCAATTCTCTCTCTCTCTCTCTCTCTCCCCCCCCTCTCCCTCCCCCCCTCTCTCTCTCTCTCAGTGTGTGGCAGTGACTCAACACGTTTGTTGTGTGAGATAAACAAATTTCTTTTCCACCGGAACCCCTCATTTCCTTTGATGACTGGATGAAAAGGGGACCAGGGGAACGAGAAAGGAGAGGGTGGAAGGGAGGGGTGTTGTTCAAAGAGACGGAGGGGACGGAGGAAGGGGGTTTTAGAGCGTGTTTATGGGCGGGGGAGGAGCAAAGATAAATAATCAGGTCACGTGATGTCTGGAAAATAGCCGCACGTGTTTGGGAATAATTAATCTCTCTTTTAAAGTCACAGGCGTATGACTCGATGCACGCACCATGACATCATCTGAGGAATAGTTTTTGACTTACAGAGGCAGTTGCAGAAAGGAAAAACGATTTTTTTGGCGTCAGTGCCATTTCCGGAATTTACCATTTCCACTGGGAAACGTGCTGACGTGGCGTAATTACCATGGACATTTGAAACATTCGTGTTAACCTACAGCAATGTATATATAGGAAACGTGTACAGTCGTACACAGTCAGTTTACCACACCGTGAACAGCAACAACAACAACAACAACAACAATAACAACAACAAAGGACGATAAATAGATAAATAAATAAAATACATTAATGAATAAATAAATACTGAGATCAGTAGGACTATGTAAACATGACATCATATTCAACAACTGTCTGTTTGCTGTCAGTAACCAAAAATATATGATGCTGAATTGCTTTGCCAGTAAATTCATTTCTTGTTTGTGTCTTATTTTCAGGGGGTAAATATATTGACTTTTTTTTTTTTTTTTTTTTTTAGCATTTGGTTTAAACATTTTTATTCATTGAAGCCGGATCACCGTCAAACAGTAAACAGTATTACGTTGAAAAGAGCACAACAAGTAAAACTTATATACGTGCTCATCTAAACCAATTAACAAAAAAACATGGTGGAGAAACTGGCGAGGAAAAACTGACTGGACTGAGATGTAAAGACATAAAAGAAGAGAGCAAGAAGAAGAAAGGCGGGAAAGACTTGTATTCCGTGTAGTCACTTGTCGTCACCTTGCATCAGGTACTGGTGTGAAAAGAAAAAGAAGTGAAAGTACTTGAAGTGTAGAGTGAAGCGCGCCATCGGCAGGCCGCGTATCAGTGATACAGAACGTTTCTCTCTCTGTGTTGCCGAAGTTGAAGGTTTATATTAGTGGCGATGACACATCCCACTGTCTGCTCCAACAGATTCTGTTCCCAGCCCCGTACGGGCCTGTAGACCAAAGACAACATGACGCCATGTTGACTGGCGTTGATCACGTGACCATGTCTATCACTGAACTCGCCGCCCTCCTGTCTCTACCGTTTCTTTGTGTTGCCACTGGCAACCAGACTGCGGTAAATTCCACGAGTTTCATTCGGTGCTGCCCCCGAGGGCGCGCGGTGTGGGTGTGTATTTTCAGCTCCAGAAATGTCACAGATAGGGTTCAACGACTTCTCTTGCAGTTCACATTTTTTTCCTTCTTCCCCCTCCCCCCCTCCCTCCCTCCTCCTCCCCCCCAAGTCTTACCGTGCCGCAGCAGATCAGGCGACAGAAACTCTACCCTAGACACAGAAACACGAGAAAAACCGTGGAGGGCAAACAGCGGCCAAACTAGCGAGTTGGCAAAACCGAATGTTTGGGTTACGACTGACTTCAGTCCGTATGCCAGTGAGTAGCAGGGGAAGAAACAGGCTGTGAGGGATGTTTGGGTGGTGGGGAAGGGGGGGGGGAGGTGGCTTGGGGTTTAACGTCCTCTATGCACCACACTGAGATCACAAAGACATGGCACTTGAAAAAAAAAACCAAAAAAAACAAAAACAAAAAAAAAACAAAAAAAAAAAACCAAGTGTACAAATGTTGACTTTGTCGGGATCTGAACCCGCGACCCATCGCTCTCCAGTCCGATGATCAAACAAAAACAAACGATTACGTGTGTGTGTGTGTGTGTGTGTGTGTGTGTGTGTGTGTGTGTGTGTGTGTTTTCAAGAGAGAGAGAGAGAGAGAGAGAGAGAGAGAGACTGCTGTTGACATTTGACTACAGTAATTTCTCAGACCGGAAGTGAGACTGCTGATGCCACGAGGTGGCGTAACGATCGTGTGGCGCATGTCAACTATTAGTCATGTTCACCACAACAAACAAACCGCTGTCAAAATCACATGACACACATCATAATCATATCTACTGGGGGGGTTACACCGCCCTCCCGTCTCCTGTACCGGTGTCATTTACAGTGGGCTGTGAGCGTGCCGTATTGCAGGTCGGGTAAAGTGCGAAACAAGTCATCAGTATTTGTCACGATTGTGTAGTTACATTAAACGGCCGTTAGTATTAAACAGCTTCACCCTTTCCTGAAAAACAGCATGTTGTTAGAGGTTATGTCATTACGCGGATTTTCCCAGCTGGCTGATTCACGGCAGTTGACATTTGTACAGTAATGTAAGAGATCCTTATCCTACCGTAATGGAGGTCTATTAATGTGCAAGTCATCGTTTCATGATCATGACCTCAGCATCACTTCTGTTTCAGAATCGTGAGGTATGTCTTACGTCATCAGCAGTGACGTATACGGCACGTGCCAAGCCACGTGGTCCAGTCTCCAGAGCTCGCCCACGCCGGTACCAGTAATGACGTCATTATCACTGCCTTCGTCAGCAATGTCAGTGACGTCATCGTTATCGCCTCAATCGTCGTTTTCCTCTCCAAACCCATCACCGCTGCCTTCGTCGTTTTCTTCATCGTCATCGTTTTCATCGTCACCTCCATCGTCCCTGGAATGTCTGGACCACGCGTGTGGCGAATACAGATCTTTAGACAATGCCGAGTTCTACAACGACAACCACAACCGCCTACAAAAACCACATCATCATCACCATCAGCACAACGACCAGAGCCAGTGTTACAGTCGCAGCCCAGAGGACGTGTCGTATTTAGACATTAGTAATTACTGCGCGTCACGTGGGAAATGTAACGGTGGTTATGTGTCACGTGACCATTCTGTGCGCATGCAGCACCATCCACCGACCTACGAGGAACATATGCAAATGAGGGCGGTTGGCGCATGCGCAAGTTACCACGAACTGTCTCCCCTCTCTATGGACTTTCTGGTGTCAGACATGGACTCAACCTGCCACAGTCAGCAGCAGTACACAGACTTTGTGACGTCAGACAATACGGGGTTGTCAGCACAAGTTGGGGAGACGTGGTGCACAAACGGAAACGACGCAGATTCTCATCTGTCTGACGTCATGGAGTTGATAGCGTCAGACTCAAGCAGGACACACGGTAAGTGTGCAGGACAGAGAGAATGAGGGGTGATATCAGCTAGTATTTATGATTTAAAAAAAAATTGTATTAAAATCTCCTTCTAGTGTGTGTATATCCGGTGACTAACACATCTGTTGAGGGTAACTGCTGGAATTTAATGAAATATGTTGAACAGAGAACACTGTCTCGCCTTTTAATCTTTTTAAATAGCTTGTTTTTGAAAATACATAGATCTAATTATAAAATAACGGTCACAGCGCTTTTTACAACTGATAACTATACACTTTCCAAAACCACAGAGAGCATTTCTGTTTAAAAATCGGGTTTGTAATGATCATAATCATCAGTATTAATAACATTAATAATACCGTTGATAATAAAATTAATAATAAAATTAATGATAATGAATATTAAAAGTTCTGGGGTCTATCATGCGAGGGAGGGTGGAATGTTCCGGAAGTGTACTATCCAACGCCCTGTCTGTAGGAGGAACGCGTGTTGACTGGATGCCAGACTCGTTCTAAACGCTGTCAGACGTGGATGCAAACTTTGTCATCCGGCAGCCAACCAAATTAACAATCCGAAACGAATCTTGGCAACACACACACACACACACACACACACACACACACACACACACACACACACACACACCTGGCTAGGGTTAGTGTACAGCGCAGATACACTAGACTGGAACACTACTGAACTACAGCAGACACAACATCCTGATAACAAAGAAGATGATAACAATGATGACTGGGTGGGTGGGTGGGTGTTTGGGAGTTTAACGTCCTTTTCCACCACGTACGGGTGATATCAAAGACGGGGCAACGATGAAGAGGCCAGCACAATATGTGGCCCCAGCGGGGATCGACTGGTGTGGAGACATCTTATTTACGGTCTTATTACTATAGTAAAGGAACTGCGGGCCAGGCGACGGGGGGGGGGGGGGGGGGGGGGGGGGGGGGGGGGGCAAGGGGTGAGGGGACGGGGACTTGAAGAGGGAGCACTGGCATGGTGAGAGATACATTATGATAGTACAGGGCATCCTTAAAAAAAACAACAACCAAAAACAAACACAAACAAACAAACAAAAAACAAAACCAATACACCCAGATCCCCCCCCCCCCCCATTTCTGCATGCATGCATGCTGTGTAATAAATTTATTGGTTTCAATTATGCGACCTGTCTCACGTGTGATTGATGATGATGATGATGATGATGATGATAATGACGACGACGACGACGACGACGACGACGATGATGATGATGATGATGACTGTTACAGACAACAGCAGTCCCTACCTCCATCCGTCCCAACATGAGGATCTCAGACGTACGGCCGCCATGCCATGCTCATTAGCGGTAAGTCAGCGCGCCGCCACTGTCCTTGTCCAGGGTACACAACCCTTACTTGTCACCTTCACAATGGTCACTGTTTGTGACAAGTGACTTCCCTTGCCTCAGCCTCGTTGCATGTTTCCGTACAACTGAGGGCATTTAGAGTGATATTATATAGCCTGGTGCTTCAGACCCGATAACCGTGTCACATTTTAGATAAGCGCTTCAAAGATTTCTCTCCCTTGGACCAATCCTTCAACCTTCGAATAATGCCATGGGCAGTCAAGTGACGCTAGTTTCACCATTTTCTGCTGAGGAAAGCAATTTTTGACTTCAGTAATTTTTATCGTGTTTGATCACCACTGCACGTTTTCTTCCTACGTAGTATGTCCATGTCTTCACTGATCTGCCGGTACATCAAAACCAGTCAGTCTAGGACGTAACTTACAAAAACCCAGTTTCCGAAAAATGAAGAGACAGATAACGTAGAAAGGTTCTTTTTCCTCAGACTTTGAATACCGTGCAGTCAACTCGCCCCCCCCCCCCCCGCCCCTCCTCCAGTGAATGATAGCTACTTTGGACATGTTCAGCCCACCAAATCAATTTCAAGTGAAAAATAAATGCAATTCTAAATTCCGAAATTTAAATAGCTGAGCTGACCCTTCGCACCACGTGATTGTAATGTCCAGTGTGTGAGAGAATGCGTGTGATTCACGTGAGCGTGCGTGTTGGGTTCAGTTCGCGGCGCTTTGAGCCGATTCATGAAATTGGGTAAAGCGCCTTTACAAATACTCATTATAATTATTATTATTATTATAACGACCATTCCGAATCGTCGGGCAGGTGGCGGCCAGCTTCAGTTGTGGCAGTTCCTGCTGGAGTTACTGACAGAGTCGCGTAATGAGTCCTGCATCAAGTGGGATGGTGGCGATGGTCTGTTCACGCTTACCGATCCTGACGAGGTGGCCAGACGCTGGGGGTGCCGGCGCAACAAGCCGCGCATGACTTACGACAAGGTGCGTGACGCAGTAGTGTGTGACGTCGTGTGTGACGTCAGTTTGTGGTTTGTGTAGGAAAATGAGAAGATGGTGCGTGATGTATGACGTAAACTGTCATTGTGGCTTGTGTGGGAAAAGAAAACAAGACGTAAAAAAATGCGTGTATGACGCAGAATAATTCTGTAGGAACGGATATTGTGAAGAGTAGGTTCCGTGATGTAGGAGGTATTGGGAATAACAGAGAGATGTGAATCAATCAATCAGACAATCAGTAAATCAATCAATCAGTTTTGATGTCAGCCAATCATTTTTTTTGTGGGTAAAGTTCAAAGTTCATGGATTTCATCAAACGCTCAACGTAGAAAATGTGAAAAGCACAACATGTATTGAAACAAAATCAGCCTTTATTTATTGACTGATTGATTTATTGATTTATTCATTGCCGTGCCTCACCAAACATAAACAGACTGTATAAGTGTGAGCACACAATGTTTAGATGGTTATTTCCTTCTGTTAGGAAATTATTCCTTCTTGCGGTTCTAGACAAAATCCTTTCCAACGTTTTCTCCAGTGTTTTTGTTTTGTTTTGTTTTTCACACTGCGTTTGTGTGTGTGTTTCAGGTGAGTCGTGCTCTGCGCTATTACTACGACCGTCAGATTCTGGAGAAAGTGAAGGGCAAGAGATACACTTACCGCTTCAACTTCAACACTCTTCACCGCCTGCAAAACAACCAATCAAACTCCAGCACGGCATTGACTGCCGAACGCTTCTTACCCGAATGCGGCAGGAACTTCTGTACACCGAATGTGATGACGCCGTGAGTGCACAATTGATGTGGTGACGTCATAAGTGGTTTCTTGATGAGTGTACAGGGAGCGAAGTGACGTCATATACTTTCTTCATGACGTATGCAGCAGGCCACACCGCGTGACGATGTCACATTGTTTATTTTTGTATGGACTGCTCCTCACGACAAGGAATCAGTATCTTCCACTGCCTGGAATATATCCATCAGTTTTGTTCACCGGTCATGTAGTCATTGTCTTGTGTGCATGTCACTTTCTGCTGTGATCTCGTTCGTCTGTGTAAGATGACGCAATGCCGATGACGTAGCCGAACAGCACAAATGTGAAGACCGTAGATCAGAGCGCGTGTGTCAAGTGTGACGACATTATATTGTGCCAAATTCACCAGTTCACCACAGACTGTGACGACATTCTTTTGTGGCCAAATTCACCAGTTCACCACTGTGGTGAGAACGGCTTACCCTCAACTACGAATGTGTGTGGACTGTACAGACTGTGTGAAGATGGAATTGACAATTTACAGTCGCAAGTTCTCCTGTTTCGAATGGCCGGTGAAGAAAACAATGACTTTATTCGACGTGTGCAATTTTGCCAGCAGCATCTAGAATCAGTCACGTCCGAATCAAACCAGTTTGGTCCAGTTGAGTGTGGTCAATGCAAGCAGCTGATGACGTTGTTATTATGAACGTTTTTTTCCTCATTCTCTATCATATTTAGAGATCAGTTTTCAAATCAGATGATATGGAATTTCAGTTTGGAAGTGAACGTAGTTTGCTTTTATCAGTTGCTGGTCAAGATTGTGTACATCGACAAATATTTCCACTCAGTCACCTGACAACGCTTACAGAAAGACGACTTACTTCATGGGTGCATAATATGTATAAAGCAGGTTTTACATCGTCCATACATGCTGAATGCCAAAGCATAATAATCATCAATAACACTGCAGTGTATTTGTAGTTCTGTGTACGTATCCTCTCTCTCCCTGTGACTTTCTGCATAATCCATCGTGAGAGAACAACCTTATTGTAGAACCAGCGAAACATATTTTTCTTCTGCTGTTCTCACTTGTTGAAATATGACTGCACAACAAACGTCAAAAACATTACAACTGTTTCCTTCCTTTCTATGCCAAACACTCAGGAATGCTTGGGGCAACTATGATACGCTGTTACGATTTGAAATAGTCAATATACTTTCTTTCTAACAACGTTAAATTTTATTTTAATAATAATTTTATTTTGTCCTCACTATTACTACAGGCGCGTAGGAAGATGCTGAGAGGAAGGGGGGCCCACTAAATCGGGTGAGCCATACGGCCGGGGTGAAGAAGGGTGTGTGTGTGTGTGTGTGTGTGTGTGTGTGTGTGTGTGTGTGTGTGTGTGTGTGTGTGTGTGTGTGTGTGTTCACTGCCAAGGATTGTGTCCTGCGACAGCAGAGCAGGGGGGTCCCACCACTGGTGGGGCCCCTCTCCTCTTATCAACAGCAAGGGGGGCCCAAAGATATTCCCCCCCGCCCCCTTCCAAAAATCGAACGGGGGCCTGGGCCCCCAGGGCCCCCGTGGTTCCTACGCCCCTGTAACTAGTAATATATAATGAATGGGATACATTTACATTTAGCACCTGTACATTTCCCCTCTACGTCACAGTAAACTCAGTTGTCGGTGCTAATTCTGTTCCGTGTACAGGTGTAGCATAATAATGATATCACAAACAGCAATCACTTTAGTGCAATATTCACCCACACTCCTGTGCTGTATAACTTTAAACGCCAGCTTTGTCAAATACTCTAAAGTATATAAATAAAGTATGTTATATATACAAATACAACTCAAAAGGAACATAAGGTAAGTGGGCGCCGTAAGGCAGAGCAGTGTGGTTGTATTGGACGAGTGGTAACTGGATCTAGCAGATCCCAGCACAGAAAGAAATCACCAGTCTTGCCTCCTCTCTGTTTCCTTCAGCCCCCCCCCCCCCCCACCCCGCCCCCACCTCCATCTTTACTTTTGTTCCCCCCCTGGGAATCCGTGCTTGATCTAGTGATCACTCTTACTATTCAGGCACAGTTCTCTCCCATAATACTTATTCGCTCCCTTTGAGTTGTACTGTTCGCCGCGCTGCTGCAATCAATACTTTCTAACTTTCTTATTTTGTTTTAAAACAAATACAACGTCATCTTTTACCACATCTGTCATACGCCTTCCTAACTCAGATTTTTTTAAAAACAGATGTTTACAACAGAAGTTTACAACAGAAGTTTACAACAGGAAAATAAAAACAGATGTTTACAACAGGAAAATAAAAACAGATGTTTACAACAGGAAAATATATATTTTACACTATGATATTATTACAAGTGGACATTTGTATTACTATTAGTGTGTGCGCGTGAGTGTGTGCTTATTTGTGCGTGCGTGCGTGCGTGTGTGTGTGTGTGTGTGTGTGTGTGTGTGTGTGTGTGCGCGTGAGTGTGTGCTTATTTGTGCGTGCGTGCGTGCGTGTGTGTGTGTGTGTGTGTGTGTGTGTGTGTGTGTGTGTGTGTGTGTGTGTGTTTTAGAATGGACAACTCCACTTTTGTCCAAAGGGCCGAGCCCCCCGGAATTCAGCCAATCGCATCCCGCAGCATGAATATGACACATGGCGGTTCAAGCAAGCACAAGTATAAAAGACTGAAGTGAACGTGACATGGATTGTTCACATAAACCCTCAAAAGTATTTTAAAAAGCAAATTGAGCGGTTCTTAACATGGTAACCCTGAAGAAGAAGAAGAAGAACAACAACAACAACAAAACAACAGCAACAACAAGAACAACAACAGCAACAACAACAACAACAAAACAAAAACAAGGAAACAAACAAACATACTTACTCGTCTGCCGGGGTAGCCATCGGCATGACACGTGTTTGGTAGCAGAAGGAGGAGTGAGTGAGTGAGTGAGTGAGTGAGTGAGTGAGTGAGTGAGTGAGTGAGTTTTTAGGACTTAAAGCCGCGCAAGCCAGAAAGACTAATTCGCGGCTGAGTGTGCCTGCACTACATGGAAAAAAAAAACAACAACAAAAAAACCAAAAATGTAACGTTGGACAACTGATGCAAACTGGTCTACGGGGCGGTATAAAACTAGGACATGCAGGAGACGCTGCACCTTCATGCTAATATATCGAACTCCCGATTACAAAAAAGCGTAGAAAACAAACAACAAACAACTAGGTAAATCAAACATAAATACTAAGCGCATATACAACTTATCATCTCGCAGGCGCAATAAACCAGTTCGCAGGACATGGCCAACATTACTTATTCCTAACAGGAGGAGTGGAATCAGAATCGCTGTGTTGACAGAAATTGTCATCTTGAAAGCTTCAGATATGATCCAGTCAATTTCCGGGCGAGGCATTGTTAAACCTTAAACAAATTGCTTCAAATTCAACTCAAATGTTTTGAGTTGTTTAAGTATTTTTCTTACACATACCAAAACTTTACCAAATTCGGCTGGGGCAAAATTTGTTTTTTGGGGTCTTAAAAATGGCAGCCGAGTTGAAATTGGACGGAAGTATGAACTGACTGTTTTGACCACCTGTGGCAAATATTTACCACAGTTATGGTCTAAAAATAAAAATGAGCATCATACTAGTTTGCTATTAACTTTTGACAAGAAAAAAAGAAGTAGAAATGTAACAAAATGATAATGCAGCAAGAAAATTCGTAAATTATCACAGATGATTTGAACTTTCGCCGCACATTCACTTAACTTTTCTTCAACATGAAATGGACAACATCAAAATACTGAATGCAGTCTGATTCTGCCATGTATTAAGCATACAAAACAATCTTTTCATGGATTCAAAACATACTTTTCAAGATTGTTCTGACTCATTACCCTTCCCACCCCCCAACCTCACTACCGTCCGGTGATTCCTATTCAAAGTACACTCAGTTACACCAGACTGCTTTCATGCATGCTGGTACATTCCGTGCCTCTTTCAATTGATGTACCAGTCAAACAGTGCTTTGCAAAACTTTATAGAGGCAACAGAATAGTAGTCGTGGATTCTTGCACATCTGTTCTAGCCTCAGCAGAGCTCTTTGTCATCGTCATCATCATCTTCTTCACCGTATCGCTTCCAGGGCGCAGAATTTACACAGCTCTCTCCCCGACAATGACCGCATGCTGCTGTACACACCAGTCCATGTTTCCGGCATGTACACTGTGATGTGGCACAATTTCCTTTACAGTTGCAGCGGATTACATTGAGCAGATCCTCCGGTGCAGCAGGCATATCACTTGGGACAGGCAACAGCATGCCTTTGTTAACCACCCAGCCCCAGTCTTGTGGGTTCAGTTGCAGATGTTGATCAATACTTGCACCTGGTGGTATGCGCGGAAACAGTGGAATTTTGCTGATGATGAAGAGGGAGGGAGGGAACTTGGATGGGTGTATTTTGCAGAAATAGCAATCTTCTGCATGTAGTTGACATATCTGAGATGACCAAGACTGTCATCAGCTGTGCCGCCATACAACTCCACGATAGCTCTTTCTCCTGCTTCTCTGATTTCTTCATGGGTGCTTTGTTTATCAAATACATCTGCCAGGTTCTGGAAGGATTTACCTGTAGCAGCCTGAGGATAACAAAATGTCCATTTTACATATAGACGCCCATTCACTCACTAATGGGGACCGGGCTGACATATTATGCTGCTGCAGCTGCTACGCTTGAAAGATCATGTGCAGACGTACATCATGATTTAGGGAAATGGTCTAGCATCACGAAAATATTATTTTAAAGATACCCCTCCGCTTAAAAGTGTATCGCACTAAGAAAATGTCAGACATTTTCATTAATTCCTGTTTTTCAGGTACAGGTAAAGAAATCAGACAAAATTAATTTAAGCTTCAAGTAAAATAACATTTCGCAAATGCCAATTAAAAAACAATAGACGCCAAAGAAAATCTGTGAAATCCCTTTTATTTTTATTTATTTATTTATTTTTTTTTTGGTTTGTTTTTTCTTCGGAACAAACGCCGTTAAGTTGGCCTTTTTTGGGGGGACATTTTCACATTTAGGAATGCAGTTCAGTACTAGCAAAGTGCATGGAAATTATGTAGAGCACAACCTCAAGTCTATAGTAGTATGTGACTGAATTCATTTCAATTGTTATGAGGTATGTTAATCACACGGCAAACATGTTTTCAAGGTCAAGGTCACTGGTTTGTCTATTTACTCCAAAACATTTTACTTCATCGCTCAGAATAAGCATTTTGGTGCTGCTCACTTTTGTCCCCGTGATTTGATGAGTTCACAGCATCCTCAGAATAAAAATATGACAGCAAAATCTTCAGCGTGACCTTGACCTTTACTAGAGGTCACCAGAAAGGCATTCTTATCAATGCATTTAGGTCAAATATTATGCTTTTGTTAAAGTTGTATTTACAAAATTTTCACCCAGTCTCTATGACCTTTACTCCCAAGGTCAAGGTCACCAAAGGTGTACACAAGAAATCTTCTCATACGAACATCGTTTGTGCTAATTTTGTTTTGCCTGGTGCTTGTGACTGCTTGTTCTTTTGCTTATTCTAACAGAGCGATGAAAAAAAAATGTTTGGGAGTAAACAGACAAACCGATGACCTTGACCTTGTAGACATGTTTGCCGTGTGATTAACATACGTCATACTACTTGAAATGAATTCAGCCACTTACCGCTGTAGACTTGAGGTTGTGTTCTACATACTTTCCATCACACTTTGCCAGTAATGTATGCCAGTATTTTTCATCCGTAAATTCGAGAATGTCCCAAAAAAGGCAAAATAACGGCGTTTGTTCCCAAGGAAAAACACGTTGAAAATAAAAGAGATTTCACAGATTTGCTTTTATGTCTATTTTTTTTTGTTTGCATTCGCGTAATATTATTTTACTGGAAGTTTCATATTAAGTTTGTCTAATTTCTGTACCTGTACCTCAAAACAGGAATTAATGAAAATGTGCGTCTGCACATGATCTGTCAAGCGTAGCAGCTGCAGCAGCGTAATATGTCAGCCCGGTCCCCATCAGTAAGAGAATTGGCGTCTATATGGAAAAAGGAAGATTTGATAACCGAGAGCCGCTACAGGCAAATCTGTTGTCATTTCGTTGGACCACCACAGGGTGTTTGGCCTAACATATCCAGTAGTCAAACTTGAAGTGTGTGCACAATACCTGCTGTAGCGGCGTCATTTGTAATCTTTGCTGTGTATAGTCAATTTTTGTACCCAACCACAATATGGATTCCCCTCATTACCACTCACAGCCAAAGGGACATAGTGGATGGGCTAGTAACACGTAAGTGCCAAGCCTCTCCTCTAAAAGTTGGTAAATAACAAAACACGCTGTGTACACTGTGGCCGTCATATCAGGCTACTTGGTAACCTACCCCCGTAGTGGTTAATGCTCTGTTTAATTAGAAAAAGGTATTTTAAGTAACCTATTTCAAGCAGTGAAGAGTTCATGAAATTTGATGTGGGATGCACGTTTTCCTTCTTCTGGGATCACTCTACTTTTCCCAGTATGTAAAACAATGACAAGTTAAAACTGGTTGCTGCTAGCAGCAAAATATAAACCTACCCCCCACGCAGCATGTAATGAAGGAAATGGAAAAAATGGGTAAAAATAATGACCGCTGTAAAGAAGAGGTCCTTGTTTAGATTCACGGATATTTCTTCATACGACTAGTCATTGTCTTTTCCACCAAGACAAATGTATAAAAAGAAATTGAATCAACTGTAGCAATTATGGCAGGTCCTTTGGTAAGCACCGCTTTCAGCCCATATAGGGAACTGATAGCTTCAATTAACGGCCATCTATAAACAATGAATCTCTCATACAAGTTCCGGAAGATAATTCTGAAACACCGAGCATGTGCCCGAATATTTACATCATATTATACTTGTTTTCGCGGATACACCTTATCACAGCAACCGATCAAGTGTCCCTACTCCCATCATTACGCGTACTCAGCCATTATTAAACAAGTTGCACTTTCGATGGCCGTTTGTGACAAAAGTACAATAGAGATTTCAATGAACTTTTGATATGACACAACTGGGATACTATTCTAAAGTGAGCACGGCGCTTTGAGAAAAACCGTTCACTACTCACAACGCAGCAACTACTTTAATAAGTACACCCCCAAAATATCGCTACCGAAAAAAGTGCTCACTTGGATATCATATTCCATACTTACCTGCACATTCGGTGATAAGGGAACTTCACAACACCAAAGAAGCGTTTCCTGGCTAAATTGTTCAATGTTCGTATATGTTTTCCGCGATACATGTCACCTGCAGTGACCTGCCGTGCACACGCATCAAATACAGTCGGTTTACAGGGCCCTTTATCTCAACGGCCAAACTGATGGCCGCAATTATCCAGGAAGCATCATTCTGAGTGGTATGAAATTTCAGTATGTCAACAATGCATGTCTTGTCTAACAATAACAGTGTTTAGACCGGAATTCTGCGCATTTCTGTACCCGCAAACACGCATACTTTGTGCACACCCTCAAAAGCCCATTTATAGGGCTCATATAGGGAAAATGGCAAGATAAACGGTCACTTTTATAAAACTTTGCCCCAGCCGATTTTGGTAAAGTTTTTTGTAAGTATAAGAATATCATCTAGAATAGGAATCAGCAGGTTTTAGCTTTGAAGCAATTTGTTTAAGCAGCTGAGCCAATTTTACTGGACCAATACATTGTGAGACAAGAGCGGAAGCAAAACTGTTTTCCTTGTTGTGGAGGCAAGAAAATTGCGTCACAGATAGAAAGAAACAAACGTTAGATAGCATCACTGAAGCGCCACGTAGTGTGAATACAGCAAAGTGACATAAAACAATGACGTCATTTCATGAGACTGTTCCAAATGCTCATCTACATCAGGTTTTTGCCGTCACCGTGACTACAGTAATTTCAATATGAGGCATGCATGGAAAACAGACAAACTGAGAGATATTTATATTTATGTCTGGGAGCGTGTATATAATATATATGCATGTGTGTGTGCGTGCGTGCATGAGAGAGAGAGAGAGAGAGAGAGAGAGAGAGAGAGAGAGAGAGAGAGAGAGAGAGAGAGAGAGAGAGAGAGAATCAAGAAGTATCAAGAAAACTGTATTTTTCAACGGTAGAGGTAGTTAACGTGAAACAGTCAGTTTTCATACCTGCCGTTGCTATTTCTAGTAGTATCTATCTAAACAGAAAAATACACACACACACACACACATGTAATGCAACAGGAAAAAAGCAAAATAGCAACAACAACAAAAACATAGGAAATGAAACTACACTCTAATAAGACAGAAACATTTAAGAAGCGTGATGGAGAGAGAGAGAGAGAGAGAGAGAGAGAGAGAGAGAGAGAGAGAGAGAGAGAGAGAGAGAGAGAGAGTTGCGTGTGGTCGGACTGAAGGAGAGGATATCACACACAGAATGTCAACCGGACCTCACACGGTGCAAGCGTCAACATAAACCTCTCTCTCTATCCCCCCCCTCCTTCCCGCTGTCTACCTCTGTCCCCCAACCTTTCTCTTTACCCCCCCCCCCCACTATCCTCCCTCCTCCTCCCCCTCCCTCCCCTGTCCTCTAATGACATCTGCCATCTCCAGCGTTCAATGTCCTGACTGTCACCTCACACAATTTGGTGACATTTAATAAAATCACACTCAACCGATTTCGTTTTCGTCTAATGGGTACACTGTTTCGATTAATTTCATCAAGTAAATCAACAGAACTGTTACTCTGTGCGTGGAGGGTGTAGATAAATTAGCAACATCAGAAAGGGAAACACTGAACTACTGAACAGCCAACGACCAAACAGACAAAACAACGAAACAACTCGACATAATCTCACCACGCTATTATACCGACAAATTGACAAAGAAGAAAGTTAAGGGTGAGAGATAGGTATCCGTTTTCGTTTTCGTTTGTTTATTTGTTTGTTTGTTTTTTCCCCTCTCTCTCTTTAAACGGGCTATTCTAATATTTAGTAACGCATCTCGAACATGAACGCCCCCCCCCCCCACACACACACACCCATACAGACGCGCGCACAAGAGAGAGAGAGAGAGAGAGAGAGGGGGGGAGGGGGAGGGGGTATTCAGATCATAATTATCATGCTGACGGTGTTGATGATGGTGGTAATGGTGTAGCGCTCTCTCTCTCTATCTGTCTCTCTCTCTGTCTCTCTCTCTCTGTCTGTCTCTCTCTCTCTCTCTCCGGGTATCGTAGACCACCCATACAGGTTAAACTCCCAAACGTTTCTTTTTTCACATCCCCGCTAAACCCAACCCCACAGTTTTGCTGACGGCCGGGCCGCTCTGTCATTTGTCATCTCTCGCTTTGAACCACCGGGGCGCCGCGGGGACGCACAGGACAGACAGACAACTCTGTGATCTACCGCTAACTCGCTATAAGTCCCCCCCGATCTCTTTCTTTCTCTGCCCGCTCGCGATCTCAAGTGTTGAATCCATTCAGCCCCTACAGCGCGGCGTCTGTGTGTGTGTGTGGAGAGAGAGATGTGCATTGAATATCAAGTTGAGTGGTCTGTGAGAACTGAGGTAATCACAACAAAGCAACAAGCACAAAATTTACACAAAGCGGGCGACGTACGTAAATTAAGTGTAGGGGTTTTCCCCAATAATAACTCACATAAATCATGCCTGGTCAAAGCGAGGAAAATGACAAGTGGTTTTGACAGCATTAAACGCTTTGCTTTGGTCAGACAGACTGGCTACCTGCAGTGGTTTGGACTGGCGTCAGTAAGCTGAAGTGCTTCCTGATCTCCCCTTTGGCTCTATTCTTTTCTGGACGATCAAACGATCACTGAACAAGCCACTTCAAACACACGAATACAGAGCAGCCTGTCACCCCCCCCCCCCCCGCAGCACTCCCCCCTCCCCCGTGCCCCCCCCCCCTCCTCCACCTTCACCTGTAAATCCCCCGCTCCCCATTTCACATCCTGCTCGGCTGCCGATTTCTGACCGCTCGTCACGTGATGCATTTTATGCACTTTACATTACGTCATTCCTAATACTTCGAAAATTTCATTTTTCTTAGAATATCATCATACGTGAACTTTCTTCTTCTCGCTGTCTCGCTTTGCACCCCCCCCCTCCCCACTTCCCCCTTTTACCAGTGTGAACACATGTCCCTGATCAGTCTTGTGCTAGGGACGTCAAGCCTCGAAATCCAGTCAAGTGAAGCTCCCCTCCCCCTCCCCTCCCCCTCCCCTCCCCTCCTCTCCCCTCCTACGGGTGGCCGGTGGTTCGGTGCAGTGAGCTGGTTCATTGCCCTCACAACTTGTGCAGTGAGTATGCGTTCAACCACAAGCCTAGTGGGGAGTAAAACTATTGTGTTGACTTCCTAAATTACTCCCTCACTTACTCCCCATCTTACTCCCTAACTTACTCCCTCACGTACTCCCTGTCCCACTCCGTAACTTACTCCCTCACGTACTCCCTGTCCCACTCCCTAACTTACTCCCTCACGTACTCCCTGTCCCACTCCGTAACTTACTCCCTCACGTACTCCCTGTCCCACTCCGTAACTTACTCCCTCACGTACTCCCTGTCCCACTCCGTAACTTACTCCCTCACGTACTCCCTGTCCCACTCCCTAACTTACTCCCTCACGTACTCCCTGTCCCACTCCCTAACTTACTCCCTCACGTACTCCCTGTCCCACTCCCTAACTTACTCCCTCACGTACTCCCTGTCCCACTCCCTAACTTACTCCCTCACGTACTCCCTGTCCCACTCCCTAACTTACTCCCTCACGTACTCCCTGTCCCACTCCCTAACTTACTCCCTCACGTACTCCCTGTCCCACTCCCTAACTTACTCCCTCACGTACTCCCTGTCCCACTCCGTAACTTACTCCCTCACGTACTCCCTGTCCCACTCCGTAACTTACTCCCTCACGTACTCCCTGTCCCACTCCGTAACTTACTCCCTCACTTACTCCCTGTCCCACTCCGTAACTTACTCCCTAACGTCAGTTAACTGTTTCATCAGGCTGTGTGAAGTGGATCGGTTCGTGTACGTTGTCCATCACAATGAAATGCGTTCAGCTGGACTGTTCAGTTAGGGTAGCTGTCCCTTCCCCCATAATCTGCCCGTTACAGCTCTGGCACTCAGCCCGGCCCGGCAAAAAAATCACGTGCTCTCTCGCAGGCCACCTCACTATTGGGGTTGAGTTGTGAACTGATTAGGGTCGTCTCCAATCGCTGTTGCGGCGGGGAAGTTAAAGTGTCTATGTTCGTAATGAGTTGTGAGGCGGAGAAACTGGTACATGTACATACAAAGCCGGCTGTCAGGCTGTTAGCTACATGAATAACTGTCCATTTATTTATTTATTTATTTTGCCATTGCCACCATGTTCGTGACTTTGCGGCTTCCACCAGTAGAGAAACGTGACTTTCTTTGGCCTAACGCTTCCATACCTGCACTACATCACACGTCGATACGAGTGTCGCTAACAACAACCACCAATCAGCGCTGTCTACATGGATACCTGTACTACATCACACGTCGATACGAGTGTCGCTAACACCAGCCACCAATCAGCGCTGTCTACATGGATACCTGTACTACATCACACGTCGATACGAGTGTCGCTAACACCAGCCACCAATCAGCGCTGTCTACATGGATACCTGTACTACATCACACGTCGATACGAGTGTCGCTAACACCAGCCACCAATCAGCGCTGTCTACATGGATACCTGTACTACATCACACGTCGATACGAGTGTCGCTAACACCAGCCACCAATCAGCGCTGTCTACATGGATACCTGTACTACATCACACGTCGATACGAGTGTCGCTAACACCAGCCACCAATCAGCGCTGTCTACATGGATACCTGTACTACATCACACGTCGATACGAGTAAGTCGCTAACACCAGCCACCAATCAGCGCTGTCTACATGGATACCTGTACTACATCACACGTCGATACGAGTAAGTCGCTAACACCAGCCACCAATCAGCGCTGTCTACATGGATACCTGTACTACATCACACGTCGATACGAGTGTCGCTAACACCAGCCACCAATCAGCGCTGTCTACATGGATACCTGTACTACATCACACGTCGATACGAGTGTCGCTAACACCAGCCACCAATCAGCGCTGTCTACATGGATACCTGTACTACATCACACGTCGATACGAGTAAGTCGCTAACACCAGCCACCAATCAGCGCTGTCTACATGGATACCTGTACTACATCACACGTCGATACGAGTGTCGCTAACACCAGCCACCAATCAGCGCTGTCTACATGGATACCTGCACTACATCACACGTCGATACGAGTGTCGCTAACACCAGCCACCAATCAGCGCTGTCTACATGGATACCTGTACTACATCACACGTCGATACGAGTAAGTCGCTAACACCAGCCACCAATCAGCGCTGTCTACATGGATACCTGTACTACATCACACGTCGATACGAGTGTCGCTAACACCAGCCACCAATCAGCGCTGTCTACATGGATACCTGTACTACATCACACGTCGATACGAGTAAGTCGCTAACACCAGCCACCAATCAGCGCTGTCTACATGGATACCTGTACTACATCACACGTCGATACGAGTAAGTCGCTAACACCAGCCACCAATCAGCGCTGTCTACATGGATACCTGTACTACATCACACGTCGATACGAGTGTCGCTAACACCAGCCACCAATCAGCGCTGTCTACATGGATACCTGTACTACATCGCACGTCGATACGAGTAGTCGCTAACACCAGCCACCAATCAGCGCTGTCTACATGGATACCTGTACTACATCACACGTCGATACGAGTGTCGCTAACACCAGCCACCAATCAGCGCTGTCTACATGGATACCTGTACTACATCGCACGTCGATACGAGTAAGTCGCTAACACCAGCCACCAATCAGCGCTGTCTACATGGATACCTGTACTACATCACACGTCGATACGAGTGTCGCTAACACCAGCCACCAATCAGCGCTGTCTACATGGATACCTGTACTACATCACACGTCGATACGAGTGTCGCTAACACCAGCCACCAATCAGCGCTGTCTACATGGATACCTGTACTACATCACACGTCGATACGAGTGTCGCTAACACCAGCCACCAATCAGCGCTGTCTACATGGATACCTGTACTACATCACACGTCGATACGAGTAAGTCGCTAACACCAGCCACCAATCAGCGCTGTCTACATGGATACCTGTACTACATCACACGTCGATACGAGTAAGTCGCTAACACCAGCCACCAATCAGCGCTGTCTACATGGATACCTGTACTACATCACACGTCGATACGAGTGTCGCTAACACCAGCCACCAATCAGCGCTGTCTACATGGATACCTGTACTACATCACACGTCGATACGAGTAAGTCGCTAACACCAGCCACCAATCAGCGCTGTCTACATGGATACCTGTACTACATCACACGTCGATACGAGTAAGTCGCTAACACCAGCCACCAATCAGCGCTGTCTACATGGATACCTGTACTACATCACACGTCGATACGAGTAAGTCGCTAACACCAGCCACCAATCAGCGCTGTCTACATGGATACCTGTACTACATCACACGTCGATACGAGTAAGTCGCTAACACCAGCCACCAATCAGCGCTGTCTACATGGATACCTGTACTACATCACACGTCGATACGAGTAAGTCGCTAACACCAGCCACCAATCAGCGCTGTCTACATGGATACCTGTACTACATCACACGTCGATACGAGTGTCGCTAACACCAGCCACCAATCAGCGCTGTCTACATGGATACCTGTACTACATCACACGTCGATACGAGTAGTCGCTAACACCAGCCACCAATCAGCGCTGTCTACATGGATACCTGTACTACATCACACGTCGATACGAGTGTCGCTAACACCAGCCACCAATCAGCGCTGTCTACATGGATACCTGTACTACATCACACGTCGATACGAGTGTCGCTAACACCAGCCACCAATCAGCGCTGTCTACATGGATACCTGTACTACATCACACGTCGATACGAGTGTCGCTAACACCAGCCACCAATCAGCGCTGTCTACATGGATACCTGTACTACATCCACACGTCGATACGAGTGTCGCTAACACCAGCCACCAATCAGCGCTGTCTACATGGATACCTGTACTACATCACACGTCGATACGAGTGTCGCTAACACCAGCCACCAATCAGCGCTGTCTACATGGATACCTGTACTACATCACACGTCGATACGAGTAGTCGCTAACACCAGCCACCAATCAGCGCTGTCTACATGGATACCTGTACTACATCACACGTCGATACGAGTAGTCGCTAACACCAGCCACCAATCAGCGCTGTCTACATGGATACCTGTACTACATCACACGTCGATACGAGTGTCGCTAACACCAGCCACCAATCAGCGCTGTCTACATGGATACCTGTACTACATCACACGTCGATACGAGTGTCGCTAACACCAGCCACCAATCAGCGCTGTCTACATGGATACCTGTACTACATCACACGTCGATACGAGTGTCGCTAACACCAGCCACCAATCAGCGCTGTCTACATGGATACCTGTACTACATCACACGTCGATACGAGTAGTCGCTAACACCAGCCACCAATCAGCGCTGTCTACATGGATACCTGTACTACATCACACGTCGATACGAGTGTCGCTAACACCACCACCATCAGCGCTGTCTACATGGATACCTGTACTACATCACACGTCGATACGAGTGTCGCTAAACACCAGCCACCAATCAGCGCTGTCTACATGGATACCTGTACTACATCACACGTCGATACGAGTAGTCGCTAACACCAGCCACCAATCAGCGCTGTCTACATGGATACCTGTACTACATCACACGTCGATACGAGTAGTCGCTAACACCAGCCACCAATCAGCGCTGTCTACATGGATACCTGTACTACATCACACGTCGATACGAGTAAGTCGCTAACACCAGCCACCAATCAGCGCTGTCTACATGGATACCTGTACTACATCACACGTCGATACGAGTAAGTCGCTAACACCAGCCACCAATCAGCGCTGTCTACATGGATACCTGTACTACATCCACACGTCGATACGAGTAGTCGCTAACACCAGCCACCAATCAGCGCTGTCTACATGGATACCTGTACTACATCACACGTCGATACGAGTAAGTCGCTAATCAGCGCTGTCTACATGGATACCTGTACTACATCACACGTCGATACGAGTAAGTCGCTAACACCAGCCACCAATCAGCGCTGTCTACATGGATACCTGTACTACATCACACGTCGATACGAGTGTCGCTAACACCAGCCACCAATCAGCGCTGTCTACATGGATACCTGTACTACATCACACGTCGATACGAGTAAGTCGCTAACACCAGCCACCAATCAGCGCTGTCTACATGGATACCTGTACTACATCACACGTCGATACGAGTGTCGCTAACACCAGCCACCAATCAGCGCTGTCTACATGGATACCTGTACTACATCACACGTCGATACGAGTGTCCGCTAACACCAGCCACCAATCAGCGCTGTCTACATGGATACCTGTACTACATCACACGTCGATACGAGTGTCGCTAACACCAGCCACCAATCAGCGCTGTCTACATGGATACCTGTACTACATCCACACGTCGATACGAGTGTCGCTAACACCAGCCACCAATCAGCGCTGTCTACATGGATACCTGTACTACACCACACGTCGATACGAGTGTCGCTAACACCAGCCACCAATCAGCGCTGTCTACATGGATACCTGTACTACAACCACCGTCGATACGAGTGTCGCTAACACCAGCCACCAATCAGCGCTGTCTACATGGATACCTGTACTACATCACACGTCGATACGAGTGTCGCTAACACCAGCCACCAATCAGCGCTGTCTACATGGATACCTGTACTACATCACACGTCGATACGAGTAAGTCGCTAACACCAGCCACCAATCAGCGCTGTCTACATGGATACCTGTACTACATCACACGTCGATACGAGTAGTCGCTAACACCAGCCACCAATCAGCGCTGTCTACATGGATACCTGTACTACATCACACGTCGATACGAGTAAGTCGCTAACACCAGCCACCAATCAGCGCTGTCTACATGGATACCTGTACTACATCACACGTCGATACGAGTAAGTCGCTAACACCAGCCACCAATCAGCGCTGTCTACATGGATACTGTACTACATCACACGTCGATACGAGTAAGTCGCTAACACCAGCCACCAATCAGCGCTGTCTACATGGATACCTGTACTACATCACACGTCGATACGAGTAGTCGCTAACACCAGCCACCAATCAGCGCTGTCTACATGGATACCTGTACTACATCACACGTCGATACGAGTGTCGCTAACACCAGCCACCAATCAGCGCTGTCTACATGGATACCTGTACTACATCACACGTCGATACGAGTAAGTCGCTAACACCAGCCACCAATCAGCGCTGTCTACATGGATACCTGTACTACATCACACGTCGATACGAGTAGTCGCTAACACCAGCCACCAATCAGCGCTGTCTACATGGATACCTGTACTACATCACACGTCGATACGAGTAAGTCGCTAACACCAGCCACCAATCAGCGCTGTCTACATGGATACCTGTACTACATCACACGTCGATACGAGTAGTCGCTAACACCAGCCACCAATCAGCGCTGTCTACATGGATACCTGTACTACATCACACGTCGATACGAGTAGTCGCTAACACCAGCCACCAATCAGCGCTGTCTACATGGATACCTGTACTACATCACACGTCGATACGAGTAAGTCGCTAACACCAGCCACCAATCAGCGCTGTCTACATGGATACCTGTACTACATCACACGTCGATACGAGTAAGTCGCTAACCACCAGCCACCAATCAGCGCTGTCTACATGGATACCTGTACTACATCACACGTCGATACGAGTAAGTCGCTAACACCAGCCACCAATCAGCGCTGTCTACATGGATACCTGTACTACATCACACGTCGATACGAGTAAGTCGCTAACACCAGCCACCAATCAGCGCTGTCTACATGGATACCTGTACTACATCACACGTCGATACGAGTAAGTCGCTAACACCAGCCACCAATCAGCGCTGTCTACATGGATACCTGTACTACATCACACGTCGATACGAGTAAGTCGCTAACACCAGCCACCAATCAGCGCTGTCTACATGGATACCTGTACTACATCACACGTCGATACGAGTAGTCGCTAACACCAGCCACCAATCAGCGCTGTCTACATGGATACCTGTACTACATCACACGTCGATACGAGTAAGTCGCTAACACCAGCCACCAATCAGCGCTGTCTACATGGATACCTGTACTACATCACACGTCGATACGAGTAGTCGCTAACACCAGCCACCAATCAGCGCTGTCTACATGGATACCTGTACTACATCACACGGTCGATACGAGTGTCGCTAACACCAGCCACCAATCAGCGCTGTCTACATGGATACCTGCTACTACATCACACGTCGATACGAGTGTCGCTAACACCAGCCACCAATCAGCGCTGTCTACATGGATACCTGTACTACATCACACGTCGATACGAGTGTCGCTAACACCAGCCACCAATCAGCGCTGTCTACATGGATACCTGTACTACACCACACGTCGATACGAGTGTCGCTAACACCAGCCACCAATCAGCGCTGTCTACATGGATACCTGTACTACATCACACGTCGATACGAGTGTCGCTAACACCAGCCACCAATCAGCGCTGTCTACATGGATACCTGTACTACATCACACGTCGATACGAGTAGTCGCTAACACCAGCCACCAATCAGCGCTGTCTACATGGATACCTGTACTACATCACACGTCGATACGAGTGTCGCTAACACCAGCCACCAATCAGCGCTGTCTACATGGATACCTGTACTACATCACACGTCGATACGAGTAAGTCGCTAACACCAGCCACCAATCAGCGCTGTCTACATGGATACCTGTACTACATCACACGTCGATACGAGTGTCGCTAACACCAGCCACCAATCAGCGCTGTCTACATGGATACCTGTACTACATCACACGTCGATACGAGTGTCGCTAAACACCAGCCACCAATCAGCGCTGTCTACATGGATACCTGTACTACATCACACGTCGATACGAGTAGTCGCTAACACCAGCCACCAATCAGCGCTGTCTACATGGATACCTGTACTACATCACACGTCGATACGAGTGTCGCTAACACCAGCCACCAATCAGCGCTGTCTACATGGATACCTGTACTACATCACACGTCGATACGAGTGTCGCTAACACCAGCCACCAATCAGCGCTGTCTACATGGATACCTGTACTACATCACACGTCGATACGAGTAAGTCGCTAACACCAGCCACCAATCAGCGCTGTCTACATGGATACCTGTACTACATCACACGTCGATACGAGTGTCGCTAACACCAGCCACCAATCAGCGCTGTCTACATGGATACCTGTACTACATCACACGTCGATACGAGTAGTCGCTAACACCAGCCACCAATCAGCGCTGTCTACATGGATACCTGTACTACATCACACGTCCGATACGAGTGTCGCTAACACCAGCCACCAATCAGCGCTGTCTACATGGATACCTGTACTACATCACACGTCGATACGAGTGTCGCTAACACCAGCCACCAATCAGCGCTGTCTACATGGATACCTGTACTACATCACACGTCGATACGAGTGTCGCTAACACCAGCCACCAATCAGCGCTGTCTACATGGATACCTGTACTACATCACACGTCGATACGAGTAAGTCGCTAACACCAGCCACCACTCAGCGCTGTCTACATGGATACCTGTACTACATCACACGTCGATACGAGTGTCGCTAACACCAGCCACCAATCAGCGCTGTCTACATGGATACCTGTACTACATCACACGTCGATACGAGTAGTCGCTAACACCAGCCACCAATCAGCGCTGTCTACATGGATACCTGTACTACATCACACGTCGATACGAGTGTCGCTAACACCAGCCACCAATCAGCGCTGTCTACATGGATACCTTGTACTACATCACACGTCGATACGAGTTGTCGCTAACACCAGCCACCAATCAGCGCTGTCTACATGGATACCTGTACTACATCACACGTCGATACGAGTGTCGCTAACACCAGCCACCAATCAGCGCTGTCTACATGGATACCTGTACTACATCACACCGTCGATACGAGTGTCGCTAACACCAGCCACCAATCAGCGCTGTCTAATGGTACCCTGTACTACATCCACACGTCGATACGAGTGTCGCTAACACCAGCCACCAATCAGCGCTGTTCTACATGGAGACCTGTACTACATCACACGTCGATACGAGTGTCGCTAACACCAGCCACCAATCAGCGCTGTCTACATGGATACCTGTACTACATCACACGTCGATACGAGTGTCGCTAACCCAGCCACCAATCAGCGCTGTCTACATGGATACCTGTACTACATCACACGTCGATAGGAGTGTCGCTAACACCAGCCACCAATCAGCGCTGTCTACATGGATACCTGTACTACATCACACGTCGATACGAGTAGTCGCTAACAACCAGCCACCAATCAGCGCTGTCTACATGGATACCTGTACTACATCACACGTCGATACGAGTGTCGCTAACACCAGCCACCAATCAGCGCTGTCTACATGGATACCTGTACTACATCACACGTCGATACGAGTGTCGCTAACACCAGCCACCAATCAGCGCTGTCTACATGGATACCTGTACTACATCACACGTCGATACGAGTGTCGCTAACACCAGCCACCAATCAGCGCTGTCTACATGGATACCTGTACTACATCACACGTCGATACGAGTGTCGCTAACACCAGCCACCAATCAGCGCTGTCTACATGGATACCTGTACTACATCACACGTCGATACGAGTGTCGCTAACACCAGCCACCAATCAGCGCTGTCTACATGGATACCTGTACTACATCACACGTCGATACGAGTGTCGCTAACACCAGCCACCAATCAGCGCTGTCTACATGGATACCTGTACTACATCACACGTCGATACGAGTGTCGCTAACACCAGCCACCAATCAGCGCTGTCTACATGGATACCTGTACTACATCACACGTCGATACGAGTGTCGCTAACACCAGCCACCAATCAGCGCTGTCTACATGGATACCTGTACTACATCACACGTCGATACGAGTAGTCGCTAACACCAGCCACCAATCAGCGCTGTCTACATGGATACCTGTACTACATCACACGTCGATACGAGTGTCGCTAACACCAGCCACCAATCAGCGCTGTCTACATGGATACCTGTACTACATCACACGTCGATACGAGTAGTCGCTAACACCAGCCACCAATCAGCGCTGTCTACATGGATACCTGTACTACATCACACGTCGATACGAGTAGTCGCTAACACCAGCCACCAATCAGCGCTGTCTACATGGATACCTGTACTACATCACACGTCGATACGAGTGTCGCTAACACCAGCCACCAATCAGCGCTGTCTACATGGATACCTGTACTACATCACACGTCGATACGAGTAGTCGCTAACACCAGCCACCAATCAGCGCTGTCTACATGGATACCTGTACTACATCACACGTCGATACGAGTAGTCGCTAACACCAGCCACCAATCAGCGCTGTCTACATGGATACCTGTACTACATCACACGTCGATACGAGTGTCGCTAACACCAGCCACCAATCAGCGCTGTCTACATGGATACCTGTACTACATCACACGTCGATACGAGTAGTCGCTAACACCAGCCACCAATCAGCGCTGTCTACATGGATACCTGTACTACATCACACGTCGATACGAGTAGTCGCTAACACCAGCCACCAATCAGCGCTGTCTACATGGATACCTGTACTACATCACACGTCGATACGAGTGTCGCTAACACCAGCCACCAATCAGCGCTGTCTACATGGATACCTGTACTACATCACACGTCGATACGAGTGTCGCTAACACCAGCCACCAATCAGCGCTGTCTACATGGATACCTGTACTACATCACACGTCGATACGAGTAGTCGCTAACACCAGCCACCAATCAGCGCTGTCTACATGGATACCTGTACTACATCACACGTCGATACGAGTAAGTCGCTAACACCAGCCACCAATCAGCGCTGTCTACATGGATACCTGTACTACATCACACGTCGATACGAGTAAGTCGCTAACACCAGCCACCAATCAGCGCTGTCTACATGGATACCTGTACTACATCACACGTCGATACGAGTAAGTCGCTAACACCAGCCACCAATCAGCGCTGTCTACATGGATACCTGTACTACATCACACGTCGATACGAGTAGTCGCTAACACCAGCCACCAATCAGCGCTGTCTACATGGATACCTGTACTACATCACACGTCGATACGAGTGTCGCTAACACCAGCCACCAATCAGCGCTGTCTACATGGATACCTGTACTACATCACACGTCGATACGAGTAGTCGCTAACACCAGCCACCAATCAGCGCTGTCTACATGGATACCTGTACTACATCACACGTCGATACGAGTAGTCGCTAACACCAGCCACCAATCAGCGCTGTCTACATGGATACCTGTACTACATCACACGTCGATACGAGTAGTCGCTAACACCAGCCACCAATCAGCGCTGTCTACATGGATACCTGTACTACATCACACGTCGATACGAGTGTCGCTAACACCAGCCACCAATCAGCGCTGTCTACATGGATACCTGTACTACATCACACGTCGATACGAGTGTCGCTAACACCAGCCACCAATCAGCGCTGTCTACATGGATACCTGTACTACATCACACGTCGATACGAGTAAGGTCGCTAACACCAGCCACCAATCAGCGCTGTCTACATGGATACCTGTACTACATCACACGTCGATACGAGTGTCGCTAACACCAGCCACCAATCAGCGCTGTCTACATGGATACCTGTACTACATCACACGTCGATACGAGTGTCGCTAACAACAGCCACCAATCAGCGCTGTCTACATGGATACCTGTACTACATCACACGTCGATACGAGTAGTCGCTAAACACCAGCCACCAATCAGCGCTGTCTACATGGATACCTGTACTACATCACACGTCGATACGAGTGTCGCTAACACCAGCCACCAATCAGCGCTGTCTACATGGATACCTGTACTACATCACACGTCGATACGAGTGTCGCTAACACCAGCCACCAATCAGCGCTGTCTACATGGATACCTGTACTACATCACACGTCGATACGAGTGTCGCTAACACCAGCCACCAATCAGCGCTGTCTACATGGATACCTGTACTACATCACACGTCGATACGAGTGTCGCTAACACCAGCCACCAATCAGCGCTGTCTACATGGATACCTGTACTACATCACACGTCGATACGAGTGTCGCTAACACCAGCCACCAATCAGCGCTGTCTACATGGATACCTGTACTACATCACACGTCGATACGAGTAGTCGCTAACACCAGCCACCAATCAGCGCTGTCTACATGGATACCTGTACTACATCACACGTCGATACGAGTAAGTCGCTAACACCAGCCACCAATCAGCGCTGTCTACATGGATACCTGTACTACATCCACACGTCGATACGAGTAAGTCGCTAACACCAGCCACCAATCAGCGCTGTCTACATGGATACCTGTACTACATCACACGTCGATACGAGTGTCGCTAACACCAGCCACCAATCAGCGCTGTCTACATGGATACCTGTACTACATCACACGTCGATACGAGTAAGTCGCTAACACCAGCCACCAATCAGCGCTGTCTACATGGATACCTGTACTACATCACACGTCGATACGAGTGTCGCTAACACCAGCCACCAATCAGCGCTGTCTACATGGATACCTGTACTACATCACACGTCGATACGAGTGTCGCTAACACCAGCCACCAATCAGCGCTGTCTACATGGATACCTGTACTACATCACACGTCGATACGAGTAGTCGCTAACACCAGCCACCAATCAGCGCTGTCTACATGGATACCTGTACTACATCACACGTCGATACGAGTGTCGCTAACACCAGCCACCAATCAGCGCTGTCTACATGGATACCTGTACTACATCACACGTCGATACGAGTAAGTCGCTAACACCAGCCACCAATCAGCGCTGTCTACATGGATACCTGTACTACATCACACGTCGATACGAGTGTCGCTAACACCAGCCACCAATCAGCGCTGTCTACATGGATACCTGTACTACATCACACGTCGATACGAGTGTCGCTAACACCAGCCACCAATCAGCGCTGTCTACATGGATACCTGTACTACATCACACGTCGATACGAGTGTCGCTAACACCAGCCACCAATCAGCGCTGTCTACATGGATACCTGTACTACATCACACGTCGATACGAGTGTCGCTAACACCAGCCACCAATCAGCGCTGTCTACATGGATACCTGTACTACATCACACGTCGATACGAGTAGTCGCTAACACCAGCCACCAATCAGCGCTGTCTACATGGATACCTGTACTACATCACACGTCGATACGAGTGTCGCTAACACCAGCCACCAATCAGCGCTGTCTACATGGATACCTGTACTACATCACACGTCGATACGAGTGTCGCTAACACCAGCCACCAATCAGCGCTGTCTACATGGATACCTGTACTACATCACACGTCGATACGAGTGTCGCTAACACCAGCCACCAATCAGCGCTGTCTACATGGATACCTGTACTACATCACACGTCGATACGAGTGTCGCTAACACCAGCCACCAATCAGCGCTGTCTACATGGATACCTGTACTACATCACACGTCGATACGAGTGTCGCTAACACCAGCCACCAATCAGCGCTGTCTACATGGATACCTGTACTACATCACACGTCGATACGAGTAAGTCGCTAACACCAGCCACCAATCAGCGCTGTCTACATGGATACCTGTACTACATCACACGTCGATACGAGTAGTCGCTAACACCAGCCACCAATCAGCGCTGTCTACATGGATACCTGTACTACATCACACGTCGATACGAGTAGTCGCTAACACCAGCCACCAATCAGCGCTGTCTACATGGATACCTGTACTACATCACACGTCGATACGAGTGTCGCTAACACCAGCCACCAATCAGCGCTGTCTACATGGATACCTGTACTACATCACACGTCGATACGAGTGTCGCTAACACCAGCCACCAATCAGCGCTGTCTACATGGATACCTGTACTACATCACACGTCGATACGGAGTAAGTCGCTAACACCAGCCACCAATCAGCGCTGTCTACATGGATACCTGTACTACATCACACGTCGATACGAGTAGTCGCTAACACCAGCCACCAATCAGCGCTGTCTACATGGATACCTGTACTACATCACACGTCGATACGAGTAGTCGCTAACACCAGCCACCAATCAGCGCTGTCTACATGGATACCTGTACTACATCACACGTCGATACGAGTAAGTCGCTAACACCAGCCACCAATCAGCGCTGTCTACATGGATACCTGTACTACATCACACGTCGATACGAGTAAGTCGCTAACACCAGCCACCAATCAGCGCTGTCTACATGGATACCTGTACTACATCACACGTCGATACGAGTAAGTCGCTAACACCAGCCACCAATCAGCGCTGTCTACATGGATACCTGTACTACATCACACGTCGATACGAGTTAAGTCGCTAACACCAGCCACCAATCAGCGCTGTCTACATGGATACCTGTACTACATCACACGTCGATACGAGTGTCGCTAACACCAGCCACCAATCAGCGCTGTCTACATGGATACCTGTACTACATCACACGTCGATACGAGTAAGTCGCTAACACCAGCCACCAATCAGCGCTGTCTACATGGATACCTGTACTACATCACACGTCGATACGAGTGTCGCTAACACCAGCCACCAATCAGCGCTGTCTACATGGATACCTGTACTACATCACACGTCGATACGAGTGTCGCTAACACCAGCCACCAATCAGCGCTGTCTACATGGATACCTGTACTACATCACACGTCGATACGAGTAGTCGCTAACACCAGCCACCAATCAGCGCTGTCTACATGGATACCTGTACTACATCACACGTCGATACGAGTGTCGCTAACACCAGCCACCAATCAGCGCTGTCTACATGGATACCTGTACTACATCACACGTCGATACGAGTGTCGCTAACACCAGCCACCAATCAGCGCTGTCTACATGGATACCTGTACTACATCCACACGTCGATACGAGTGTCGCTAACACCAGCCACCAATCAGCGCTGTCTACATGGATACCTGTACTACACCACACGTCGATACGAGTGTCGCTAACACCAGCCACCAATCAGCGCTGTCTACATGGATACCTGTACTACACCACACGTCGATACGAGTGTCGCTAACACCAGCCCACCAATCAGCGCTGTCTACATGGATACCTGTACTACATCCACACGTCGATACGAGTGTCGCTAACACCAGCCACCAATCAGCGCTGTCTACATGGATACCTGTACTACATCACACGTCGATACGAGTAGTCGCTAACACCAGCCACCAATCAGCGCTGTCTACATGGATACCTGTACTACATCACACGTCGATACGAGTAGTCGCTAACACCAGCCACCAATCAGCGCTGTCTACATGGATACCTGTACTACATCACACGTCGATACGAGTAGTCGCTAACACACAGCCACCAATCAGCGCTGTCTACATGGATACCTGTACTACATCACACGTCGATACGAGTAAGTCGCTAACCACCCAGCCACCAATCAGCGCTGTACTACATGGATACCTGTACTACATCACACGTCGATACGAGTAAGTCGCTAACACCAGCCACCAATCAGCGCTGTCTACATGGATACCTGTACTACATCACACGTCGATAGGAGTAAGTCGCTAACACCAGCCACCAATCAGCGTTGTCTACATGGATACCTGTACTACATCACACGTCGATACGAGTGTCGCTAACACCAGCCACCAATCAGCGCTGTCTACATGGATACCTGTACTACATCACACGTCGATACGAGTAAGTCGCTAACACCAGCCACCAATCAGCGCTGTCTACATGGATACCTGTACTACATCACACGTCGATACGAGTAAGTCGCTAACACCAGCCACCAATCAGCGCTGTCTACATGGATACCTGTACTACATCACACGTCGATACGAGTAAGTCGCTAACACCAGCCACCAATCAGCGCTGTCTACATGGATACCTGTACTACATCACACGTCGATAGGAGTAAGTCGCTAACACCAGCCACCAATCAGCGCTGTCTACATGGATACCTGTACTACATCACACGTCGATACGAGTAAGTCGCTAACACCAGCCACCAATCAGCGCTGTCTACATGGATACCTGTACTACATCACACGTCGATACGAGTAAGTCGCTAACACCAGCCACCAATCAGCGCTGTCTACATGGATACCTGTACTACATCACACGTCGATACGAGTAAGTCGCTAACACCAGCCACCAATCAGCGCTGTCTACATGGATACCTGTACTACATCACACGTCGATACGAGTAAGTCGCTAACACCAGCCACCAATCAGCGCTGTCTACATGGATACCTGTACTACATCACACGTCGATACGAGTGTCGCTAACACCAGCCACCAATCAGCGCTGTCTACATGGATACCTGTACTACATCACACGTCGATACGAGTAAGTCGCTAACACCAGCCACCAATCAGCGCTGTCTACATGGATACCTGTACTACATCACACGTCGATACGAGTGTCGCTAACACCAGCCACCAATCAGCGCTGTCTACATGGATACCTGTACTACATCACACGTCGATACGAGTGTCGCTAACACCAGCCACCAATCAGCGCTGTCTACATGGATACCTGCACTACATCACACGTCGATACGAGTGTCGCTAACACCAGCCACCAATCAGCGCTGTCTACATGGATACCTGTACTACACCACACGTCGATACGAGTGTCGCTAACACCAGCCACCAATCAGCGCTGTCTACATGGATACCTGTACTACACCACACGTCGATACGAGTGTCGCTAACACCAGCCACCAATCAGCGCTGTCTACATGGATACCTGTACTACACCACACGTCGATACGAGTGTCGCTAACACCAGCCACCAATCAGCGCTGTCTACATGGATACCTGTACTACATCACACGTCGATACGAGTGTCGCTAACACCAGCCACCAATCAGCGCTGTCTACATGGATACCTGTACTACACCACACGTCGATACGAGTGTCGCTAACACCAGCCACCAATCAGCGCTGTCTACATGGATACCTGTACTACATCACACGTCGATACGAGTGTCGCTAACACCAGCCACCAATCAGCGCTGTCTACATGGATACCTGTACTACATCACACGTCGATACGAGTGTCGCTAACACCAGCCACCAATCAGCGCTGTCTACATGGATACCTGTACTACACCACACGTCGATACGAGTGTCGCTAACACCAGCCACCAATCAGCGCTGTCTACATGGATACCTGTACTACATCACACGTCGATACGAGTGTCGCTAACACCAGCCACCAATCAGCGCTGTCTACATGGATACCTGTACTACACCACACGTCGATACGAGTGTCGCTAACACCAGCCACCAATCAGCGCTGTCTACATGGATACCTGTACTACATCACACGTCGATACGAGTGTCGCTAACACCAGCCACCAATCAGCGCTGTCTACATGGATACCTGTACTACATCACACGTCGATACGAGTGTCGCTAACACCAGCCACCAATCAGCGCTGTCTACATGGATACCTGTACTACATCACACGTCGATACGAGTGTCGCTAACACCAGCCACCAATCAGCGCTGTCTACATGGATACCTGTACTACATCACACGTCGATACGAGTGTCGCTAACACCAGCCACCAATCAGCGCTGTCTACATGGATACCTGTACTACATCACACGTCGATAGGAGTGTCGCTAACACCAGCCACCAATCAGCGCTGTCTACATGGATACCTGTACTACATCACACGTCGATACGAGTAAGTCGCTAACACCAGCCACCAATCAGCGCTGTCTACATGGATACCTGTACTACATCACACGTCGATACGAGTGTCGCTAACACCAGCCACCAATCAGCGCTGTCTACATGGATACCTGTACTACATCACACGTCGATAGGAGTAAGTCGCTAACACCAGCCACCAATCAGCGCTGTCTACATGGATACCTGTACTACATCACACGTCGATAGGAGTAAGTCGCTAACACCAGCCACCAATCAGCGCTGTCTACATGGATACCTGTACTACATCACACGTCGATACGAGTAAGTCGCTAACACCAGCCACCAATCAGCGCTGTCTACATGGATACCTGTACTACATCACACGTCGATACGAGTAAGTCGCTAACACCAGCCACCAATCAGCGCTGTCTACATGGATACCTGTACTACATCACACGTCGATACGAGTAAGTCGCTAACACCAGCCACCAATCAGCGCTGTCTACATGGATACCTGTACTACATCACACGTCGATACGAGTGTCGCTAACACCAGCCACCAATCAGCGCTGTCTACATGGATACCTGTACTACATCACACGTCGATACGAGTAAGTCGCTAACACCAGCCACCAATCAGCGCTGTCTACATGGATACCTGTACTACATCACACGTCGATACGAGTAGTCGCTAACACCAGCCACCAATCAGCGCTGTCTACATGGATACCTGTACTACATCACACGTCGATACGAGTGTCGCTAACACCAGCCACCAATCAGCGCTGTCTACATGGATACCTGCACTACATCACACGTCGATACGAGTGTCGCTAACACCAGCCACCAATCAGCGCTGTCTACATGGATACCTGTACTACACCACACGTCGATACGAGTGTCCGCTAACACCAGCCACCAATCAGCGCTGTCTACATGGATACCTGTACTACACCACACGTCGATACGAGTGTCGCTAACACCAGCCACCAATCAGCGCTGTCTACATGGATACCTGTACTACACCACACGTCGATACGAGTGTCGCTAACACCAGCCACCAATCAGCGCTGTCTACATGGATACCTGTACTACATCACACGTCGATACGAGTGTCGCTAACACCAGCCACCAATCAGCGCTGTCTACATGGATACCTGTACTACATCACACGTCGATACGAGTGTCGCTAACACCAGCCACCAATCAGCGCTGTCTACATGGATACCTGTACTACATCACACGTCGATACGAGTGTCGCTAACACCAGCCACCAATCAGCGCTGTCTACATGGATACCTGTACTACATCACACGTCGATACGAGTGTCGCTAACACCAGCCACCAATCAGCGCTGTCTACATGGATACCTGTACTACACCACACGTCGATACGAGTGTCGCTAACACCAGCCACCAATCAGCGCTGTCTACATGGATACCTGTACTACATCACACGTCGATACGAGTGTCGCTAACACCAGCCACCAATCAGCGCTGTCTACATGGATACCTGTACTACATCCACACGTCGATACGAGTGTCGCTAACACCAGCCACCAATCAGCGCTGTCTACATGGATACCTGTACTACATCACACGTCGATACGAGTGTCGCTAACACCAGCCACCAATCAGCGCTGTCTACATGGATACCTGTACTACATCACACGTCGATACGAGTGTCGCTAACACCAGCCACCAATCAGCGCTGTCTACATGGATACCTGTACTACATCACACGTCGATACGAGTGTCGCTAACACCAGCCACCAATCAGCGCTGTCTACATGGATACCTGTACTACATCACACGTCGATACGAGTGTCGCTAACACCAGCCACCAATCAGCGCTGTCTACATGGATACCTGTACTACATCACACGTCGATACGAGTGTCGCTAACACCAGCCACCAATCAGCGCTGTCTACATGGATACCTGTACTACATCACACGTCGATACGAGTGTCGCTAACACCAGCCACCAATCAGCGCTGTCTACATGGATACCTGTACTACATCACACGTCGATACGAGTGTCGCTAACAACAAGCCACCAATCAGCGCTGTCTACATGGATACCTGTACTACATCACACGTCGATACGAGTGTCGCTAACACCAGCCACCAATCAGCGCTGTCTACATGGATACCTGTACTACATCACACGTCGATACGAGTGTCGCTAACACCAGCCACCAATCAGCGCTGTCTACATGGATACCTGTACTACATCACACGTCGATACGAGTAGTCGCTAACACCAGCCACCAATCAGCGCTGTCTACATGGATACCTGTACTACATCACACGTCGATACGAGTGTCGCTAACACCAGCCACCAATCAGCGCTGTCTACATGGATACCTGTACTACATCACACGTCGATACGAGTGTCGCTAACACCAGCCACCAATCAGCGCTGTCTACATGGATACCTGTACTACATCACACGTCGATACGAGTGTCGCTAACACCAGCCACCAATCAGCGCTGTCTACATGGATACCTGTACTACATCACACGTCGATACGAGTGTCGCTAACACCAGCCACCAATCAGCGCTGTCTACATGGATACCTGTACTACATCACACGTCGATACGAGTGTCGCTAACAACAGCCACCAATCAGCGCTGTCTACATGGATACCTGTACTACATCACACGTCGATACGAGTGTCGCTAACACCAGCCACCAATCAGCGCTGTCTACATGGATACCTGTACTACATCACACGTCGATACGAGTGTCGCTAACACCAGCCACCAATCAGCGCTGTCTACATGGATACCTGTACTACATCACACGTCGATACGAGTGTCGCTAACACCAGCCACCAATCAGCGCTGTCTACATGGATACCTGTACTACATCACACGTCGATACGAGTGTCGCTAACACCAGCCACCAATCAGCGCTGTCTACATGGATACCTGTACTACATCACACGTCGATACGAGTGTCGCTAACACCAGCCACCAATCAGCGCTGTCTACATGGATACCTGTACTACATCACACGTCGATACGAGTGTCGCTAACACCAGCCACCAATCAGCGCTGTCTACATGGATACCTGTACTACATCACACGTCGATACGAGTGTCGCTAACAACAACCACCAATCAGCGCTGTCTACATGGATACCTGTACTACATCACACGTCGATACGAGTAAGTCGCTAACACCAGCCACCAATCAGCGCTGTCTACATGGATACCTGTACTACATCACACGTCGATACGAGTGTCGCTAACAACCAACCACCAATCAGCGCTGTCTACATGGATACCTGTACTACATCACACGTCGATACGAGAGTCGCTAACACCAGCCACCAATCAGCGCTGTCTACATGGATACCTGTACTACATCACACGTCGATACGAGTGTCGCTAACAACAACCACCAATCAGCGCTGTCTACATGGATACCTGTACTACATCACACGTCGATACGAGTGTCGCTAACACCAGCCACCAATCAGCGCTGTCTACATGGATACCTGTACTACATCACACGTCGATACGAGTGTCGCTAACACCAGCCACCAATCAGCGCTGTCTACATGGATACCTGTACTACATCACACGTCGATACGAGTGTCGCTAACACCAGCCACCAATCAGCGCTGTCTACATGGATACCTGTACTACATCACACGTCGATACGAGTGTCGCTAACACCAGCCACCAATCAGCGCTGTCTACATGGATACCTGTACTACATCACACGTCGATACGAGTGTCGCTAACACCAGCCACCAATCAGCGCTGTCTACATGGATACCTGTACTACATCACACGTCGATACGAGTGTCGCTAACACCAGCCACCAATCAGCGCTGTCTACATGGATACCTGTACTACATCACACGTCGATACGAGTGTCGCTAACACCAGCCACCAATCAGCGCTGTCTACATGGATACCTGTACTACATCACACGTCGATACGAGTGTCGCTAACACCAGCCACCAATCAGCGCTGTCTACATGGATACCTGTACTACATCACACGTCGATACGAGTGTCGCTAACAACAGCCACCAATCAGCGCTGTCTACATGGATACCTGTACTACATCACACGTCGATACGAGTAGTCGCTAACACCAGCCACCAATCAGCGCTGTCTACATGGATACCTGTACTACATCACACGTCGATACGAGTAGTCGCTAACACCAGCCACCAATCAGCGCTGTCTACATGGATACCTGTACTACATCACACGTCGATACGAGTGTCGCTAACACCAGCCACCAATCAGCGCTGTCTACATGGATACCTGCACTACATCACACGTCGATACGAGTGTCGCTAACACCAGCCACCAATCAGCGCTGTCTACATGGATACCTGTACTACATCACACGTCGATACGAGTGTCGCTAACACCAGCCACCAATCAGCGCTGTCTACATGGATACCTGTACTACATCACACGTCGATACGAGTGTCGCTAACACCAGCCACCAATCAGCGCTGTCTACATGGATACCTGTACTACATCACACGTCGATACGAGTGTCGCTAACACCAGCCACCAATCAGCGCTGTCTACATGGATACCTGTACTACATCACACGTCGATACGAGTGTCGCTAACACCAGCCACCAATCAGCGCTGTCTACATGGATACCTGTACTACATCACACGTCGATACGAGTGTCGCTAACACCAGCCACCAATCAGCGCTGTCTACATGGATACCTGTACTACATCACACGTCGATACGAGTGTCGCTAACACCAGCCACCAATCAGCGCTGTCTACATGGATACCTGTACTACATCACACGTCGATACGAGTGTCGCTAACACCAGCCACCAATCAGCGCTGTCTACATGGATACCTGTACTACATCACACGTCGATACGAGTAAGTCGCTAACACCAGCCACCAATCAGCGCTGTCTACATGGATACCTGTACTACATCACACGTCGATACGAGTAAGTCGCTAACACCAGCCACCAATCAGCGCTGTCTACATGGATACCTGTACTACATCACACGTCGATACGAGTAGTCGCTAACACCAGCCACCAATCAGCGCTGTCTACATGGATACCTGTACTACATCACACGTCGATACGAGTAAGTCGCTAACACCAGCCACCAATCAGCGCTGTCTACATGGATACCTGTACTACATCACACGTCGATACGAGTAAGTCGCTAACACCAGCCACCAATCAGCGCTGTCTACATGGATACCTGTACTACATCACACGTCGATACGAGTAAGTCGCTAACACCAGCCACCAATCAGCGCTGTCTACATGGATACCTGTACTACATCACACGTCGATACGAGTAAGTCGCTAACAACAGCCACCAATCAGCGCTGTCTACATGGATACCTGTACTACATCACACGTCGATACGAGTGTCGCTAACACCAGCCACCAATCAGCGCTGTCTACATGGATACCTGCACTACATCACACGTCGATACGAGTGTCGCTAACAACAACCACCAATCAGCGCTGTCTACATGGTCTTCATCCCACAACCATATAACATCGTCTGCTTCATCCCACAACCATATAACATCGTCTGCTTCATCCCACAACCATATAACATCGTCTGCTTCATCCCACAACCATATAACATCGTCTGCTCACTATAACATCGTCTGCTCACTATAACATCGTCTGCTCACTATAACATCGTCTGCTCACTATAACATCGTCTGCTCACTATAACATCGTCTGCTCACTATAACATCGTCTGCTCACTATAACATCGTCTGCTCAGTACGCGATACGCATCTACGTACGTACAACATGTACACCAACCCGCGTCAGCACAATAGTCGGTGTCAGATGTTATACTGTGTCCCCAGTGACTGATTCTGATGCACGGACCTTCCATTCAGTGTTTACAAGAAACGCTATGTTGAGAACTCCATTGAAACGTCAAGTCAAGTCAAGTCAAGTCAAGTCAAGTCAAGTCAAGTCAAAATACTTTATTTATCCCCGTAGGGCAATTCATGCGGGCGAGCATAAGACACACAAAGAAGTTAAGATCACTAAATTCATATAATTGTACACTCTCTCTCGTGGGGTTAGGTCTGACAAACGTACTGACACTTTCAAGAAACTACCCCCCCCCCCTCACTCTCCCCCCCCACCCCTCACTCCCCCCACCCCTCACTCCCCCTCCCCCCAGCTCCCCAAATCCCTTGACGCCCCTTCTCAATCACGATGAACTGGTGTAGACTTTACCCTACGTTTCAATAGAGTGTTCCACAGCACGTTTCTCGTAAACACTGAATGAAACACTACCCACACCACAACAATACCCACACCACAACAACACCCACTCGTTCAAAACGGGTGAAAACGTTTCCGGCCGCGAAAAACGTACGTTTTATGACAGCTTATAAAGACTCGATTGCTGCGTATTCTCAGCTGGACAATGCCGCTTCCTGTAATTACTTTTCCATGACTGCTGGCGAGACAGTGGTCTACTGTTCGTGTTTTCTTTCATTCACAACTCTGTTTGCGTAATGCCCAGGGTTAGACAACAAACTTCACAGACCGTGTAGCGATCCGAGAGAATGGGGTGGGTTTTACCGCTGACAGAATCGTGACGGCAATAAGAGTTGAGTAAATGGGATATTAGCCATGTTTGTGTGGTAGTACTGTCAGCACTGTTAGCTAGGGTAGATATAGAGTTTGTGTTTGTGTGCACCCCCTTCACAATACACTTGTTTCCGGCCACCTACATCTTCACAATGGACACTGGCGACAACCCAAAACCACAACAATGGATAACCTTCCATTTTGCACGGTCAGCATTTTTAAAAAAAATTGGTCGATATTACCGATAACAAAGGAAGAAGGAGGAGGGGGGGAGGGGGTGGTGGGGGGGAGGAGGGGGGCGTTAGTAGAATTGATAGTGTTTGATTTCTGCACGCACAGCACTTTCTCAATGGTTCCATACTCCCATTCATAACAAGTGGATTATTAGGGGAAGGTTACCGTGAAAGGAGAGAGGGGGGTAATCACGAGACCGGGTAGTCTTCGATTCTTTCGTGTTTTTTTTCTCAGTGATTCGATGTTCCCATTCACAAAAAAAGGGATTATAAAGAAGAGGGAGGGGGGAAGGGGGGGGGATCGGTGACAGGAGGAATTGGGTTAGTGACAAGAATCTATTTTGCACATATAGAATTTTTTTCTGATGGTTCGAGATCTCTATTCACAAAATGGGATTCAGTCTCTGTGTGTGTGGAGGGTAGGGGTGGGGTGGGGGGGCGGCGGGGGGTGGGTGGTGGTTGTGGTGGGTGACCTTGCAAGCAGGAAGAAGATTAGTGCGAAAGAGTTTCTGCACTTAACGGCACAACCTGATAATCTGTCTGTCTGTCTGTCTGTCTCTCCTGGCAAAGACGCGCTGGTTTTCCTCCGTTCTTTCCTTTGTTCATTTGTTCTCTGTCTGTCTGTCTGTCTGTCTCTGTCTCTCTCTCACATATGATTTAGTCACGTCCCTAAGCCCTTAGGTTTAACTGTCAACACCCCCCCACCCACCCCCAACATCCCCAGGGGCTTGTACAGACAGAGAGAGAGAGAGAGAGAGAGAGAGAGTGTGTGTGTGTGTGTGTGTGTGTGTGTGTGTGTGTGTGTGTGTGTGTGTGTTAATCAGGTTGAAAGCAAATACAAGATAAGATGAAGTGTCCCTCCCCCTTCCCCCGCCCTCTCTTCCGCCCATCCTCCCCCATCCCAGCCACACGCTGTGCTCGGGATGAAGCTACCTTAAGAGTGGGACACACAATACACAGTCAGCAAGACGACTCACAGTGTATACTGACAACCAACACTTTCCCAGTCAGCAAAACAATTCATCTCTACTAGAAAACAGGCCACGCTTACTATTTCACTTTCGACAGACACTGAGCAGGTTGTATTTTAACGGGGGAGCCGGGGTGGTCGAATGGTAGAGCGTTGGACTTCTAATGCTCGGGTC